>CM058042.1:62075267-62108537 GCA_030169165.1 Centaurea solstitialis | reverse complement strand
GACATTAGTTCCGAAGGGTCCGTTTCAAATATAAACCATCTTTTTTTACGAACGTGAGAACCATTAGTATCGCACAGTGACAATATTAATGCTTTATTGAGACTGAATAAAAGCTTTATTCGTCTGAATAAATCTTAGGTGCGCGATTCAGAGTGATTGCATTAAGCTTTATTCACTCTGCATGGCTTGTGTCAAGGTGCATGATATTATACTGAATAAGCTTAGGCTTTGCTTCAGATTGTCGCATGGCGCAATTTTGTTGGTCCTCACGTTCACAATAAAGATAAAGTTGACATTTAAACTTTCTTTTGTTCGGAATAGGTACAAATATTAAATCCTTGTGAATTAATCGTTTCATTAACCTTTTTATAACAAAATGATTTTAAATGTCTTATTTTATTCTATTATAAACAGATATTTGGGGAACGCTTAAAGCATCTGATAACTTCACAACTGATGGCTACCTGATAGATCTATCATTCCCTTCTTCGAATCGTGACTATAGTTACGAGTTCATAACACTCAAAGACTTGATGTTGGATTGCAATTTCAAGGGCGACGGAATCCGAGCAATCGAAACCCTCCGAACCACCATTGACAATTGTTACATCGCCCATTTCGCCACCACCGGGATCCTAGTCCAAGGCGGCCACGAGACCTACATCCACAACTCGTTCCTCGGCCAACACATCACCGCTGGGGCGACCCCGGTGAACGCAACTTCACCGGGACCGCCATCGACCTACGAGGAAACGACAATGCCGTCACGGACGTCGTGATTTTCTCGGCAGCGATCGGGATCGCAATCTCGGGCCAAGCAAATATGATCACGGGCGTACATTGCTACAACAAGGCGTATGGTTTCGGTGGCACGGGAATACTGTTAAAGGTACCGGGAATCACACAAACGAGGATCGTTAGTTCTTACTTCGATTACACCGGGATTGGGCCGAAGATCCGGTACAACTTCACGTTTCCGATTGTTTCTTCCTTGGGGACGCGTTTATCGTCCTGAAGTCCGTCCGTGGAGTTGTGAACGGAGTAAACATCGTAAATAACATGTTTTCGGGATCAGATAAAGGGATCGATATCATTCAGTTGGATCAAACAAATGAGGAGTTCAAAGAAATCGGTCATGTGGTTGTTGACAATAATAATGTGAACGGTATGAACCTCAAGGCGACCGTTGCCAAAGGCGTAACATTGGTCAATGGGACCTCGTGGACCGTCGATTTTAACAAGATACTGCTTTTCCCCAGACGTATACGATTTGTTCAGCACGCGTTGTTGACGGGTGCAAGTAACTCGTTTCCCAACACTGTTTTACGCAATATCTCAAACAATCAAGTACTGATCGAGTCGATAGGACAGTTGAAGGAAGTGTGTCGGTCAGTGTCGATCAAAATCCATCGATGTCAAGCTAATCGTACACATTCAGTTATATACAAAGATTTGTTGCGGGATTGCACCCGTTGTAACAGAAATGTTATAGAACGAAACATAACGGAATTCTTTTTGGCGCATATGCCCGAGTTGTTAGATATGTTTGTTCAGTGTTAGTTGGCTTAATACGCTTATCTCGTCTTGTCTGAATGAATAAGCACACAACTTTCGCAAACGGGTATGACACCAGAAAATTAAGTCACCCCATTATAACTCTCACGACCATCACGGAGGTAAATTGATATACCGAATACATGAGTGATACCTGGATTCGAACATGATAGTCTAGGGGTGAGCAAAGACGGTACTCGGCCAAATACCTGTAACCAGTCTCGAAACTGGAACTGACGGATTCTGGAATGAAGGAATCGTGGAAACAGTGGTATCGGTTCTTTTTGTTTGGGCAACCGGTCCCAAAACCATACCCGCTGTCTAATTTTTTTTTTTACTTTTTTAGCATTCATACTATAATAAAGTAGATAGTAATCTATCACAAAGCCGTAACATAAAGAAATAAATACCACACGTTAAAACTAATCCGAATAAAATATGACAAGTTGTGCTTCCAAAACTGATAAGTACTATAAACGATGCTTCCAAAACACTTATGTGATTATAATTAGTTGATGCTAACAAATTTTTATAAATAAATAAAGTTTTTGTTGAAAAAAACGGGTACCCATTGGTTCTGATCAGTCCAACAACCGATCCTGATGGATATCAAAGGTTAATGGTTCTAAAAAATGAGAACCAGAATCGGTCCCCATCAGTTTCACATTTTAAGAACGAAACCAATCACATCGTTCTGGTTCCGAAGCCGACAGTTCCGAAATAGTTCCAAAGGCGAATACCCGTTTCCGATACTCACCCCACCTGTTAGTTTAAAAACTATGGGGCCACAAGCATACAACATTGCCCTAAATAATCCCTCAAATCAGCCACATCTTCTCTAAGTAAGTCAAACCAAACAACCAAACCAACGTATATTCCACTAAGTATGGTTGTGGGATGTAGACAGACCTGTCGTTTACCCCAAAGAGCAGAATGGTCGTTTTAATATACATTTTCTCTAGACGTATGATGTTAATTGTAACATTCATGAATTCAAATGAAATCGATAACAAAAGAAACAAACTTCCATTCGAAACTATGTGTTTGAATAAGTATTAAAGACACATAATACATCGTTCATATCAAACTAAACAAACCCAATACATATAAACGAAAGTCAGGTTGCGTGTGGTATGTACACATTGCCGGACCATATCGATCAAATCTCCTAGATCAAATTCGACGAACAATTTCTATTCACAATGAATACAACAGGTTGGCATTTACACTAGAGATGTCGAACGAAAAATAACCCGTTTTTATCTTCATTTTCTTTTTTGTTTCCCTATATATAAATTTACTCTACGGTAATTTCAAGGACGGTGGTAAGTCGCGGTTTTTTATACCATCGTAGGAGTAAAGACGAGCAAACAACGCTTACCGACGAGAAAGCCATACAAGCTCCGGCGAACCATGGCGGCAACATGATCCTTAACCATGGATACAGAACTCCAGCGGCAACGGGAATGGCGATGAAATTGTACGCCATGGCGAACACTAGTTTAAACGGATACGAGCGAAGGTTTTTCTCGAGAGATCGATGGCCGTGATCACGTCTTCCAAGCTGTTCTTCATTAAGACGTAGTCGGCAGCCTCGATCGCGATATCAGTTCCGGCACCGATCGCCATGCCGACATCAGCTGCCGCTAAGGCGGGAGAGTCGTTGATTCCATCACCCACCATCGCTACTATGCTGCCGTCTTTTTGAAACGAACGGATGACGTCCGCTTTCCCGGCCGGCATCACCTCTGCCCTCACATCTTGAATGCCAGCCTGTAAACCAAAACCGAAAACAAATGATAAAAGTTTTCTCTTAGGTGCCGTTTGTTTTTTAAGAGGTCTGAAGTTTGATTTCACATCTAAAAGATAAGACGTGGACGGTGCACCTTTAAAATTTCAGAGGACGAAAAGAGGTTTCAAACATTTTCTAAAAAATATAACAAACAGTCTTAAGTCTGCAAACCTCTTAATTATCAGACTTAAGAGGTTTTATAAGGTATGTTTTTTAGAACAAACAGCCCTAAGGGTTAAGAGGGCGCTAAAAAGAAGAAAAAAAAACAACGGTCTGAATTGTCTTATGTTGACCGAATCAGGTTAGACGTAAGTGGCAAATAAGAGCTGAAAACCAAAAAACAAACAAGGCCTTAAAGTTAAATATTTATATACGACAACTTAAACTTCACACACTCATCAGGAAAACCAACGAAACAAAACAAACTCGATATATCCCATCAAAAGAGCAGGGGTGTCTAGTGTCAGGGGAAAATATGTATGAAAACCTTACATCAACCACAAATTACAAATATATAGTATATTTTTGCATTTTTACAAGTTAAAATTATCAACAACGAAAACCCAAATGTTCCATTTTATGGCAAATGTATCAGAATGCAACAAAATTAGGTTTAGTTCCTATATAAATTTTCTTTTTCTCGATTGATAACAAAGTTCCAAAATTTCCTATTTTATATCCATTTTTATTGGTAATATGTTGATCTTATAACATTTGATGATGTGGATACATGTTTACAAAAGGCCGAGAATATAGTTACAAGAGGGTTATGGTAATGGACGACAAACTTGGCATCCATGTTATCAAGTGTTACAAGATCAACACGTTACTGATCAAAACAAAGACAAAAACAAAGATATGGAAACTTTGATACATTGATTAAGAAAATAAAAATCCGTCGAACTAAATAGGTTCTATCTGTATGACAAACTTCAGTTGCATTTGATACTATTCTTTTAGGGTGCGTTTGGTACACAGACAAGACAGGACAGAATAGGACTGAACCGAACATGACTGATTAAATGATCATTTTACCCCTGATGAGATTTTTGGTGTTCTTTTACCTAATAGTCAATCTAAATGAAAATTAACAAAAACAACTCAAAACTACCAAGTTACGGTGTGATATCCCAAAACACCACAAAAACTCAATAATACTAATCAGTATATAATCAAAAAAACATTGCTTGCAAGATAAACAGTAGCAATTACATTATCAGTTGGATTTTGACACATGATTAGCAATTATTTACTTCCCTCATAAACATAATTTGCGTGAAAATGCATACGGATATACAGAAATGCACACGCTACACTGCAAGAATAAGCAACCACTTGGGTTGGGCGCATTGTTAAAGCCTTGAGGGATGTAATGGAAAATCGCATCCAACCCAAGTTTAAATCCAAGCATTGCCAAGTCCTTGTGGCCATGGATGGAGGTTCACCTGCGATTACTCCAATTACTCCAGCCATTCTGATCGCCCACGGACTAAGCTGACCCGAAAACCCACGGTTTCCAAAAAAAACAAGCAATTTTGGAGAAATAAAAAAATCAAACTAAATCCGTCTTTTCCGCATCTACGTTACTACTGTTTGACCAAAATTGTTAATTCTTGCAAGTGTCGGTGCTACTTAACATTTTTTCCCAAGAATGATCGTTAGTTCGCAAAAAAAAATGCAAGTATCATGGTTCAAAAAGTCAATTACATGTTGCATACTAATCGATTTTGAGCATCAAGAGCATACTAACCTCTCTTGCGACTGCTCTAGCGGTACGCCAATTGTCGCCAGTGACCATGATGGATCGGACACCCATTTTGAAAAGGCCTTCAACAACAATAGCGGCTTCTCGTTTCAGAGGATCAGCAACTCCCACAACACCAATGAGTTCGTAATCATACGCCACCAGTATGCCAGTCCTTGCATTCTCTTCTAGATTCGTCAAAAAGTTTTCAACTTCGGCTGAAATGCTTATCCCTTTCTCAACCAGCATAGTTCTGTTGCCAACCTATTCAAAATAACTTCATATAAGCAACATCATAGAAGCTTCATTATCAACAGTATGACTTAGGGGCTGTTTGGTTGGTTTTCCACCAAGTCCTGTATGGATAAAGCAGTTTCGTGTGGATTCATTTGTCTGTATAGATTGGGAATGTTTTTGTTTGCGAGGGTTTTTTTTCGTTGATGGAAGGAACATGTTTTTAATTGAGAGGGACAGGTTTGGGAAAAACTTGGCTTTCTACGTAAAGCTTACTGAGTAAACCACTTTCTATATCATTAAGCCACTAATAAACAATCATGTATAGCTGACCAAGGGGGTGTATGGGATTTCAAAAGTGTTTATCAACTTATGTGGTGTGGAGAAGGAGTTTCATAAAAAATGTTTGGATTAGCTTATTGTTGTACCAAAACATGATAAGCAGATAAGTTGTTTTTTCATGTTTGACAATTTTTTGCTTATTTGTGTAAAATTACCAAAAAAATATTATTGAGTTATTTGTTTTTTAACATATAATAGTTTATTTTTCATCACTTGCACTAAAATCTTTAACAAAAAGTAATATCAATAAAATAAGGGGTAAATTTGTAATTTGGAACAATAAGCAAATAAGGAATAAGGAGATAAGTCACAATGGTTGAACTGTTTAGAAACTCCTTATTAGCTTTTCCAACCAGCTATTAGCTCCTTTTTTTTTTGCAATCCAAACACTCTTTTTTGCTTTTTTGTTGTTTCAAAACTTAATAAAGAGATAAGCACTTAAAATAAGCAATCCCAAACATCCCCCAAATAAGTTGCGAGTCCCATTAAGCTCATTATGGTGCTAACAAACAAGCCTTAGTGTCCAAATCTTACCAGAATCTGCTTTTGATTGATGTCAGCTTCAATGCCTCTTCCGGGAATTGCACAGAAATCAGATGCATCAAGAAGCCATTCGGTATTTGTATTGCTCTCGTTTTTAGGAGAGTTGATTACATTAGGATCCTTGAAGAAATGGTAATGGCGAGCGTATTCCACTATTGCTTTTGCTATTGGATGTTCACTGTTAGCCTGAGAAGAATTACATTATTCTTATACTTGGTAATTGAGTAAGTTGAAACGAGTAAGTATGTAGAACCAAACCAAATGGACTGGAAGTTGGGTTCGCATGAGACCATCATGTTTTCGTGAAACCACAAAATTACAGTGAAACTTTATTGCAAAACATTGTGAAAGTACCAAAAAAAAAACGAACCTTCATGGCAAAAACATTGTGAAGGTTTACCTTTACGGTGTTTTTCAATGAAGATTCAATGTTCTTTATGTGGTTTCACGAGTCTCATGGAAACAAGTCGGTCTCACATAATCCCAAGTCTATATAAATGCATACATGAATGTAGGGGAAGGTTCAAACGAGAAGCATGTCAATTCAAGAAAAAGTGAGGAGCAATCTCAGCCACTCATCTCATCTCGCGGTTACAGTGGACGTGATCACGGAGGATTGACGCGATTCATAGGAGGGTAGAGACTATTAAAGGGGGGACCGGTCAAAGCCGCCTTTGTTGACCGAGATGAGTGGTTGAGATTGCTCCTCGCGTTTTCTTAAAAAGTTATATTTTTCGTATGAACCTCCCTCTATAAATGTAACTATTTCATATATATATATATATATGTATGTATAGGTTCCCGTGAGAAGTTGAGGTTAACGTGAGAAGAATGAGAAGCGGTTATCAACCGTTGTATGCACATTAGGATGAGATGCACCGAGATTCACTGGGCCAATTCCCTTCTAAAGCGCAATTCATGAGAAGGCATGAGATTTAAAGAGATCAAGGGTTCAAATCTAGTTCTCACCGTTAACTCAACTTCTCACACGATCCTTCGCCGTATATGTGTTATTTATGTATGTATATGTATGTAGGGGAGAGATCAAACGCGAACCACCCTAATTTGTGCAAATCGTTCAAACCGTCGATTTCAGTGGTTAATATAATGAAATTGTTGCGTGAAATTGTTTCATATGATTCTTTTCTTGATGAAATTGTTTCATTGTGTTTTTATGTAAAAGATGGAATTGTTTCATGTATTTTCTCAATTCGATGAAATTGTATCATGTACTTTATCATTCTGATGAAACTTTTTTCATTTTTACATAAAGAAACACAAATATATGAACCAATTTCATCAAGAAAATAATTATATGAGACATTTTCATTAATTTAACCAATTAATCGACGGTTTCCACAATTTAGGGTGGTTTGCAAATGAAACCACCCCTATGTATGCATCCATAATATATATATATATACACACACACATACATAGAGGAAAGTTCAAATGTGAACCACTTTTTGGTTGTGAACGTGAGGACAACCGAGAGCGCGACACGTGGCGGCTTTGAGTGTGGTCCCCCTCTTTAATTCAATGCCCTCCCATGAATCGCGCCTAGTCATCCGCCGTGGACTTGACGTGGCGCCTAGTCATCCGCCACGTGTCGTGCTCTCGGTTGTCCTCACGTTCACAACCAAAAAGTGGTTCACATTTGAACCCACCCCCACATACATATATACATATATATACATATATATATATATATATGTACGTATAATGATTCGACCTCGGCAGAAGCGACCAACGTCAGGAACTCTCCCCGATCCATTTCTGTGAACACTTTGACAGTGGTAACTGCAGCTCTGCTCTGAGTTAGAGTCCCGGTTTTATCAAATATCACATATCGTATCTTTTGAGCCCTCTCCAACGCGTCTCCTCCTTTGATTAGAACACCATTATTGGCTCCAACCCCGTTGCAACCATGACAGCCGTTGGGGTGGCTAGACCAAGTGCACAAGGACATGCAACAACCACCACCGCAATCGAAAACATAAGTGCAAAATCAAAGTGGTTGCCATCTGGAGGTAACCAATCGTCTGGATATGCTCCAAGAACTCCGCTAAAGAACCTAATAAGATAAGAATATTTTAAAGAACACAATAAGATAAGAATATTTACACATCATTACAATTTATGGGATCATCAGTTACTTACCAAACTACAAACGTTGTAAATGATATAGTGACAACTATAGGGACAAAAATGCTTGCAACCTGAAACAGACCAAAACAACATCGATGAGTAATATATGTGCACAAGAAACAAGTACAACTATCATAATTCATAAATAATGTTTCAACCTCACCAAATTGAGGCTTCTCGTTGTGGGTACACTAAGGCCCTGTTTTTTAGCAGCTAAATGAGCTTAATGAGACTTACAGCTTATTATGTCAGTTATACGTTACTATTTGGTAGTGGCTTAATGGTATAGGAAGCGACTTATTCTATAAGCTTTTAGGGGGGAGCTTTATGCAGAAAGCCAAGTTTTTCCAATTCTGTCACTCCCAACTAAAAACACGTTTCTTCCATCTAAGGGAATACTCTCCCGAACAAAAACCTTCCGGATCTATACAGACAGATAAATCCACACAGACAACTTTATCCATATAGGACTTAATGGAAAACCAACCAAACAGCCCCTAAGACATCAATACTTAGGGGCCGTTTGTTTTGTATAAGTTACCTCTTAAAACCTCTTACATCTGAAAATTAAGAGGTTTGCAGACTTAAGACTGTTTGTTTTATTTTCAAGAAATGGCCTGAAAACCTCCTACCGACTCTGAAATTTTAAGAGGTGCACCATCCACCTCTTATTTTTTAGAGGTGAATTTAGACTTCAGACTTCAGACATCTTAAAAAACAAACAACACCTTAATGTTTCAACCTCACCAAACCAACACCTTATTGAGTTCCTATTGCTTTTCATCCAAAACCCCAAGCCAAGCACTAGTGATTCCGGATGAACGAAGATTAGATAGAATCATTTTAGTGAAACTAGCAAAAGGTGAGTTTGCTTGTTATGAATGGTGTTACATGCCCCTCAAGCAGGCTTACATTAATCCATCAAATTCTAGGATGACTTAAGTGAAGTCGCCTGTGACCACTTGTGAAAGAATTTTGATTAAAAAGTCAAAAAGTTTATTAAACTAAAAAACAATATAGATTGGGATATACAAGAATAAAATGACCAATCAAATGGCAAGATGGATCACCCTAGACTGAAAAGCATGGGGCAGTGAAAATGAGAGATGATTTTCTTCAACAAAACTTATACCACTAGATCAAATGGATGTTGAAAAGAAAGCAAACATAACTGTTGCAGGCTTGCAGCTACCAAGTCGAAACACTCGGGAATAAGGGAATCATACACTTGCCTAGTTCTTACTTTGAGCAACATTTTTTGGTTCCGAAAATCTTAAACTTTATTTTCGAAGCAGGAATAGGAGGACAGAGACAAGCAAGACTTGCACGATCATATTCCCACAATGAGTAGATTGGTTTGATGGTTTCTATCAAGTATAATGGCATGCTTACAATGCCAAACATCTAGATTAAAGGCAGATGCTAACACTAAAATAATGAAGTTCAAGGTTGTATGTTTAGTTCCTTATCGTGTGAACCATTGTCCAAATGATGTACTTTAGGCATCGTTTGGTAAAAATAAGGTAGCTTATAAGTCACCTTATAAGTCAGGTACATGTTTGGATGGATCATAAGTTAGCTTATAAGCTAGCTTTTTGAAAAGCTACTCTCACTAGCATTTTGATGACTTATGGAACTTTTTATTTTTTTTATTCCAAATATACCCTTACTACCTTTTACATTACCAATTTTTGAACAAGTCTTTTTTTGTCAATTTACAGTCATAAGCTACCTTATCAGCTAGCTTTTGCCAAACGCAACTTATTCATCAACTACCTTTTAGTCATCAGCTAATTTATTAGCTAGTTTGCCAAACATTGCCTTAGCCTCTCCATGAGCACTGCTTACTTCGAGTATCATTTGTGTTGCATATCATTGTTCATGAACTTTATTGGAATGGTCATTTCTTTTCCAAGTGTCATCAAGCAACTTCTTAAGATACTTACAGTTTACTAATATTGCAATCTAGCAATATAACTTAGGAACAAGAGAAGATGACAAATTCAAAATTAGAGATGAGGTGAGGGATTTCTTAACTCTAAATATGAAGAATAAGATTAACAAAAGGATCATTCTCAAGAAACAATCTATATAAAGAAAATAACACAAAATACACTTTAAGTGTAATTATGCACGAAATGTGTACTTACAAAATCAGCAAACTTCTGGATAGGAGCTTTCGACATTTGTGCTGTCTCGACCAGAGAAATTATCTGGCTCAAAACTGTTTCGGAACCTATTTTGGTAGCTTGAACATGGAGGGACCCATGTAAGTTTATCGTACCTCCAATCACTAACGAATTAGTCTCCTTCATAACAGGTGCTGATTCACCGGTAACCATACTCTCATTAACATAACTTGAACCCGAGACAACAAAACCATCAACAGGGACCTTTGAACCGGGAACAATTTTTAACACATCCCCAGGTTGAATCAGTAATGCATCTATTTCCCTTTCTCCAATATCATTTCCACCTGGGAGAAAGTCAAACTTATAGATGTCACAAAACAACATGCATCCTCCTGGTTGGACATTTTGGGTCTGTTTGGTCGTAGATTGGATTGGACTGGACTGGACAGGCAAGAATAAGTCAGGCCGGTGAAAGAATTGTGGAAGGCTTTAGGTTTTTAATTTGACATGGGTATTTTAGTAATTTACCAATCTCGTTCCATCACCATGTTTTTTAACACCTACTTTGGTAGGACAAAAAAAGGGTAAATTACATATTTGGTCCCTGTGGTTTACACTTTATTGCATTGTTGGTCCCTATTTTGAAATAATTATGGAAAAGGTCCCTGTGGTTTACACTATATTGCACTGTTGGTCCCTATTTTGCCAATAGGGTTAGGGACCAATAGTGCAATAGAGTGTAAAACACAGGGACCTTTTCCATAATTATTTCAAAATAGGGAGAAACAGTGTAATAAAATGTAAACCACAAGGACCAAATATGTAATTTACCCACACAAAAAAAAAAGCATTTTTCCCACTCCCAAGACCTGATCTAATGTCGCACCAAATGTGGGACAAGTTTCTGTTATCTTTGAAAGCTTTTAGTGGAGAAGAAGAGTAATACAAGAAAATAACTAAAACCTTAATTTTTGGAATGCTTATTAATCTTTAACCAAAATTACAATAATTAGTGTACCTTCTTGAATAAGAAGCAAAGCTGTTGGAGGAGTAAGTTCCACCAACTTCTTTATAGCATCAGACGTTTTCCCTTTCGCAAGCGTTTCCAAATACTTCCCGAACAATACGAAAGTTAATAGCATTGGACTTGTTTCAAAATACGTTCGAGGCCAATACCCTGTGACTGCACCATATAAAAGGCCATAAACAGAATAGAAGTATGCAGCTGAGGTTCCCAGTGCCACCAAAACATCCATGTTTGTCGAACCATTACGTAGTGCTCTGAAAGCTGCAACATAAAAACGCTTCCCAACAACAAACTGAACAAAGCTAACCAATATCAAGCGCAACCAATCACCAATTTGGAATGGTCCACACCACGCGAGCAATATGGAATTAAGAATAGGTATATGTGGACATACGAATCGCATTATGAAGACTGGAATCTGCCATGAAGTGGAATAGTCAGCAAGTAAGTAAAGGAAAGGCTAGCAAAAGACATACACTATTGAAGGCTTTGCATAAATGAACCAATATAGCCTCATCTAGGCTATTATCAAACTATATTGTTCTACTTATAGGAACTATATGAGACAATGGTCTATATAAGGTTTGGAAAAACTAGGCACTAGCAAGAACCTACTCCAGCATACTAACGGAAACTAGTGTTTATTACTCGAGAAGAACAAAGGATCCGGAAACTATGAGCGCTAAAGTTATTAACAACAGTAAATTACTTACACCAAGTGACAAGCTGAATCTAAAGAGGCGATACATGTGTGATGATTCTTCTAGATTTTGAGAAACCATCCTCGTATAGGGGTTCATTACATGTACTTCAAAATTTCCGCAACTTTGTTCATGAATTGCATCAACCAAATCTCTAGGACCAAGAATCTCGGTATCAAAGAGAATATCTAATTGGCTTGACGTCTTGTTGAAATTGAACTGTCTCACTCCTTTCATGTTGCATAGTATTTCATCTAACATCTTTTCATCTAAGTTATTGGATATCCCAGTAACCACTAACATGATCCTATCTTGTCCGCTACTTTGTGCAAGTGAAGCCTCAAAACCAGCATCTTCTATTGCATTGATGATTTCGTCCTTGCTGGTTATTGAAGGATCATACTCCACTTCCCCTAGTGAAGTAGAGAGAGCAACTATGGCTCTTTTAACACCAGGAAGCTTTCTTAAGATGCCTTCAACGGAATTAACGCAAGCTGCACATGTCATGCCTCCGATTATGAACTGTCCTACTACAGTCCCATGTGATGCTGCCCGTGCGGTAACCTGTTCTTGGAGAATCTCTGCCTCAAACCCTGCATCTTCTATAGCATTCTTAATATCATCTTCCTGAACAAAGAGCATAAAGTTCGTTTTGGTAAAGAATACCCCATACTGAAAAAGGATTAAAAAGGCAACGTAAAGTTTGGCATCGTTTGGTAAAGTTAAGGTAGCTTATAAGCTAGCTTATAAGTCAGGTACATGTTTGGATGGACCATAAGCTAGCTTTTTGAAAAGCTACTCTCACTAGCGTTTTGGTGACTTATGGAACTTATTGTTTTTTTATTCCAAATATATCCTTGCTACTTTTTAAACTATCAATTTTAAACATGTATTTTTTTGTCATGTAATAGTCATAAGCTACCTTATTCAGTCATAAGTGACAACAGTAAATTATTCATCAGCTAACTTATCAGTCATAAGCTAGCTTATCAGCTACTTTGCCAAACATAGCCTTAGTCTGGTGATGAAAGATAATACATATTCCTAAGTAGAGATAATCCTAGCATTCATGGGATAGTTTGCACTTTGCTGCATTTATAATTGTCAAATGTGAAATAATGACAACAACAAAATTGATACAAAAATTCGAAACTTCCTTAGTGAAGCAAATGAACTGCATAACATATGTAGCTAATCATAATCCACTCCTACAAATGTTAGGATCCTGTGACATTTAAGACCCAAATTCAAAAAAATGATTTAAGGTTAGTATAGCAGAAAGTGCTGGGGACATTGTATTTGTAACAAGAAGAAAAGGTATGACTTGATGGTAGCAAAATCTATTTCTTTAAATTAGGCTAAGGACAACATATTTGGTAATTAGCATGAAGAATTTATGCTCAAACTCTTTACCTAAAGCAAGCTATAAAGATGTTAACTTTCACAAAACCACCAACTCCTTATTATGAATTATGAGGCTCCCCTCTATATCTTGAAATGAGTGCATCAATTGAAAGTATATGGCCATTACACCACACAAACTCATATTAGAATTTGTAAAATCAATCAACTATAATTTAGATGTTATCACTGGGGTCTATGAACTTCTTCAACAAAGCATGATCTTAGTTTATACTGAATTTAACTTTATAGAAAGTTTCTACTACCATTTGCTTTAACAAGAATCCTCCTCTAATCTAAAAAACAGCATATACTAATCTTTGAGAGTGAAATGTACTATTTTGCATTTCAAGAAAATTCTGATACATAGGATATCTGGAAATTGTGTTGCCAATCAAATCAAAATGGAAGTGACCTAACAATCTATTCAGATTATTTGTGCCCAATGTAAATCATGAAACAATCAAAATTGTTGCCCTAAATAACTAACACAGGATAAAAGAAAAACATCATTTCTAAGCTTCATTTCAATCACAATAACAACTTCTATGATATAATGCATACAACAAAAAGGGAACAGCATGCAATCATTCATTCATACACCATTGGAGAGACCTTTACCTTGATCAAATTAGGGTTAAAAACCACATCAGCCTTGTTCTGCAACAAAGCCACGGAGGCGCTAACGACGCCATCGAGGCTCATGAGCGCTCCTTCGACGGAATTCGAACACGCCGCACACGTCATCCCGGTGACTCTCACCTGAATTCTCGTTTTCTCCCCCGGACCTTCCCTATGTTTACCTGCATTGCGATGATCATAATCGTTTTGATCACCTGCATAAGAATCTAAAAGCCTAACGTCCTCAAGGTTATCCCCGAAGTCGATCTCCGACGATTGACGACCGCCATCGCTGTCACGGGCCCCGACCTCCGTGAGCTGGAGGTCTTTGTAGGTCGGCCTCATTGTAGAACAACAACAACAACAGGCGAGATCCAAACAAATTTGTATATGTATATATAAAACGTCCTGTATGTATCTATGTATCTATGTATCTATCTATCTATGAAGATATCGATAGAGATAAAATCGTGTATCTATTTTATGCAGAAATGGTGGAAGAGAGAAAATCTAAAAGGAGAAGATAAACGAAGGAGAAGGGGTTTGATATGGAGGAGGGGGGATACAGGCATGGCGCCATGGCGGTAATATGTTTGGTGATTGTTCGATTTACACCCCTCGTGTTATACATATGCACATGTTTGGTCCCTGAAACTCTTGTGCCGAATTGGTTAAATGTTAATGTGATCATTTTAATTTTAATATGTTCTAAACATGCAATATTTATTAAGGCTAGGGCCAAGCAAAGACGGGTACCCAGCAAAAATTTATGAATTGGAATGTTTCTAGAATGAACAAACCGGGATTGGAACCGGTTGCACCTTCTTTATATTTGGGAGTTGGTTTCGATTCCGAAACAGGTCTAGATTTTTGACAAGGGTGGTCTCTTCTTGTTTCAACCTTTTTTATGCAAAAATAAGCAATCACTTTTAATTTGTGTCACAGTCCCTACATATGGCAGATTTTACTTTAACATAACATGAGAACATATAAAACACCTTTAAATCCCTTAGTAAAGAGGTTTTATGGTGGTCTGTGTCCTTATTCAAGACTAACAATTTGAATAGAAAAAGCTTAATCAATTTGCTTAGAACTAAGATATGCAATTAATGTGTATATGTAAGGGTTTGTTTATTAAGTACTTACCAATATCATTTACCTTATTGATTAATCATGACAAAAATCCAAAAGCTTATAAGAGACAAGGTAAGGAGCCAAAGACCGAAACTCTTACCATGCTAAGTGTAGGAAATGACTCTTCCCTTATAAGTGCTTACTGAGTTTAAAATAACTACTAACAATCCATAGAACTTGGCAGTTTAAAATAGCTACTAATGATAAGGCAGTAGAATGTGAAGATCTTACCGATAAACAAAGGATCTGATAAGAATTTGGTAAACGATCCCTAGATGAGTATTAATTTGAATAAATTATTTTTCCAAATCTATAAGACATAAATGTGAGCGAATCCTAATTTTTAACAAACTAAAACACAACCTTCATGAAAGATTGTGAATGTATAATCAACAATTAACTGGCTTTAACCTATACAAATTTATTACTCTTAAGAACATGTGTCAGCAATCATCATCTTTCTCTGTTATTACTTTATACATGCAAAAGGGGGAAATGTGAAGGGTGTGCCTTAGAACACCCTAGGCCAAAGTTGGTTTCACTAGTGATGGTAACCCGTTGCCTTCTAATTGGTTATCTTATTACTTAAATTTGCTTGTTTGGCATAATTTAGTTGATGTGACAAATATACGTACGTACCTTGCTTATATAAATGAATAAACGATTACTCTAATTTCAGATTTTTATGTTAAAAACTCTCCTTCCGTTACTGTAATAACCAAGACTTTTGGGTATGCAATTATTTTGACAATGAGGATTTGTTTTGAGAACCTTTTTAAAATTCAAGGACTAAATGTGCCTTTTTGAGAAGTTTGGGAATTGATTGAGTTTGGGCTTACCTTGTTGAGGAAAGGGATTAAGGCCAACGGCCCAAAGCCCAATCACTTAAATAGGGGGGATGACTTAAGATTTCCTTTTAGGGTAAAGATTTATCTGTGTGTTTGTGTGTATTTGGAAAGAAGCAGCAGCTATCATCATTATCTTCTTCATCTTCATCATCATTTGGGTAAGTTTTGTCAACCTTCGATCTTAATCCAGTATTTTGATGTATTAGGATTGATTAGGATTGATTTGTGGATTCATTCGAGAGTAATTTATGAGTTTTTAGGATGGTTTTGGATCGATTTCGAAGTACCAAACTTCGATCTCCTTGAAGTCTAGAAGTCCGAGTCGCACTACCCAAAAGTCCGAATCGGATTATAGTTTATTGTCCGAGTCGGACTTTGTATATTGTATGGATCGGACTTGGTATGTTGTCCGGGTCGGACTTGGTATGTTGTCCGAGTCGGACTTGGGTAATGTCCGGGTCGGACTATAGTGTTGTCCGAGTCAGACTTGGATAATATCCGAGTCAGATTTTGAACTTCTCCAGGCCGAGTCTGCCTAAAGATGTCATAGTTAGAAAACCTATCAATTAGATAAGTTTATTAATGCCTTAGAATTATTACAGATTCATTAGGCGAGAAGTATTTGGGAGATATGTTCTATGCACATGTGAATTCCCTTGCCAAATCCTTTTAGAAAACCAAATGTTGTCACGGGATGACAGGTTCGTTGTCCACAATGCACCCCCCAAAAGTTTGTTGTTAAGTGAATTCACTTGGCCAGCAGGCCCTGTTTGCGAATAAACTGTTTTGAGGGAATTCACTAGACCTTACGATCTAACCCTCGTTTTCAAAACTTTTAAACATTTTCAGGGAAAAGTCGAGCATCAAAGGAAAAGGAGAAGGTGAGCGTATAGTGTAGTTGCCTTTAGACTTTAGTTTATTTACCTAGTATCTATATCTCGGCTATGGAGGGATGTTCCACTAGCACCGTTACTAACTCTTTAAACTATGTCTTAGGCTTAATGCCTGCTTTTGATGTTAAATTTTACTTTTCCGCTGTGTTAGATTACTGGGTATGGATTATTATTTGTTGGAAACTTTGGCTTGTTACAGTTACTATACTCCTACCGGTTGTACTCTTGTGGTCTCCCTTCGTAATCAACTTTATCCGCCTCATCCATTTGAGTATAGTTACTACTTTGTGCTATTAGAGATGTAGAGTTACTTGTGGTAGGGAGGAAGATCGGAGTTTGAGGGGGCAGATGATAAGATTAAGTATACTTGATATGTAAAGAAGAGGTTTAAATAACTGATTCTTTTGTTGTAGTGGTCCTTTGAAAATAAATGCACAATAACATGAATCACACTTTATTAATGAAACTTCGTAACACATAGAAAATCATACATAATAATATTAAGCATGTACTTGACCAAATAAGTACTTATTGAACATTCAAACCCTTGCGCACCATATAACTTGAGATCTTGTATAATGATCCCACAATCGACCAACTTCATGAAAGGGAATCGGATCAACTTCCCAAATATATAGAATATTGCTCCATGAAGAATTGGAACTCATATACTCATAGAGTTAATGAGAAGAGATTTGATATAGTTAATAAATTCATCTCCGACATGTGTAAAAGTATCCTTATCCTTGTAGAGGACATCAATCACGCGTGCAAAATTGATCACCTGCTTAATTAGCGGCATTGGAACATCTTTGCAAGTGAGGGATTCTCGAATCATTTCTTTCCATGCATCTTCAACCCTTTTGCTAAACACATCATGGGCATGTTCTTCAGTGCCATCAAATTGCTTCAAGAAGCATTCGATGCCAGATGCAACATGCTTTCTTTCTTGCTCCTCCTGTAAGTTCGCTTAGTTCTTATCGTATTTGCTCAAGTAGAAAAAATATATATACACTACAATAAAATTGGGTTTATAGTAAGCTACCAACTTCTAAGCGTCCTAATAGACTACTTTCTAAGACAGTTTCTAGAAAAACTTAAAGCAACCCATGACATTATAGTAATTTTATAGGACGCTTTTTAATGTCTTAGCAAGTTTTTAAAGACAGCTTTAATACAAATCGTCGTATTAGCTATTTTATAGGACATTCTTTTAGAAAATATTTTGTAAACCCATATTTTTTAGGACACTTGTGTTTTATAGGACACTTTTTTCAAATATTATCTTATAAAATAGCTAATACGATGTTTTTTTTCATAAAAATGTCCTAAAAGCGTTGTACATCCCAAAACATCTTATAAACTTATTACAGAGAACGTGTTTAGATAAGACATTAATATTTTTTGCTCTCATAGAGTAGTATATTAAGATGTTTTCTTTGTTTTTTTATATATATGTCTAATAAACTTAGTGTTATTGTAGTGAACTAATGATAATTAGAGAAGGAGATATAATTACTTGGATGTTTGGATGTACCTTATGGGTGACTATATCATCCTGAAACCTACAAACTGCACATGAAGCTTTGACAAGAGTGGGATAGCTTGAAACCCATTTGAATGATTCATCTGTGATTATATCACCCATGCCAACAAAACTTGTTGTTACATGGTGTTTGAAACCACAACTAATAAATGAAACAGAGATGTGCTCCTCTAGTGTTGGTATGTACCCTTCATTTCTCCATTTTGCTTCCACCATGTAGCTTGTAATATATTCTATCATCTATATATAGTCATAGTTAGGAAGATTGTTAATTAAGAAAAAATCTAGGAAAATGCTAAATCATCTTTAATTGTAAAGAATACTTCAAAAACCTATAAGTAAAACCATCAAGATCAAATTAATATATATAATAACAAACATTCTTACATTTTGTATATAAACTAAAGGATCAGGTTCAAATGAAAACTCATCTTTCATTGTGAATGTGAGGACAGTCTAGAGAGCGCCACGTGTCATATTAATTCTGCATAATCATGTATTATGATTCAGACTGAATAATACAACATTCAGTTGTGAGCAGAACTGAATATGCTACGTGGTGAGCTCTTGGTTGTTCTGCGCAATGAAATTTGAGTTTGCGGCAAAACTTTTAAAATTGTTAATCTAAATCCAAGTAGAAATATATATATATATATATATATATATATATATATAGGGAATCATGACTATTCCAACTTCTTTAAACCTAGAAACATATGAAAGTTGCTCTTATAAAAAGTATAAGGATTTTTTAGATCAACTTACAGACTCTTTCACATACTTGACATGATAAGATTTTCCCTCCTTGGCCATGAATTCTTCCATTTCTATCATAACATCCATAATCATTTGGTATAATGGTTTCATGTATTTCGGAAGCATTTCCAAGCATGTAATCGACCACCTATAAAATACAATGAGTAGTTGATCAATAACTTTGACTAAAATACTTTATTATTAAGGCAAACAAAGTGTATGTTTGACTACATACCTTTGAATTGCCTCAGTAAAGATCTCAAGCTCTTCATAAGTACCATAAGCATCAAAAGTGTCATCTAGAATAGTTGCTATTGCAATAATTTTCGTAAAGAAAATTCTAGATCGAGAATATTTAGGCTCAAAGTACACTCCCAATGCCCAAAAGTAGCATTCAACCAATCTATTTCTTGCATAGGGGAAGTTGTTCGAAGCATCATAATCATTCCACCACCTATATTAAGTTGAAACACATGTACAAGTCCATGAAAATATCTGAACTAATAGTTAAACAATCACTAGGACTAGGTGTAAGTGAATGAATAAATGAAACAAGAGTGGGATATCTGCATACTTCGAAAGCTGGTTAAGCTCCTTCTTATGCAATGATTGAAGTATGTTAAACCCTAACTTGGCAAGTTTTAGCAAATACACATTGTGATTAGCCTCTTGTTGGTAGCAAGGTATATAGCGTAACGCCTCTAGTCTCGGCAACCTTTTTACTATTGGTTGTTTCAATGCTTCTTGTATTTTGGTAGAATCAACATTAATTCCATGAAGATGACCTTTGGATAAGTTAGCAAGACGAGTTCTTGTATAAACAAGAGCATCATCAAGGATAACTTCACCTTCCACCCTCATATACGCTGCCTCATACAAATCAAGCAAGGCTTGAACATCATAGGTCAAGGACTCCTTAAAAGCTCCCTCTTTGTTCATATAGTTGTTGAAAACATCTGTATTGATTGACCAAGATATATTAAATTATGGATGCAATATGTTTGATAAATTAAACCCAACTAATACACATATATACACTGACCACATGAAACAAAGAAGCCTTGTTGTCGCATGAGTCGAAACCAAAGGGAAGTGCAACCACCATTCCAGTTATTACCATATACATCATAAATTTGTTGCATGGCTTCATTAATCTCCTCCTCAAAATAATACGTTATACCAAGGCGTTGGATTGCGTCAACTAGTTTTAACAAATTTGTATGTTCAGCTGGAACATTCAAACACACTAATATTTCCTTCCGCACTTCTGCCTTCAAATCTTCAACAATTTGTTCATGAACCTCAACTAGCGCTTCTTGCTTCAACTAAAAGTCAATTCGATGGAAGATATCAGTTTTTGTGTTAAGCAACTACAAGCATTTGCCATTTTCCTTTTGGTAGAAACTTCTTTAATTTTCATTATTTAAACTTTGCACATTTAATGCATTCGCTACTAGAAAATCCGCTATTTTCGACGACAATTTCCGACAGATTTTAGTTGTCGCTAGTTTGTGACAAAGTGCTGATGGTTTTACCGACGGGATTCTAGTTTGGCGATGAAAAGAAAAACCATCAATTTTGTCGGTAAGTAAAACAGTTTATGACGGTTTATCGATGGATATCTTTATAAAAATTAAACTAGTTTCCATCGGTATTCCGTCTCAAATCACCGATGGTTTACCAACGGATTATTTAATATCTAATTTTCTTTTATTTTTAATATTTTAATACTATATACTCCCTCCGTCCCAAAATTATTGTCCAGTTTTGACTTTTGAAAGTCTGTCTTTATCGACTTTGACCTTAAATATTTTTGTTTGTGTTATATAATACTTGATGCAAAATATATGAATGGGTTGTGTTTTTAATGTATTTTCATTGGTATAATTTTCATCAAATATTTTATAACACAAACAAAAATATTTTAGGTCAAAGTCAACAAAAAAAGACTTTCAAAAGTCAAAACTGGACAATAATTTTGGGACGGAGGGAGTAATAATTATTATTAATTTAAATTAGAGATATTAAATATTTTAGTACTACTTTAAAATAAGGTATTAATTAATAACAATTATTATTTTAAATTAATAAAATTCTTTATAACAATTATTATTTTAAATTAATAAAATTCTTTATAACTATTACTAATAAAAATATAATTTAAATAGATTAGTTTCCGTCCATATTCCATCGCAAATCACTGGTTTACCGACAGATTATTTAATATTTTATTTTATTTTATTTTTAACATTTGAGTATTATATAATAATAACTATTAATATTGTATTTAATTTGAATAATAGCAGTTTTTTGCGGATTCTTCTGTTTTTTAAATTAAAAAATATCTTGGACATAGCAAGGTTTGTTATTTGTTTTTTTTTTAAATTACCTTTTCAATTACGTAAGGCCATCCTTAACCGTACCCCTCATACATGTTGCCACCCCAGCGCCACATCAGCTTTACCAATACCATATCATACCATCCTTAACCGTACCCCTCATACCCTCTCTAATTAATTGGTTTAAAAGAAAGAAAAAAAAAGGTAGAGAGAGAAAGAAGAGAGAGATAGAGAGAAAGGTGGGGTGGGGTGGGTTGTCGATCGGTATGGGCGTACCCAAGGGGGTGGGTACTGGCCGCCTACCGGTCACCCACAACGGTGTTATCGTCGATGCCGGTGGCGGTACCAGCCCCGTACCCTTCCCGTTAAGGATGGCCTAATAGTTACCCATGGATTACCTACGAATCATAAAACCGTCGGTAAACTATAATTAATTTCTTATTAGATTATTTCGGTTAGATAAATAAAAATAAAAAGTAATTCCATCGAAAATCGGTAGGCAAAATAATTATAAGTTTATTAAGTATTATTAAAGTATCTTAACTAAAAAATAATAATGAATAAATGAGTTAAATTTTGGTGAGACCAAGCTGTTTCCGTGAGACCGGTGAAACTAGGGATGTAAATGAGCCGAGCTACTCGCGAGCTACTCGAGCTCGAATCGTTAAAAGCTCTAAACGAGCCGAGCCTTAACGAGCTTGAACTCGAGCTTAGGTTAAAGCTCCTTTAAGAAACGAGCTGAGCTCGAGCTCCAAAGAGTGGATTCGTTTAAGCTCGGGAGCCTAAACGAGCTCAATATATAATATAATATATTTTATATGTTTAGTTTTTAATATTTATATATATAATTTTAATAAAGATATCAAAATAATACATGAGCCTAAACGAGCATAGCTTAAACGATCCTAAACGAGTCGAGCCCGAGCTTCATAAATCTTAGACGAGCCGAGCTCGAGCTCAACATCACAAGCTCTAAACGAGCCGAGCTCGAACTCGAGCTCAAAAAATCCTAAACGAGCACAGCTCGATAAGTGTCTAGCTCGACGCGGCTTGACTCGACTCGTTTACATCCCTAGGTGAAACCAACATATTTTACATGAAACTTCACATTAAAACATTTGTGAAGGTAAAAAAAATTGAACATTCATCGTAAAAACATACTAAAAAACACCATCGAAGAAAAAAAATCCAAAAGTAGGTAAAAAAACGAAACCTTCACAGCATTTCCGTTGTGAATGTTTGCATTATTTATTTGTAACCTTCACAGCATTTGAGCTGTGAATGTTTCGGTTTTACCTTGTTTTGGATATATTTTGCATCGAAAGTGATTTTTAGGTCTGCGTATTCGAGTTTTATTTACCTTCACGGTATTTTTTTGTGAAATTTCATACATTAGGTATTGGTTTCACGCGGTCTCACAGAAACATCTTGGTCTCACCTGATCCTAAGTCTGAATAAATACCTTAGAAATCCGTTGGTAAAATAAAATAATAATAATAACTATTAATTAAATTTAAAGTTCGTCGGTGATCCGTCGGTAATGTGGTTTCCATCCATTAAAAAACCGACCGACCACTTCCAACGGATCCACCAATTTTCCGACAAATCCACGGATTTTCCAACGGTTATGTCCGTCGAAAATGGCAATTTGTTTTGTAGTGATTTTGCCTTGAAACACATACACAAAATGGGCATAATTAACATAAAAATCGTAAAAATTATGAGAAAACAGAAAAACCAACTATTGATATTCATAGAGAATATGTATATCTCAATATACATCATTTTCTTTATCAAGAATAGTTGGTTCTCAATTTACAATATATTTAATGAGACATATGTAGTTACACTTTAGACCAAGCAACATATAATCAAATCAATCATTAGTTACTTCATAAACAATTCACACACAAAAAACTATCATTGTATTTTTGTTAGGTGTGTTTAGTAAAAATAAGTTAGCTTGTAAACTAGTTCATTCAAATGTGTATTATAAGTTAGCTTTTTGAAAAACGCTATTTTGAGTAGCTTTTTTTAATTATTTCTCAAAAAGCTAGCTATGTTTGATAAAAATAAGCTAGCTTATAAATTAGTTCATCCAAATATGTACCATAAACTAACTTTTTTAAATGCTACTTTGAATAGCTTTTTGGGAGCTTTTTAAAGTTTTTTTTTTCAGTTTTACTTTTATTAATATTAATTATTAAATTTAAAGATATCCTTTTTGGTCGTTTTACATACTTATAAGCTAGTTTTTGTCAAACATAAATTGTTGATTAGCTAGCTTATCAACTACTAGCTTATCAGTCGGGCTTCGGCCCAAAAATTGCCGAGGATTAGTCTGAGCCCAATGTGGTCTGGGATACCTCTTCCAAAAAAAAAAAAACTACTAGCTAGCTTATCAATCAACAGCTAGCTTATTAGCTACCAGCTAGCTAGCTTTAACAGCTAGTTTGTGAAACATAGCCTTAATAAACCTTTACTTCACTTACCTGATTATATTTAAGAAACCGATCTCCCCAAACACTAGGAGGAAAATTTGCAGTTGGACGAATAACACTATCTTGTTCAATAGACATATTGAAAGTAGAGTTTGTGTACAATAAGTTGCTCCTTGAAAAAGGTTTAACCTCATATTTATAAGCGATGGTGAACACATCAAATCAGTCACACTTTTCATGGTTTTGAAAAAAAGTCTTCTCGACCCAAGAGTAGTGTTAGCCTAGTGGTAAGGCTTAGGCACTACATAGTGGTGAACCCGAGTTCGAGCCCTGGGGGACGCATTCTGGAGGTACGGGGGCTTCAACCCCGGGCTGCATGCTTTAGCAGTTGGGCTTCGGCCCAAAATTGCCGAGGATTAGTCTGGGCCCAATGTGGTCTGGGATACCTCTTCCAAAAAACATAAGAATCAGTCGCTATATCAATATCAATATCAATGCATCATCAAGAAGGATGTTCCTCTTTCTCTCTTTCTCTCTCTCTCTCTACACACACAACTATATATAAACAGGTTCATATAAGAACCAACCGAATTTGTAGGAACAAAGGAACTATCCATAGCCATATATTAATGTAGGACCCACAACATATGTGATTGTGGTTAGTTCATTTGTTCTTACAAATTGGATGGGTTCTTATTTGAACCTACTTCTTTCTTTCTTTCTCTCTCTCTCTCTCTCTCTCTCTCTCTCTCTCTATATATATATATATATATATAGTCAGGTTCAAATGTAAACTCATCTTTCATTGTGAACGTGGGGACCACTAGTATCGTGTCATGTGGCAATATTCCGTCTGAATAAAGCTTTATTTAGTCTAATAAAACATGAATATTTAGATTGAATGAATAAACCTTTATTCAGTCTGAATAAAAGCTTAGTCGTCGTTTCATACTGAAAGATGAGTTCACATTTGAAATTTCTTATATATATATATAATGTATATATATATACGAAGAAATTTAAAATGGAAACTCAAGTTTAAATTGTGAACGTTAGGACGACCTAGAGCACGACACATGACATACTCAAATTAAATAATACTGAGTGTTATATTATTCAGTCTAAACACTGTATTACTTACCTTGAATAATACATAATATTTAGTTTGAATAATTTTGTATTATTCAAATTGAATATGAACCGAGCCGAATAGGATATGTGTTACGCGCGTTCTCGTCTCTCATTATATTTACAAGCAAAGGGTTTGTAGTTAAACTTAGACCCTATATATATATATATATATATATATATATATATATATATAAAGAGAAACGTTCAAACAAAAACCTTTTCTATTGAAAAAAAATACAAAAACCCTTGAGACTCCAACTTTAGTCTCACAAAAGTGAATAAATTGTCTACCTTAAGTCTTAAACAGTCTTCCCCTATGCTCTCATCTGCTCCCATCATACGCCTAAAAACCTTTCTCATATGCCACATATCCAAAACCTTTAAGGTCTTCAATAAAGCTATTGGATAAGGTCTTGCAAGATGGCAATCTCTAAGCCATGAATCTACCCGACACACATAAAATCCCTATAAAGCCTTTTATTAATACTTTTTGTAACTTTTTATGTAATTTTGTGAGGTTTGAATTTTATTTTTATTATTTTAAATGTTTAGTTTAATCTTTAGTCTTTAAATTTTGGATTTTTTGAGTTTGAATTAATTTTAATCATTAACGATTAAACATGAAAAACAAATAGTTAAGATTAAATTTATAACCATTATCTATATATAATAAAAGAGTAACTGATCTGCCACGTGTCGTGCTCTGGTGAGCCGAATTGCCACGTGTCGCGTTTTGGTGAGCCGATTTCGGTTATCAAAACAATAAATAAAATAATGGTTATAATTAAATACATAATTAAATGAAACGGTTTAAAAAATCTTCTACATATATTTGTGTAATATTTAATATAATCAATACACGTATTATTATTTTTCATTGGTGATATAAAGAATTAAAAATATTCTCTCTATTTTCAAAGTACAATTTTCTAAGAGTTTTCCAAAGTTGAAAAATCTTACTTTTCCTATTTTCTTAATTGTTAAGAAAATTCCATATAACTTGTTGGAACAAAAAATATACTCAAACTCTTTAAAAAATTTCATTTTTTAATCCAAACTATAGATAAATATGAAAAAAATAAATAAAATAATGTAAAAGATAAATATCACTTTCAAAAATCCTCTACATAATTAAATCAAACAGTTTTAATCCAAAAATACACCCCTCAATCTCAATCTCAATCTATAAATACCTCTTTCAATCTCTCAATCTCAATCAATTGTTGCAACTCTCTTAATTAACTCACTACCATATCTATCTCTTAACTCATCTCTATCTCTATCTCTCTCCCTAACAATAATTGATATTTAAATACTAAGCAAATTTTACACACATCGTATAAACCTTACATTTTCCCTTTTAATTTTTCAAGTTCCTCCATTACTCTTTTTGCAAACGATGTAAGTTCTTCTACCCCTTTTTTGAAGACCATTCGTGCATAAAATTTATTTTATTATTTGTTTTTGCAATTATTTGAAGAATGGTAAGAAAATTTGTGTGATATTCATTTTCTAATGATGAACTAAATCATATGCTTTGATATTCTCTTGATTTACGGCTTTTTGCTTGATTACCTTTTTTTAGTTTTTTGATCTACATCAGTAGAAACATAACTAAGTTTTCTTTTCCACATTATATATATATATATATATATATATTTTACCAGCAAATAGAAAACATTATAATACTTTTTTTGTGAATAAAAGTGTGTATTCATATGTATTCATATGGTTTGATTTTCTCATGATTTACTTTTTTTTTAGTTTTTTGATCTACATCAGTAAAAACATAACTAAGTTTTCTTCTCCACATTATATAATAATTTATATTTGTATTCATGTAACTAATTGATAAACGTCATCAAATAGAAAATAAATATTTCATTTTAAATATAATGAAGATTAATCATTGAGTTTTAATATAATAGTTAATTAATATTTTTATAACAAATCATTGTTAAACGTATTAATTATTATATTTCAATCCAAGTGCACTTTTGTATGTATACATTTCTCTTTATATGTGAAAGTATATTAACGTCATTTTAAAGTCAAAGATAGTTTATAGTTTGATCTATAAAATGTCTTTGTTATATTTTCATTGTTGATAATTTGATATCAATTGAAATAAATTAAAAATAAATAAAGTTTGTACTTTTTTTAATATAATTAATGTATTTGATAGAAAATAATATTGATGTTAAAAGATCAATAGCACAACAATTCATATTTGTAATATATAAGATTTTTGGCATGACTTAATTTTTTGAAATTATCCCATGTATTACACGGGATCAAAACTAGTATCTAATATAAGAGTATATTTGTCATTTGATGGTTTTATTTATTTAAATCTTGTTACTTAAATTATATATGTTCATCTTTATATTTTTGTTGTATACGATTTTTATTTTCTACTAACTTGGTGGGAAAAGAAAAAAAACATATATTACGAAACTGAATCCAATTAAATCCAAATCTGACATGTCCCTTAGTCCGAAATCCTTCACACCCAATTTTGGTTTTTGGGGACTGCATTTTATACCCGAAAACCAGTCAAAAATCCAACTCGCTCATAGTTTTGTTGATACGTAGACTGTTGTTTTGTATTTTGTTAATTTCATTTACATTGACTATTCGGTAAAAATAAAAAAAATAAACACTAACAACTCATTAGAGGTAAATTTGTCATTTAATTAACCGTGTTCTTTCTAGTCAAATGATGTCATACCAAACGTTGAACAGTTATTCTGTACTGTTCTGTCCAGTTCAGTCCTGTCATGTTCTGTCTACATATCAAACGCAGCATGAAGGAAAGCGTGGACTGCCAAATCTTTCTATCTCTCTTCGAAGTTTATCAGCTACGGCTTTGATTTGGTTGTCCATGTTTTTCTGATTTCATGTTCAACAATTACCAAACCACCATATTTCATTTTACACCATATTATAAGAGCCTTTTAATCATTCTGACCACTTAATCATCTAGCACCAAAACCATTCAGCAACTGCCAAACAACCCTTAACATTTATGAAAATAAAATTTTTATTTTTTATTTTCATCTTTATTATTATTATTATTATCCAAAAGGTTAATTTCATATGTCCTTATTAAAAACTGAAAATATCATATTTACCCGACTTAATCTACAAATATTATGTCTTTTGGAAGAGGTATCCCAGACCACATTGGGCCCAGACTAATTCTCGGCAATTTTTGGGCCGAAGCCCGACTGCTAAAGCATGCAGCCTGGGGTCGAAGCCCCCGTACCTCCATAATGTGTCCCCTAGGGTTCGAACTCGTGTTCACCACTATGTTGTGTCCAAGCCTTACCACTAGGCTATCACTCCTTTGGTAATATTATTATGTCTTTCTTACCCTATCAAAAATATCATATTTACCCAAAATACAATTATCCCTTATATCAATTCTCAAAGTAAGTGAATAGTAAACATATAGATTAAAGTACCATTTTGGTCACTATAGTTTGATATTTAAAATGCTTTTAGTCATTGATTTTTAAAAATTGCTTTTTTCATCTTTATGAGTTTATTTTATTCCATTTTCATCCCTCCATCAAACTTTGTTAAATTAAGTTGGTTAACTAATTCAAAAAAATGTTTGATTAAATTCACATATTTGGTCTTTATAGTATACCATCTTTATATTTTTTATTCTCAAATTACATAATTCATATTTTGTTTCTTTTACTTTATTTATATGTTTTATTACGACATTTTATTTTATTGGTTAATTATAAACTTATAGCTTTAATAAAATAAAATCAAATAATTTAATTAAACCATTAATAAGTACATGATATTTTTTCCAAAGGTTTAGGTTAAAATATCTTGAAATTAATATTTTTATTTATTGATTTATTAAATCTTTTTATTTATTTTATATAATCATTAACATATAACCCCTCCCCCCCCCCCCACACACACACACACACACTCATATTATCTACATGCTAACGGTCACGTAAAATAGACATCAACTACACCATATATCTCTTTTTTATTGTAAGCATCTATCACAATTTATAACCTTGTGCGAAGCCCGAGCTCTTAATAACTAGTTTTGTCAATTATTAATCATTTTAATCAAATTTAATAACAAAAATAGTTAAAAGACTATTATACCCTTTTTTAAAATCTAAATAATTATTTCTGTCAAATTTTAATCATTTTAAATTATCAAAAATAGTTAAAGAAATCACTGACCTTATATTTCATTTCGAAACCAAATGATTATTTCATTGTTCCTTTATTTTTTATTCTTGCATGCCAAAATGTACCAACAACATTGTCATTTCATAATCAAATATATAGCCTCTTTAATCAACAACAATTTTCTAAATTAAAACACGTTTTTGCAATTTTGACACATTGGTACTTTGCTTGCGGGACCATCAAAGTGTATTTGTGGATGCAATTGAACCAAAGTGAAAATCATTTATGGCTGAAAGAAATTGATAGAAGCTTATCGGCCATCGTGTTAAAAAAAGTGATGCAGTTATATTGTCATCCTATGAGCGCATGTGATCACTTCTTCTTCCAGCGCATATATATAGAGACAGAAAAGTTCAAATGTGAACCACTTTTAATTTGGTTGTGAACGTGAGAACAGCCGAGTGCACGACACGTGGACCTGACGTGGTGCCTAGTCATCCGCCATGTGTCGCGCTCTCGGTTGTCCTCACGTTCACAACCAAAAAGTGGTTCACATTTGAACCTATATATATATATATATATATATGGGTGGGTTCACAACCGAGAGCGCGACACGTGGCGGATGACTAGGCGCCACGTCATGTCTACGGCGGATGACTAGGCGCGATTCATGGAGGGCATTGAATTAAAGGAGGGGACCACACTCAAAGCCGCCACGTGTCGCGCTCTCGGTTGTCCTCACATTCACAACCAAAAAGTGGTTTGTATTTGAACTTTCCTCTATATATATATATATAATGTCAAAGTCGCTTATCCGAAAATATAACAAACCAATGGATTTTGATTGATGGAAACATGGTTTGCAAAGTTTGCACAAATTAATAAGTTTGTAAAATAAGGTGATTTCATATATATATATATATATATATATATTTACTGCATATGATGAGTAACATGCATTTAGTTTGGATCATCGGATACACATACTGCATATATGATTATATGTTGTGTATGAGTTGTTTAGTGGAATGGGTCTATGTACATATTTACAGTATATGCAATAGTTATCTACAATGGGTCATAAGAGATACCATACGAAGTTATGACCTGGGAGGGTAACTGACTATTCGTTTTGTATAAATATTATCATGAAACTATTTTTTGTACTCAATTTACCATTAAACTCTATTTTTTTTACAAATAATACCATTATGACCGGTAACAACCCGTTTTTTCTTACATGACAATTATATGTGGATCTGACGTGACAATGATTAGGATTACCAATGGTATAAGTACAGAAAATACTTCAATGGTAATATATGTACAAACCACCACCACCACTAGAGCCACCACCAAACCACAACCACCACCACCACCATAGCCACCATCACTACACCCACCACCACCACCACCACCTGTGGAGGAGGTGGTGGTGGTGGGTGTGGTGGTGATGGTGGTGGTGGTTTGGTGGTGGCTCTGGTGGTGGTGGTTTGGTAGTGGCTCTGGTGGTGGTGGTTTGTACACGTATTACCATTGATGTATTTTTTGTACTTAATATACCATTGAGAATCCTAGTCATTGCCACGTCAGATCCACATATAATTGTCACGTATGAAAAAACGGGTTGTTACCGGTCATAATGGTATTATTTGTATAAAAAAATAGAGTTTAATGGTAAATTAAGTACAAAAAATAGTTTCATGGTGACATTTGTACAAAACGGATAGTTGGTTACCTTTCCGAGGTCATAAACCCTTCAAATAGCTGCATATGTTCTTCAATGAATGCAATATCTTAATTGAATATAATGGGTTGCCATATATGGGGCATGTGTAGTTATTCTGTATATGTTCCCTATTGTTTATGCAGTAAATTTATAATGGAGTTTGCATATATGTCTTTTGCAAAAGATGGTGAACTAACTATAAAAACTCAAGAAACCTCTTCAATGGATATGAAGATATAGATGTTGCAACAAATAATTTGAAAATTGAATTAATGATATCCTTCACTGTAACAGCCCAGGCGACCGTGGTTCGATATTGTCCGCTCACAGGGCCCTAACCGGTCACCCATACTCCCTCACGGTTTTGCTTTGGAGTTGTATAGCCCAGGTCACAACCCAAAACACGTCTCACCAGGTGAGGTATCAACACACCTTATAAGGAGTGCTTCGTTCCCCTCACCAGCCGATGTGGGACGAGTTGTTACACTCTCCTCCCTTACGGACACAACGTCCCCGTTGTGCACATCGGCCTGGTCCTATCTCTGATACCATCTGTAACAGCCCAGGCAACCATGGTTCGATATTGTCCACTTTGGAGACATAGGGCCCTAACCGGTCACCCCTACTCCCTCACGGTTTTGCTTTGGAGTTGCCCAGTCCAGGTCACAACCCAAAAGGCTTCTCACCAGGTGAGGTATCAACACACCTTATAAGGAGTGCTTCATTCCACTCACCAGCTGATGTGGGACGAGCTGTTACATTCACATAAATAAGATGCATAAAAAAGGAAGCGAACTTTAAAATGGGTTACAAATACTTAAAATAAAAATAAATCCAAATCAAAATCAAAATTATCAAATTATCTATATAGCCTTTTTCAATAAAAAATAATTAAAAAAATCAAGGATGAAGGACTACAATTGGTTTGTAAATGTGTATGAAATGATTACCGTGTGTTTGATTATCTATATATATATAGAGGAAAGTTCAAATGTGAACCACTTTTTGGTTGTGAACATGAGGACAGTTGAGAGCGCGACACGTGGCGACTTTGAGTGTGGTCCCCCTCTTTAATTCAATGCCCTCCCATGAATCGCGCCTAGTCATCCGCCGTGGATTTGACGTGGCGCCTAGTCATCCGCCACGTGTCGCGCTCTCGGTTGTCCTCACGTTCACAACCAAAAAGTGGTTTGCATTTGAACCCACCCCTATATATATATATATAGAGGAGAGTTATTTTGTTAACCGTGTTAACTCATAGTTGCATACGTAAATCAATGAAATTTTTTTCTGGAGCTGTTTAAGATGATGAAAATGTTTCATAAACTTGAATTTTTGATGAAATTGTTTCATATTTCGGTATTTTTATTCCTATGAAACTTTTTCTTATTCATGTAAACTTTTTTCATTTCTATGTAAAAAACACCGTCATATGAAACAATATCATCAAAAAATTTAGTTTATGAAACATTTTTATCATATTAAACAACTTCACACAAAAAAATTCAATGATTTACGTGTGAAATTATGAGTTAACACGGTTAACACAAATTTAGTGGTTAACAAAATAACTTTCCCATATATATATATATATATATGTTTTCCTAGTTAAATTTCATTCAAGAAAATTCGGAATTGGATTTGGTTAGGTATACGGATTTGGAGACAAGTGAAACTAGATTTGTTCCATTGTTATTAAATAAAGAAGCTAATTGGTTATTAATTGACATATAATATTGTTTGTACTATTTGGCATACAAGAACAAAAACCAGAGGAATAATAAGATTATCATTTATTTATTAAATGATATAATATTAGTGATTTATTTATCGAATTTAATAATTTAATCTAATTTGAAGTGATTGAACTTTGATAAAATAGTTATTTAGGTAAATATTATATCTTTATAGGTTAGAAAATACATGTATAATATTATTAAACGTAATATGTTAAGAAATACATATATATACTATTAGTAAATTAACTCGGATAAACATGATATTTTTAATTATAATAAGGATATGATTGAAATTAAATTTT
>CM058042.1:62042907-62075167 GCA_030169165.1 Centaurea solstitialis | reverse complement strand
TCTTACTTGCTTTGTGCATAAGCAAAGGCTTAGTGTCTAAATACTTAAGATTGTTTTAAATCTTGACATAGTCTTGATCTTGTTCAACAAACAATCTATTTAATCTAAAAAGACTCCATAGGAGTCATAGATTATTATAAGTAGAAGAAACTTTGTTGATTTATTCAACCCCCCCCCCCTTCTACAATACCAATTACCATAATCTACCTTATTGGCCATCTTATTGGGACCAACAAGTGGTATCAGAGCGGTTGGAAATCTCTTCTTAACCGTTCCCGAAAGAAACATAGTTTCTAGATCCACTAAATGGCCATTCCTCCAAAAGACACTTACTTCGAATCCTGATCCTTGGCAAAGCCACCCAGATTCAATGCTGATAACTTCCCTCTATGGAAGTCAAAAATGGAACTCTTTCTCTCTAGTTCCGATCCTCAAATCCCCTACTTCAAAGAACATGGACCATATGTTTCCACCTCTATAATTCCATCAGTTGTTGCTACTACCACCTCTCCTGCTGTTCCGGAGAGGACTTTCATTAAGCAGGTGTCCAACTGGACAGATGAAGACAAGCGCCTGGTGAATGTTGACACCAAGGCAAGGTCTCTTATAGTTATGTCTCTTCTTGATGAAGTATTTCACTCCATCAGCAAGCTCAAGACAGCTAAAGAGATACGGCATACTCTCTGTATCCAATATGAGGGTGCTGATGCTCTCGTTGAATCTAGAAAGATTCACCTCATACGACAGTATGAGAAGTTCATCGCTGCTAAAGGTGAAACTCTGGCCCAGACTCATCAGAGGTTTAACGGCCTCTTGATTGATCTGAAGACCTACGATGTCACTTACTCCAACTCGCAGGTAATTATCAAGTTCATGGAGGCTCTCCCTGAATATTGGGAAAAGTATACCATGTGTCTGAAAATGTCAAAGGACATAAAGACTATAACTCTCAGTGAGTTATATGGTATGATGCTCAACCATGAGCAAACTAAGACTCTGAAGTCTAATCTCAAACTCCTGTCTCTACAGTGACTATCACTGAGATAGAGAACTCTGACTCTGACCCTGTCTCTGATAATGAGATAGAGTTTAATGAGTCCCTTGCCCTTCTCTCTAAGCACTTCAAGAAATTTGGCCATAAAGGTAATTTCCGAAAGTCAAAGCCTCTTTCTATAATTAACAAGCCTGAAACACCTTCTGGTGATAAGGCAACCTCTACCTGTTTCAAGTATCAAGGCAAAGGTCACTTTGCCACTGAATGCAGGTACAAGAAGAACCAGTTCGCTGAAACCTCAACACCAGCTTCCAAGGATGGTAAGTACCAGAAGCTGAAGGCAAAGTATCGCAAGCTGAAACTCCAGCGAAAAGGCAAAGGCTTGATCGCTAAAGGAAAATGATGGGATGAGTCTTTTGACGAATCCTATGATGAAGAGGACACCAGCGAGGTCACATGTCTGATGGCCATCATTGAAGAAACCGAGCCTCCTCTCATGGCACAGCTCGAAGACATCCTTGAGGAAGAAGTCCCTGCTACACCTTCTTCAACCTCTGCTCTTCCACTAGCTCAAGTACCTACTCTTTCTCCTTCTGATACTATGACATCGATGGATGCTTTAACCATCGATCTATACAATGCCTTAAATGGCAAGTCCACTGTTGAAAAGGTCAATTTTGACCTTAGAACTGAGCTCAAAGATTGTCACGAGAAACTCAAAGAGCTCGCTGTTTTTGAAGCAAACTATATAGACCAAGTACATGCAAACCAAGTTCTTTGCATAGAAAGGGAGCAGGCCATCGCTGAAAGAGAAAAAGCTCTCGCTGAGCTAAATTCTGAGAAGGTCACTGTTAAAAGCTGGGCTGATGCCTCAGAAAAGGTTGATGAAATCATCTCTTCTTAGAGAAATCCTAAAAATAGAACCTGCTTAGGTTTTGTTAAAGGAAAACAACATGATATTGCTAAACCTGATAAATCTAAGTTAAAATATGGCATGTTTGTTTCCTCTGATCCTGACTCTCAGAGTTCTATCTCTAAAGATGAGGCTTCTACCTCTATTCAGCCTCCAAAGAACTCTAAAGGCAAAAACCTTCCTAACCATCCTCCCAAACCTAAGAAACCAAACCACAAGACTCCTAAAGTCTTAGGTGGTGGTCCTTCTGGATTAGGGACTAAGAAATCTATTCAAAGTCCTGCTCCCAGAATCAAGATAGACTTGAAGACCAAACCAAAGGAGAAGACTCAAATTCCTCCTAAGACTAGAGATATAGGCATTCTTGGACCTGGACCTGCTCATCTTAAGTTCAAAACTCCAAAGGGTCCCTATAAGACTAAGACCTATAGAAACTACTATCACTGTGGCCAAAATGACCACATTGCTAGTAAGTGTCCTCATGCTATCAAAGCTGAAAAAGCAGCCAAGGTAAAGAAAGGTCCTAAGGCAAATAACTATGCCAAAGGAAAGAAACCTTTAGTCGTTGAGTCTGCCATCATCCCTGATCCTGTCAACACTGAAACCTCAGATATGACAGATGATGTTGCCTCTTCCTCTACTACTATGGTAGTTTATGAGGCCGCTGAATCCTCAGTCACCTATATCCCTGATGTGTCTTCCTTCACTGACCCCGATGGACACAACTTCATGTGGGTTCCAAAGACAACTTAACTTTTCTTTCTATTTCAGGAAAAGGGCATCTGGTACCTTGACAGCGGATGCTCTAAACATATGACTGGAAACAAACATGTTCTAGTCGACTACAAAGAAGAAGCTGGCCCTTCAGTCAAATTTGGTGGTGAAGGAAGAGGTATCAGTAAAGGATATGGTACCTTAACCAACAGCAAGACTACCTTTAAAAGGGTATCTTATGTTGAAGGACTAACTCATAATCTGTTGAGTATTAGTCAGCTTTGTGATAAAGATCACAAGGTCTCTTTCTCCAAGAAAAGCTGCAAGGTGAAGAACAGGCACAAGAAAATCATTCTCAGAGGACAAAGATCTCGTGACGTCTACATCATCAACATGGACACGTCCACTGAAAATCCGTGCTTTATGTCCAGGGCCTCTTCAGACATCAACTGGCTCTGGTACAAACGTCTCTCCCACCTAAACTTCAAGAACATCAACCAACTCTCCATCAGCAAGTTGGTGGAAGGACTCCCTGAAAACAACTTTGCTAAAGAATCTCCTTGTGCTGCTTGTGAAAAAGGAAAGCAGCCAAGGGCTACTTTCAAATCCAAGCAAGTCTCTACCATTAACTCTCCACTCTAATTATTGCACATGGACCTCTTTGGACCTGTCAATATCTAATCTATGGGTGGAAAGCGGTACACGCTGGTGATAGTAGATGAATACTCAATATACACATGGGTTTTCTTCCTCAGAGCCAAGAGTGACACCTCTCAAGAGATCATTGCCTTCATTCTTCGAATGGAGAAGTTCAATCAGATCACTGTTCGATCCATAAGAATTGATCATGGCACTGAATTAAAAAACGGTGTCCTAGATCAATTCCTCATAAGCAAGGGAATCTCTCAAAACTTCTCTTCTGTTCGTACTCCTTAGCAAAATGGAGTCGTTGAACGAAGAAATCGCACGCTGATTGAAGCTGCAAGATCCATGCTGATTGAAACCCGTCTCTCTATTCAATTCTGGGCTGAGGCTGTGAACACTGCCTGTTACACGCAAAACAGGTCGTTGATCGTGAAAAGATTCAAGAAGAAAGCCTACGAACTCTTCAGAGGAAGAAAGCCAAACATTGAATATTTCTACATCTTTGGTTGCAATTGTTATATCAAGAACAACAGAGATGCTCTTGGAAAGTTTGATGCCAAAGCTGATGATGGTTTCTTGGTTGGATACTCTACTATATCCAAAGCCTATCGTGTCTTTAACAAACGAAGGCAAACCATAGAAGAGACCATTCATGTCAAGTTTGATGAAACTAATCCCTTCTCTACTCTTTCATTTTCCGATAACAATGATGTAGATAATTGGGCTAACTCTTACTTTCAGGTCCCTGAAAATGAAGCCCCTGATGCTAACATCCCTGCTGCAGGAACATCCTCATCAATCCCTGATGGATTTGAAGATGTACCGGAAATTCCTCAGGACACTCCAATTTACTCTGCTATCCCTATAAATCAATTTGCTCCCCCAACATCTCAGGAAGACACTCCTTCAACCTCAAGCTCTTCTGAAGTTGCTCCTCTCCTCGCTGATCTTCCTCAACTTGATGTAATCCCTGAAGAATCATCTTCTACAGTCGCTGCTGAACCTCTTCAAATTCTCCCACAGCCTCCTGCTCTCAGATGGACTAGAGATCATCCTATTGATCAAGTTCTAGGTGATCCCTCTACTGGTGTAAAGACTCGACATCAGGCTAGTAATCACTGTCTCTACGTTTGTTTCTTATCTGAAAATGAACCCTCTAAAATAAAAGAAGCACTCGCTGATCCATTTTGGGTCTCAGCGATGCAAGAAGAACTCGCAGAGTTCGAAAGAAACATTGTCTGGATTCTTGTTCACAGGCCAACTAGAAAGACCATCATAGGTCTGAAATGGATTTTTCGAAATAAATTAGATGAACATGGCATTGTGATTCGCAATAAAGCTCGTCTTGTTGCACAAGGATATAGACAAGAAGAAGGGATAGACTATGATGAACATTTGCCCCTATGGCTAGATTAGAAGCCATTCAACTGTTTCTTGCTTATGCGGCTCATATGAAATTTCAAGTGTTTCAGATGGATGTCAAGAGTGCGTTTCTAAATGGGAAACTCACTGAAGAAGTCTATGTTGCTCAACCTCCAGGCTTTACTGATCCTAAGCACCCCGATCATGTTTACAAGCTAAACAAGGCTCTGTATGGATTAAAGCAGGCTCCTAGAGCTTGGTATGACACCCTGTCAACCTATCTCATCTCTCAAGGTTTTACTCATGGTAAAATTGACAGCACTCTGTTTGTCAAGAAATATAAGGATCATGTTTTCCTTGCTCAAAATTATGTTGATGACATCATTTTTGGGTCCACGAAAGCTAAACTCTATAAAAAGTTTGAGTCACTCATGCAGGCACAATACAAGATGTCTATGATGGGTGAGCTAACCTATTTTTTAGGTCTTCAGGTTAAACAATTAGAAAAGGGTATTTTTATCTCTCAAGGTAAGTATGTTCGCGAAATGCTTCACAAGTTTGATCTTACCACATGCTCTGAAATGAAAACACCAATGGCACCTCCTCTAAAACTTGACAAGGATTCCAATGGGAAACCTGTTGATGTTACTCTCTACAGAGGAATGATTGGCTCACTGTTGTACCTTACAGCGAGCCGCCCTGATATCATGTATGCTACATGTCTCTGTGCAAGATATCAAGCTGAACCTAAGGAGTCCCATCTGAAAGCTGTAAAACGCATCTTTAGATACTTGAAAGGGACTCCTAACCTTGGTCTCTGGTACCCCAGGGACTCAGGGTTCGATCTAACTGCTTTTTCAGATAGTGACTTTGCAGGCTGTAAAATAGATCGAAAGAGCACCACTGGTGGCTATCAGCTACTTGGTGGTAAGTTGGTGAGCTGGACAAGCAAAAAGCAAAACTCAGTTTCCACATCAACCGCTGAAGCAGAATATGTCGCTGCTGGTAGCTGTTGTGCACAAGTCTTATGGATGAGAAATCAACTGTTGGACTATGGGTTTCAGCTATCAAAGATTCCCATCCACTACAACAACACTTCAGCAATCGTCATCGCCAACAATCCTGTCCTTCATTCCAAGACAAAGCACATTGAGATCAGATATCACTTTATCAGAGATCATGTGATGAATGGCGATGTCGAACTTCACTTTGTTCCTACGGAATATCAGCTAGCTGATCTTTTCACTAAACCGCTTGACGAGAAACGGTTCAACCAACTCATAAGCGAGCTAGGAATGCTAAACCCTGATGATTGATCTTCAGCAAGCCGGGTTTCTTTTAATCCTTGTAAATTATTTTTGTAATTTCCTTTTTCAGTGTACTGTAATTCTTGCTTTAATGAAATGATTTGATCTCGCTGATCATCTTAAAGTCACTAATAGTCTCTCTCACTGATAACTTGCATTTAATTCCTACCTGCAACTCTGTCAGTGACCACCCCTACCTTAACACATTAAATGTGATAAGAGGACTCTGATATGCCCTCCTGTTGATAACCTTTCACATTCCTATGTTTAAGGATAATCATCAAAAGGGATATGTTTTCCTTTTTGAAATGATTCGTATTCAGAAAGTTGTCTCTTGATGGTCTGACATGTAATTGCCGTTTAATGCGCACAAACCTGTATCAGGCGCGTGACAGCGAGTGAAGAGTATTCAAAGCGCGTGACAGAAAGTGAGATGGTTTTATGGCGCGTGATAACTTCTACCATCATTATCCCTAGAAAATTGATCCACGTCTACAACGTTTTCCCTCTTCTCTCTCCTCTAAACCCCTATATAAACTCATTCATCCTCAATTTTTATTCTTTACGCTCTCAAAAACTCTCAAGCATTCAAACACTCAAAGCAATCCAGCAAGAACAATCTTCAAGAATCCTCCTCAGAACCTTTGTTCTTTCAACATCTGGTATGTTACTTGTGTTCATCTCATCTTCAGAATGTTGTTTCTGAATCATCACTATCTTAGAGTTTCATGCATTCTAATATGCAAGAACTTATGATTCTAAAAACACTTGTTTTCCAGAATCAAAGGATTTGAAAAAGATTTTTTTTTTCAAAAACTTAACCTTCTAGGGTTTTAATCTTTTCAAAAACCCAAGACATTTTCTTATATCTTAAATTTGAAAGTCTTTCATCTTTATCCTTGAATTTGAAAGTCTTTCATCTTCCTCTTAATTTCTTTTCTGTGTTATTATTTCAATATCCTTATGTCTTTCTATGTTCTTACTCTAACAGATTCAATGGCATCTACTTCCAACTTGAATTTGTACACCATTGAGACCTCTGCATGGGACACCGTCAGCGAACCCATTCCATCTGCTGAAAACCCCATTACCACCACTGATGCTGCACCCATCACTACTGAGAATGTGGTAGAGGATACTCTCATCTCTAATCCATCTGCTGACGAATCCAACCAGGATCTGATCCCATCTGATGACGATGGTACTGAAGATGATGATGAGATCATCACTGATGGGATAACCTCTCTGCTTTGCTCTCTCTCGCTTGGGGATCCAACAACTTCCTCCCCATCATCGATCTCCCCACTGGCAAGGAACACCTCACCACTTCAAGGGACTTCCTGCTCCGGTGTTTGCTGAAAACCACCTTCACCATCAACCACTCACCAAACAGAGAGCTGCTGAGCGCCCTCTGGGTTTCAGCAAAGGTGGTTATGCTGAAAAATTCCCAAGGTAAGGACACTGAATACATTCAGTGTCGCCTACCCAAGAGTCCCAAAAGTGATGAACCAGGGACTCTCACCTTTAGCGTAGGGCTGCTCCGAAGGGTTCTAAGTCTTCCAGTCCTTGAAGCATACTGCAAGGAGCCCTCAAAGGAGACCATCATCGCATGGCTGGAGTCTCCCACTAGAATACTCTTTGTATGGAAATTTATGACTACGGGGTTGAAAATCCTTCTTGACAAGATAGTGTCTTCTTATATCATCCCTTTGATTAGGATGATAACTAGCAATAGGTGGCCTATCAAAGGGGTCCGAAGGTAGATCATTCAAATCAAACCCATTTGGGAGCGAAGGAGTTGAACCCGAAGGGTTTGAACCAGAGGCAATTGAACCCGTAGGAGTTGAGCCCGAAGGAATTGAACCCAAACTATTAGGCTTTGAACCAACATTATCATTAACATTGTTTGAACCAACGTCATTAACATCGTCTTCTTGAAATTTTCTTTTAAAAAAATTACCAATAAACACTTGTTTTTGCATCTATCAAGTCCCTAACAAAAAAGGATTACAAATTGCACTTAGAATTTATAGTCTAAAAATTAAACATAATAAACCCTAAAAATGTTGAAATCAGGGTTTTTTTTTCTAAATACAGAAGGCTAAAAGCCTAAACTCAGATACACGAGAGATACGAGAGAGAAATCGAGAGTGAGTAGTTGAGTTCCATACCTGAGAGTGAGACCGAGAGATCCACAGAAAGAGAAATCGAGAGTCGCTGCGTAAGGTCGCCGGCTGGTGCAGGTCGTCGCCGGCGTGAGGTCGCCGCCGGCGTGAGGTTGTCACCGGTGCTGCTGTTGCCGGCGTGAGGTTGTCGCCGGTGTTGCTGTCGCCGGCGTGAGGTTGCTATCGTGTTGCTGTCGTGATTCGAGAGAGACCAGAGAGAGAGAAATGGAGAAGAGAATTGAGAAGTGAAAAGTGAAAAGTCTGGCAGCCACTTTAGTCTTTAGGATTTCAATTTCAATTTAGGATTTTAGGTTAGACAGAATGTTTAAGGGGTGTAAATTAACATCTTTTTCAAAATTTAAGGGTAGGATGTATGTTTAATTATAATATATATATATATATTAGATAATACTCATAATAGATGTCGCGAAAATAATCTTAGGGGTCGCGAAAAATAATCTTAGGGGCCGCGAAAAATACATGTCAGGGGTCGCGTGGAACGAAAAACGTAAAAAGATCCACTACCGAGTAAAAGTTCAGGGGTCGCGAGGGTTACCCCTGAACTATGAATAGTTCCGCCCCTGGCTGGAGACCCTTGACATCCGGTGGCCTGTCGACCGCAAGAGTGGACAACCCATCCACAACGCCTCCACGGTCAAGAAAAGGTATCTCAACCCTGTCTTTGGGTTTATCTGGACGCACTTCATACAGTGCTTAACAACGAATGTAGGAAGTCTGGATCAGGCCTCCTTCGCAACCACTGTGATGGTATGGGCGGCCATCAACAACAGACCGTTGAACTACGCCAAGTATATCTATGATCATATGCTGGCTAGATTCAAGAAGACCACACGGGAGAAGAACGTGGGGTACCCAAGGTTCTTTTCAGCGATCATCGCTGACTACTTGGGTGACAACTACCCTGAAGCCACCCCTGGTTACACCCACTCCACCATTGGGTCAAAGGCGCTGGATCACGACTCCAGCAACATCACTGTCCAGCTTCAGGATGTGGTGGTCACTGACAATGGTTCTCCTCCTCATGTTGCTCCACCTACCCTGCCACTGAAAAGACCAAGAAGACACTTGCCTTAAAGAAGAAGTGTCCGGTGATCAAACTTGGCTTATCTCTGACAAGGCCATGTGCCTCTTTGCCTCCCAAGGCTAAGAAAGCCAAGATTGGGAATCCATCTAAGGATTCCAATCCAACAAAATACAACACTTCGGGTATTCTACCAAACCTAAAATCCTTTGTCTTTATTTCTAATTTGCATCCTTATAATTTTTTTATATATCAACTCACTCTAACTATCTTATCTTATCAGGCTCTAGATCTTTATCCACCCCTCCTGACGTCTCTGCAGCTGAACGTCAAGAGATCACTGACAAGAAGGGGGCTCTTTAAAAGATCGCTGAAGAAAAAGCTACAGCCTACCAGCGTGAACACGACCTAAAGTTCCAGGAAGTGCAAAAGGCACAAGCTGAGGCCAAGGCAGCAGCAGCACGGGCCACCGCAGAGACGAAGGCTCTCCAGGGAGCTGCCTCTTCTTCCCAGGACCTAGGGATGTTCTTATCAATCCCTGCCCTAGGTTCCATCAATGCGAAGATGGAGATACTGGCGAAAGCCTTAGGGGTTCTGGGTAACTCATTTGATGAGTTAACTACCCACTTGATCCCTGAGTTTCACAACTCAATCAAGAAGGGGCCTGATGATCTCCCTTCCTTCCAGCATGACGTCCTTCAGCGACTGGATGCTCAGGATAAGGCCATAAAGGCCATTAATGATCAGGTCAAGGACCTCAAAGCTCAGGTTGCGGCTCTTCCTCCTCCTCCACCTCCTACCGGTCCAAGCTTCACAGCAAGGGATCGGAGCTTGCTCGAATCGGTCGTTGCTGCCATGATTTGCCAGTCCACTATCCAGGAAAACATGGCCTCCCTCCTCCAGCGATGCTTGTCAGCTGCATCACAGGGTGTTGCTTCTGAGGGGGAGATTCCAAGCAGCCCCGCTGAAGAAGAGGTGGATGGAGACGATTACGGCTTCATCAACGCTGAAGCAGATGCCTCCATCTCAGGGGGAGAAATTCAAGGTACCTCTTCTATCCTTTCTCTCCCTGAGGTTCCTTTTAATTTAGTTCCAAGTCCTACCCCTGAACCATCCAAACCCTCCAAACACTCTGATACTATACTTCTCTCATCCACTACTTCAACATCCTCTGATGAGGGTGTTTTCTCTTTACCACTTGAACCGATTCCCATTTCAGCAATACCTTTCCAAGAAAACCAAATCCATGCGTAAAACCCCTTAGCCATTATTCCATATGAACCTCCTACCTCTAACCCAATAATCACCCTCTCTTCATCATCTGAGGAATCTTTTCAGACCTCCTAAGATGAAGATGAATCTCGTCCTAATGAGAAATCTGATATTTACATGGAGGAAAAATTAAAGGAGGTCGTCTCTCAGCTGGAGAGTACGAGAATAAAAATCCCCCAAGGGATTTCTGATGAAGACTTCAGGGAGAATGAGCAAGCCCTGAAGTAGATCGAAGACTCTCAAAGGGACACTCTAGCAGCTCAGCAACTCGCTGATGAGTTTGTTAGAGAGGATCCCGAGATCAATGCCAATCCCATCATAGCTCAGCAAGCTGCACTCAACGCTTTCGAAAAATTAAGAGATCAACGGGAGCTCACTGATGAGGAAGCCAATGCAAGGTGGTGCCTAGAGAAGATTAACAAAAGAAGAAGGCCTGGGAAAAATAACCTCAGTGAAGTTAAAGAAGACTCGAGGCACTCCCTCATACATAAGAGTCTCGGTTCTCAGGGAGTTTGACCGAGAGATTACTCACTCTCTGAGAATCCTAGAGGATTATGGACTAAATAAGTGGTATGAAATCTTGACTTCACTCAAGATCTCTGGCCAGACCTCAGGTAGAGGAACTAATTGGCAATCTTGTCAAAAGAGTTCAAAATTTCAAATTCAACCAACTCCCTGAAGTCCAGCAAGCTGCTCTCGCTGCATCAACTTCAAGACCTTCTACTTCTCGGCCATCTACATCAAGGCGTGGTGTCTCTGGCCCATGTTTTGTCCCTACTAGTCCTTCCTCCGGCCTTCCTTATCATTATGCTGATACTTCGGGATTGAACCTGACTCTCCCTGAAGGACCCTCTCTCTATGAAGGTCGTGTTTTGAAAGAACCTGAGTATGGGCTGTTCTTCCTAGATAGGTTCAGCAATCTCAAGTTTCAGAGATTCAGCGAGATTCCCATCTCTCCCACACTGCACCTAATAAATGTCTTGGTCTATGCCACAAACACTGATCAAGACTCAAAAGACTTTGCTAGAGGTATCCGTCAAGAGCTGCAGAAGAGGAAGCTAGCTGGAGAGGACATAGACATTGTGTATGTTAAAGAAGAAACTTTTGAGTGACTTGTCTTTTCTTTGTAAATTTTGTATCTTTCAGTGAATTGTATTTTATTTCAATTTGTAATGTAACTCTTATGAAATGAAATGAAATATTTGCCTCAATCTCTCTGATGTCCTCTCACTGAAAAAGATCTCTCTTAACAGTTAAATAATACAAGTATCTTTCACATGTTTTATTTCCTAACTGTTACATTTAGACTTAGAAATTTTTTTAAGTTACTAGAATAAAGACAACCTCCCTATTGTCTTATCATTGATATTTAGGGGGATATTGTTGATCCCGCTCCTCTATGACTTGATGAAATACCAATTATCCTTATCTTGTAACTAAAAATACTTAGCAAAAATAAGATGCTTTAGAAACTACAGCGAGTCTGTTCGCTGAATGTTTCTTCCTTCAAAGCATTCACTCACATATCGCATCAGCGATTGCTTGTCTCCCTGACTCCGCTCAGTGACAAGGATAGCTGATAACTGCTAAGTACTCCTTCGAAGACAAATAGTCATGTTACTTTGAAACCATCAGCACCATCTATTGAAACAAGCTGATGATAGAGTCAGCGAAGCTTATGATTTGAAGTTGAAATCAGTGACAGCGAGCTGACTACTCTAACATGACGTTCCCAAGCGAACAAGTCACAGTGCCTCCCTGATCCTTCCCAAGGATCAGCGACTCTAAGGTCTGATCAGTGACTTGTACTCTAAGAATTCCATATTTGTCTTCTTGTCCTATATGCACAAAAAGGATTTGATTTACCTTTCTGACAATAGTACAAAAGGGATGTCTCTTTACTGTTCCCTCCATACTTATCACCCATAAAGCAACTGTTTACCATAGGCCATGACCCTACCAAGCATGGGCATTATTTTATGGTACAATAGTACAACAGACCAAATCTTTACATGACACGTGTAAAGTTGGGGATGGCATACATTTAATGCATGGGGTATAAATATGAACGTTGGGTTGTTCTTCAAACCACATTGGTCCATTGTTCTATACCCCAAATCCTTTCTTCCCTCTTATTCTCTTCTGAATTTTTTCTTACCTCTTCTTACTTGCTTTGTGCATAAGCAAAGGCTTAGTGTCTAAATACTTAAGATTGTTTTAAATCTTGACATAGTCTTGATCTTGTTCAACAAACAATCTATTTAATCTAAAAAGACTCCATAGGAGTCATAGATTATTATAAGTAGAAGAAACTGTGTTGATTGTATTCAACCCCCCTTCTACAATACCAATTACCATAATCTACCTTATTGGCCATCTTATTAGGACCAACACTATAAGACATAAATGTAAGCAAATCCTAATTTTTAACAAACTAAAACATAACCTTCAAGAAAGATTGTGAATGTATAATCAACAATTAATTGGCTTTAACCTATATGAATTTATTACTCCAAAGAACATGTGTCAGCAATCTTCACCTTTCTCTATTTCTTTATACATGCAAAAGGGGGAAAGGTGAAGGGATGTGCCTCAGATTACCCTAGGCCAAAGTTGGCTCCGCCAGTGATGGTAACCAGTTGCCTTCTAAACTAGTTATCTTATCACTTAGAATTTGCTTGTTTGGCATAATTCAGCTGATGGCAAATATATGTACGTACCTTGCTTATATAAATGAATAAACAGTTATTTTATTTTCAGGTTTTTATGTTAAAAATCCTCTTTCGTTACCATACTCCCACCCATTGTACTCTTGTGCTCTCCCTTTGTAATCTACTTTATCCGCCTCATCCATCCGAGTATAATTACTACTTTTGTGCTATATATTAGAGATGTAGAGTGATATGTACTTGTGGGTAGGGAGGAAGATTGGAGTTTGAGGAGCAAATGATCAGGTTAATTATACTTGATACGTAAAAAAGATGTTTTAATAACCGAGTTGTTTTGTTGTAGTGGTCCTTCGAAAATAAATGCACAATAAGACATGAATCAGACTTTATTCCTGAAACTTTGTAACACATAGAAAATCATACATAATAATATTAAGCATGTACTTGACCAAATAAGTACTTATTGAACATTCAAACCCTTCGCGCACCATATAACTTGAGATCTTGTATAATGATCCCACGATCGACCAACTTCATGAAAGGGATCGGATCAACTTCCCAAATATATAGAATATTCCACCATGAAGAATTGGAACTCATATACTCATAGAGTTAATGAGAAGAGATATGATATAGTTAATAAATTCATCTCCGACATGTGTAAAAGTATCCTTATCCTTGTAGAGGACATCAATCACGCGTGCAAAATTGATCACCTGCTTAATTAGCGGCATTGGAACATCTTTGCAAGTGAGGGATTCTCGAATCATTTCTTTCCATGCATCTTCAACCCTTTTGCTGAACACATCATAGGCATGTTCTTCAGTGCCATCAAATTGCTTCAAGTAGCATTCGATGCCAGATGCAACATGCTTTCTTTCTTGCTCCTCCTGTAATTTCACTTAGTTCTTATCATATTTGCTCAAGTAGAAAAAATATATATACACTACAATAAAATTGGGTTTATAGTACGCTACCAACTTCTAAGCGTCCTATTAGACTACTTTCTAAGACAGTTTATAGAAAAACTTACAGCAACCCATGGCATTATAGTAATTTTATAGGACGCTTTTTAATGTCTTAGCAAGTTTTTAAAGACAGTTTTAATACAAATCGTCGTATTAGCTATTTTATAGGACATTTTTTTAGAAAATATTTTGTAAACCCATATTTTTTTAGGACACTTGTGTTTTATAGGACACTTTTTTCAAATATTATCTTATAAAATAGCTAATACGATGTTTTTTAATAAAAAATGTCCTAAAAGCGGTGTACATCCCAAAACATCTTATAGACTTATTACAGAGAACATATTTAGATAAGACATTAATATTTTTTGCTCTCATAGAGTAGTATATTAAGATGTTTTCTTTGTTTTTTTATATATATGTCCAATAAACTTAGTGTTATTGTAGTGAACTAATGATAATTAGAGAAGGAGATATAATTACTTGGATGTTTGGATGTACCTTATGGGTGACTATATCATCCTGAAACCTACAAACTGCACTTGAAGCTTTGACAAGAGTGGGATAGCTTGAAACCCATTTGAATGATTCATCTGTGATTATATCACCCATGCGAACAAAACTTGTTGTTACATGGTGTTTGAAACCACAACTAATAAATGAAACAGAGATGTGCTCCTCTAGTGTTGGTATGTACCCTTCATTTCTCCATTTTGCTTCCACCATGTAGCTTGTAAACTGTAATATATTCTATCATCTATATATATATAGTCATAGTTAGGAAGATTGTTAATTAAGCAAAAATCTAGGAAAATGGTAAATCATCTATAATTTTAAAGAATACTTTAAAATCCTATAAATAAAACCATCAAGACCAAATTAATATATAATAACAAACATACTTATGGGGCGTTTGGTTCATTTCAGGGAATGAAATGAAAAAGAGTATGGGAGCATGAGAATGAGCATTGCATTGATGTTGTTTGGTTAACCCAATATAATCAATGAAAAATTGTTTCGTATTAAAAAATATATGTTCCTCCAAGTTGAAAATATAAAAGATGTTTCATTTAACATCACGAGATGGAACAACATATGGGAAAAATAACTAATATCAAACCAAACAACAGTTTTCATATAATATCAAACCAAACAACAGTTTTCATTATCATTCTCATTCCTTACCCTCCAATACCCCCAACAAGTTAAAACTGTTAATCTAAATCCAGGTAGATACATATAGGAAACCATAAATATTTAACTATTCCAACTTCTTTAAACCTAGAAACATATGAAATTTACTCTTATAAAAAGTAAAAGGATTTGAGATACACTTACAGACTCTTTCACATACTTGACATGATAAGATTTTCCCTCCTTGGCCATGACTTCTTCCATTTCTATAATAACATCCACAATCATTTGGTATAACGGTTTCATGTATTTTGGAAGCATTTCCAAGCATGTAATCGACCACCTATAAAATACGATGAGTAACTTTGACTGAAATATTTTATGCTAAAGTCAAACGAAGTGTATGGTTGACTACATACCTTTGAATTGCCTCAGTAAAGATCTCAAGCTCTTCATAGGTACCATAAGCATCAAACGTGTCGTCTAGAATAGTTGCTATTGCAATAATTTTCGTAAAGAAAATTCTAGATCGAGAATATTTAGGCTCAAAATACACGCCCAATGCCCAAAAGTAGCATTCAACCAATCTATTTCTTGCATAAGGGAAGTTGTTTGCAACATCATAATCATTCCACCACCTATATTAAATTGAAACACATGTACAAGTCCATGAAAATATATGAACTAATAATTAAACAATCACTAGAGAGAACCGAAGACCACAATTATATATAGGGCCAGGTTTAAGGAAAAACCTTAAATAAGCGAAAAACTGAGGAATACCCGTATTCCCTCCATCTGGTCTGTATACACTTGTACATACGGGTAATTTTGTAATACGCACTCGTGCATATGCATAGGGGCTTAATGCACTTATGCATAAAACCCCCCAAAAAAATCAAATGCACAAGTGCATATACGAGCCAAATGGAGGGCTATGGGGGTGTTACTTGGTTTTCCGTTTATTTGATATATTTTCCCTTGAACTTGACCCTGTATATATAGGCATATATATATATATATATAATACACAAAAGTTCGGTTGCAAACTCATTTTTATTGCGAACATGAGGACTATGAAGAGCGTGACACTGTGTCACATTTGAATAGTACACCATTATTTATAGTGATTGTTCATGCATTATTCATGATGAATAATACATCATTAAGTTTGAATGTTGTTTTATTCATCATAAATATTGAATGAACATTCATTCTAAATAATGCAGAATGAATGTGACACGTGTTGCATTCTCAATTGTCCTCAAGTTCGCAATGAAAAATGAATTCTCATTTGAATCTGCCCCTATGTATATACATATATATATATATATAGATAGATATATATAGTGGGAATTGTGGAAATTGGGATGAGAATGTTCAAACGTGAGTTATTAAAAAGTTTTATTTGGATATGCATATATGAACTCTTAAAAATAATCTGTTATGTTGGTTTATAGGTGCATCTTCAAATATATATATTTTTTTTGTTTTTTGTAATGATTCACATATGCATCTTTCAATATGTGCAAGTGAATGAATAAATGAAACAAGAGAGGGATTGTATCTGTGTACTTCGAAAGCTGGTTAAGCTCCTTCTTATGCAATGACTGAAGTATGTTAAACCCTAACTTCGCAAGTTTTAGCAAATACACATTGTGATTAGCCTCTTGTTGGTAGAAAGGCATATAGCGTAACGCCTCTAGTCTCGGCAACCTTTTTACTATTGGTTGTTTCAATGCTTCTTGTATTTTGGTAGAATCAATATTGATTCCATGAAGATGACCTTTGGATAAGTTATCAAGACGAGTTCTTGTATAAACAAGAGCATCATCAAGAATAACTTCACCTTCCACCCTCATATACGCTGCCTCATACAAATCAAGCAAGGCTTGAACATCATAGGTCAAGGACTCCTTAAAAGCTCCTTCTTTGTTCATATAGTTGTTGAAAACATCTGTATTGATTAACCAAGATATATTGTAAATTACGGATGCAATATGTTTGATAACTTAAACTTAACTAATTCACATATACACTGACCACATGAAACAAAGAAGCCTTGTTGTCGCATGAGTCGAAACCAAAGGAAGTGCAACCACCATTCCAGTTATTACCATATGCATCATAAATATGTTGCAATGCTTCATTAATCTCCTCCTCAAAATAATAGGCTATACCAAGGCGTTGGATTGCGTCAACCAATTTTAACAAATTTGTATGTGCAGCTGAAACATTCAAATGCACTAATAGTTCCTTTCGCACTTTTGCTTTCAAGTCTTCAACAACTTGTTCACGAACCCCGTCTAGCTCTTCTTGCTTCAATTAAAAGTCAATTCAATGGAAGACATCATTTACATGTTAAGCACGCATTTGCCATTTTTGTTTTGGTAGAAACTTCTTTAATTTAATTTTTTTAAACTACACACACTTTATGCATTTGCTTCTTGAAAATTTGCTATTTTTGACGACAATTTTCACATATTTTACATGTCGTGTGACAAAATACCAACGGGAAATCCTAGTTTCCGTCGGTATTTTGTCGCTAAGCAAAACAGTTTCCAACGGTTTACCGACGGATATCTTAAAAAAATTAATGAACTTCTACTTCACTTACCTGATTATATTTAAGAAACTGATCTCCCCAAACGCTAGGAGGAAAATTTGCAGTTGGACGAATAACGCTATCTTGTTCAATAGACATGTTGAAAGTAGAGTTTGTGTACAATAAGTTGCTCTTTGAAAAAGGTTTAACCTCACATTTATAAACGATGGTGAGTCCATCAAATCAGTCACACTTTTCATGCTCTTGAAAAGAATGTAGAAACATTTATTTGAAAGTTTTTATTATTATATAGTTATTAATAATAATCTATGGATACTGTTATTTGAAAGTTTTTTATTTTAATTTCAATCTTTTTATCTTCTTTAGTGATACAGGAATGTTTATAAATCAAAACTTTTATCAAACCATATATTTTTATTCGAATTTTTCTAAATCTTTCAGTAACATAAGAATCAATCAATATATTAACAATATCAATATATCATCAATATTAATATATATATAAAAGTTTGAACGAGAACGCTAACTATTTACGAGAAAGCAAGAAGTTTTGTTCATGTACAAAATCACATGTCATTTTACACTAACGAAGAAAAGGGGACGCGGACAACTTTGGACGCGACTTATTAGTTGCAGGCAAAGTCGCGTGTATCAGATTTGATTTTGTACATGAATATGAATTATATATGATTTTGCACGTGAATCATATATAATTTCGTACATCGGCGAAGCTACTTACGTTCTCGTAAATAGTTAGTGTTTTTGTATGTATCTGCATCTCTCTTTATATCTATCTCTCTCATTATGTCTTCTTTTATATACATATATATATATATAGGTAGTTCAAATGAAAACTCAAATTTAATTGTGAATGTAAGGACAACCGACAGCATGGCACATGGCATATTTAGATTGAATAATATTGAGTGTGAATAATTTTGTATTGTTCAAATTGAATATGAGCCGAGCCGAGTTGAATAGGACACGGGGTGCGCTCTCGGCTATCCTTATGTAATTTACAATTAAATTTGGGTTTCATTTAAATCTGACCCTGTATTATATATATAGAGAAAGATTCAAACGAAAACCTTTTCTATTTACGAAAATGCAAGAACGGTCGAACCTCCAACTTATAGTCTCACAAAAGATAATAAATTGTGTACCTTAATATTCTTCCCCTATGCTCAAATCTGCCACATCAAAAACTTTCTCAAATGCCACATAATCCAAAAGCTTTAAGGTCTTCAATAGCCCAAAAAGGAAAAAACTAAAGCTATTGGATAAGCAGCATCAGATAAGCCATAATTAACCACACATTATGTACCACTGGTAACAGCTTTCGATGCCACCTTGGATTTTTTGCCCTTAAATTTTTTCGGTTGACACTCGTTGTTTTCTTCATTAACTTTCTGTTTTGGTTACCTAATTATCTCCTGTGTCTACTAAGGATATGTTTGGTATCCAGAACACGATGACATAAGGAATTGTTTGATAAAAATAAGCTAGCTTATAAGCTAGCTTATTTTCTGTGTACATATTTGGTAAGACAAAAAGTAGCTTATAAGCTAGTTTTTTCATAAGCTAATTTGAGTAGCTTATAAGAAGCTTATTGTGACTTTTTCCAATTATACCCTTTACTAATATTAACTATTATTAATTGTTAATAATAATAAAAATTAAAATTAATTATTAATTAAATTAAACTATACATTATGTATTATTTATTTTCAAATATTATTAATTATATTAGATATCAATAATAGTTTAAGTATCAAAAAATAATTATAATAATTTTTGAATATGTTATATAATTAAAATATGTTAAATATTTTAATAAGAAAATATTTGTATTTAATTCTTAATTATATTCTTTTAAAATTATTAATTATTTAAAATATGTAAAGTTAATTAATTTATTTAATATAACTTAAATTATAAGTTAATGTGGGTTTTTTTTTTTAAAATTTGTTTTTGACTAATTCTAAATTTATAGTGTGTATATATAATAATAACCAATTCTATATTATTTCAATATATTATATTATATAATATTTTTATTGTTTGTATTATTTAACATATTATATTATTAGAAACTTATTTTAATTGTATTATTAGAAATTTGTCTTAATTATATTATAAAATACTTGGATTTGATTCTTTATTAAAGATGTCCTTTTTGGTCATTTTACATACTCATAAGCTAGTTTTTGTCAAACATGATTTGTTCATAAGCTAGCTTATCAGTCACCAGCTAGCTTATCAATCATCAGCTAGCTTATCAACTAGTTTGCCAAACATACCCTAAGTAAAACAATACTAAATTAATGATTTTGTTCCCTTTCTAACCTATAACAATATCTTATTTATCCAAATAATCATTTTTGTCAATTTTTAATCATTTTAAATTATCAAAAATAGTCAAATAATCACTAACCTTGTATTTCATCTCGAAACCAAATGATTATTTATTATTCCTTCATTTTTTACTTTTGCATGCCAAAACGTACGAAGAACATTATACGTTATTTCATAACCAAATAGCCTCTTTAATCAACAACTTTCTTAACTAAAACACGCTTTTGCAATTTTCACATGATGGTATTTGCTTGCAGGACCAACAGAGTGTATTTGTGGATGCAACTGAACCAAAGTGAAAACCATTTGTGGCTGTAATTGCCTCTATTATCGTCTGCAAAGATAGAAGCTTATTGGCCATCGTTTTTTCAAAAAAGTGATGCAGTTATTATCGTCCTATGAGTATGTGATCGCCTCTTCCTCTAGCTTATATTTATGCTTTACTAGTTAAATTTCAATCAAGAAAATTGGAATTGGATTTGGTTACGTATACAGATTTGGAGACGAAGTGAAGAGACTAGATTTGTTCCATTGTTGTTGAATAAAGAAGCTATTTGGTAATTAATTGAGATAATGTTGTTTGTATGTTTTGGCATTGAAGAACACAAAATAGAGGAATAATAAGATAAACATTTGATTATGAAATGATATATAATGTTAGTGATTCATTTAACTATTTTAATAATTTAATCTAATTTAAAATGATTGAAAATTGACAAAATAGTTATTTGGGTAAATATTATATTTTTATAGATTAGGAAATACATATATGATATTTGTGTATTAAACTTAAAGGGGTATAATAGTCATGTAACTATTTTTATTATTATATCTAATTTTAAATGATTAAAAGTTGATAAAAATATTTATTTAGATAAATATGATATTTTTGATAGGTTAATTAAAAAAGACATATATAATATTTGTAAATTAAGTAGAATAATATGATATTTTTGGTGAAATTAACTTTTCTTTTAAACCAAAAGATACTATTTAAATTCAGAGATCTCTATAAAAATTAAAAAAACTCTGTAATATCTAATTTATTTGTCACTCAAACATCTTTGTTTATTAAATTTTAATTTTTTTAAATGTATAAAATTTTGTACTTTCCTTTATTTAATATTCAACACATAAGAATATGGTAGGGTTAATTTTATATATGTCCTTATTTAAACCGAAAGTATCATATTTTTTGGACCCGAAAAATATTTTTTCTTTATTTTTAATTATTTTAAATGAGATTTAATAACGAAAACTAGTTAATTCTAACCTATAAAAATATTATATTTACTCAAATAATCATTTTTGTCAATTTTTCATTTTAAAAACTCTCAAAAATAGTTAAATAAATTACCAACACTATATTATTTCGTCCTGAAACCAAATGATTATTTTATTATTCCATCATTTTTTATTTCCGCATGTTAAAACGTACGAACAACATTATATGTCATTGAGTAACCAAATGACCTACCTATTTAATCAACAACAATTTTGTTAATTAAAATATGTTTTTGCAATTTTCACACATTCTTTTTTTTTCTTCCCGGGCCAACGAAGTGTATTTGCGGACGCAACTGAACCAAAGTAAAAATCATTTGTGGCTGAAGTTAACTCCATTAACATCTGCAAGAAGTAGTAAGGATAGAAGCTTATTGCCCATCGTTTTTTTTTTCAAAAAGTTGATGCAATTATTGTCGTCCTATGAGCACATAATCACTTCTTCCACCTAACTTATATACATACTTTAGTAGTTCAATTTCAATCAAGAAAAATCGAAATGGGATTTGGTTACTGATAAGGGTATTTTATATACCCTTTTTCGCACCATTTTTTGCTATTTTTAGAGTAGTTTTTAATATAATTGTTATAATTTTTAGGCTATTTTAGTTATATTTAATATTTTTATCGAATTCCAAAACTTATGTACATTTATGCTAAAAATTAACAAAATCTATATAAATTGATGCAATAATAATCTCTTTTGCAGATCATGGTTTTGGAGGTCCGAGCTTGTGGATGGGCCGTGTAGATAGGTTGATGGAGATGATCGTGGACGTTTTTTTTATCACACGATAAAGATAGTTGACAAGCCGAGAGGAGCTAAAGAATTGAAGTTTGTACTTCGAACGGTTACATAGGAACCGGCCTATCTACACACTTCATGGAATTTTTATGCATTTCTCACTTATGGACCCAATTCGTTGTGATGGCTACAATTAACAAACTTGTTCCACTTTACTTTATTTTCCTTTGGGATTGTTTGTATAATGATCAAAACAATTAAACTCGAAACACCCATGGGACCGGCCACTTTTGTTGTGTATTTAGGCCGGTCGGTTAACTAATTTATTACTTAGTTGTTTTAAGTAATTTTAGTTAACTATATACATTTAATATTTATTTAATCATTGCTTGTAACCAACGAAGGATTTTCCGAAGCTCGAGACTTGAAGACCGATTGGGCCGTGAACCAACTTGGGCCGCGGCCTACTCTTTTTTTTGGAAGAGGTATCCCAGACCACATTGGGCCCAGACTAATCCTAGGCAATTTGCCGAAGCCCGACTGCTAAAGCATGCAGCCCGGGGTCGAAGCCCCCGTACCTCTAGAATGCATCCCCTAGGGCTCGAACTCGGGTTCACCACTATGTAGTGCCCAAGCCTTACCACTAGGCTAACACTACTCTTGGGCCGAGAAGACTTGGATCGGCCGATCCAATCAAGCAACAATCACTTGGGCCAAGTTACTTCAAGATCAACTGAATTTCTATCATTGGGAATGGAAATCATTTCGTTGGGCTACATCTTGCATTCGGTTGGCCCGAAGCACATTTCTTCAACAACCTCCATGGGCCGTGAGCCCAAGATCAATCCTATAAATAAGTGGCTTGGGGTAGCCATTAAGCCACACACCTCTAGCTTATTAGATTAAGAGCTTAACCGATTAAGCACTCTCGTAAGCTAGCTAACTTAGTTTATAGATACTTCTTAGGTGTGGGAGTTAGGATTCGATTTCAAATATCGTAGTTTAAATAGCTCATAGAAGCTCCCTTTTACTTTTCCGTTACTCTCTTTCGTCTACTTTCGAATTCTCTAGAAATGTTGTTTCTGCAATCGTAGAGTTACGAGAATGTTTCGTTAGCTTGTAACTCGCACTTTTTACTTTTATTGCAAAGCTCATCGAAGCTCCATTTACTTTTTCGTTACTCTCTTTCGTTCACTTTCGCATACTCTAGAAAGGTTGTTTCTGCAACCGTAGAGTTACGAGAAAGTATCGTTAGTTTGTATCTCACACATCTTTATTTTTACTCGCAAATTTAAATTTATTGTTTTGTTTTTTATATTTCCATTTCTACACATTTGTGCAATTTTCTCTTTTCTTGTCGCTTGAACTTGTTCTATGTGATTAGACCGAGAAGAACACAAAAGGTAAGCTATAAAGCTTAGTGAATTCATGTGAAAACATGCGGTTACAATGCATTATAAGTGTACATGCTAGGAAACAAAGAAGTCGAAAGCAAGTTCATATAGTAACAAGGAAACAACTTAGTTATACCACATGGAGTCATATATAAAATGTATTTTGAACGAGGGAATCACAAAGAAAGCATCGTTGATTAACCTTATCATTTTCGAGAACATGCAAGTTCAAATACCAATTAACTTTTATAGAAATCATAAGACTTGGCACCAATTCCGTCCTTTCTCTCCCAGATTCTCCCAAAGTCCTATACACATCCCTGACTCCCACTGGGCGGTGAGTACGGCAGCCCCTCCGATTGTCTCACCGGACTCCATGGAATATCGACAATCGACGCCCAAAACGCACAATAAGATCAATACAAGAACTATAAAAATTCAAGGGATGTCCAATATCTAATCATGATTCATTGATGAATAATAAAGCACATAACCATATATAACCACAACGTAACATATATGTTCACATAAACCCACTGTGTTGCTCAATAAATTCGGTTAATCAAACCGAATGCCAAACCGAAAGGTCGAATCCCAACTCTTGTCCAGTGGTTGGAGAACACTTCCAAGGCCTTCAATTATGCTTAAATGTCACCTGGAGTTCATATATAGAGCCTCATTAGCAAGCCACAACAATAACACAACTTAACCCTTTTTAATTCAAGCATTCTACTTTGCTTTTGTGATACATCATCTACTTGCAGACCTGTTTTGCCTATCTTAAACTCAAAATCATCAAATGACTTTCCAAGATGAATTGTAGCCCTTTAGCATACCTCTCCAGAGCCTATTTTTACAAATCTTAAAGATTTTTCTACAATTTTCTACGAATTTTGCAATAAAACATCAGAAAGCTGTCAAAAATCAACATTACAACTCTGAATAGATGACACTTTTTACCCATCCTAAAGTTGGAATTAGATACTAATGTCTAAATACGAAACAAAGTATACAAATCTAGTTTTCCAACGTCTTTGACCTCATATTTTTTAATTGTCCTATGATTTCTTACGATTTTTGCAAAACACAGCTGAAACACTTTGATGCACACCATATAAATCTTGTAATTCCACTTTGATTTGAGTTAGATTGAGACTTTGTGTGTGCAATTCACACCTTCTAGTGTGTGTAAAGTTCTAGAGCTGATTTGGGGAAAAATGAATCCATTTTCAGCACCTAAATCACTTAAACCCGGTTTGGGTCGGGTTTGACCCATTTTGACCACTAAATACTAAAAATAACATAACTTTTCGCTCGAAACTCTGTTTTCGATGAGGTTTTCGCTTACACGTTCGTAATGAAATAATCAACAACCTCCAATTAAAATATTCCATAAAATATCTCCTCGAAAATAAATCTTTTTTACGTCTCCGTAGCTTAGATGTTGAAATTTTGACCCGTTTTCTTAAATTTTCTTCTTTTTGTTCCATTTGATGAGAAATTTTCTAGATCCTCTCATATGCCCCTAAGAAATATAACTTTAGATTTTCAAACCCAATTCCCACTAAATCATAGATTATCATAATAAACACGTAATGTCCTTTTTAACATAATAATTAAGCATGCTTAGCAGATAATTTAGGCATATTGGAAACGAAATGTTACAAATACCTCATCCTTTTGAGGATTTTGTCCCCAAAATCAGTGTTGTGGTTAGGAGGTAATTTGTAAGTTGGGTAAATTTGATATTTGTGTATTAGATTAAAAAAGGGTATAATAGTCATTTAACTATTTTTGAGTATTAAATCTAATTTAAAAGAATTAAAAATTGATAAAAATCGATATTTTGGGTAAATATGATATTTTGATATGTTAGGAAGGGTATATATGATATTTATAGTTTAAGTTGGGTAAATATGATATTTTGAGTTTTAAGAAGGGCATACATAAAATTAACCCATAAAAATTTGAATCAAACAAGTTATATTGATCTTTATTTAAAATGAGGTGACAGTGCCCGCGCATTGCGGGTTATGATGTATGTGTGTGTATGGAAAATTTCTATCATGTTGCATGTTTGAGAAAGACTAAGATCATAATTGTTTTCTAATGCAAATTGTTCTTATATTGTTTCATTCCATTGACACTCATTTTAAGATGGATCGTCTTCATGGCTATTAATTTTTGAATATCAAGTTTCTTGCAGTTTTTTCCGTCTATAATCTCAAGATTACGATTACATATGTATTTTTAACGTATTTTAGTGTATCTTAAAATGAAACTCGATACCCTATAATTATTAAGTTAATTTATTTTTTACTTTATACTTTTCAATAATAGGCTCATTTCGAAGGTATCGACAATACGATTACAATGGTGTAATTTGTTAAAATTAAAACGTACTGATAAGGAGAATTCGTAGCGAGGAAGGATAATAATGGTGTAATTTTGATACCTCTAGGAAGGATTCGTAGCGACAATTCCGAATATGTAATTGTATTGATAGGTTCTTCAACAATTGAAGTGTAATTTTAGAGAGAAGGAAAGAGTTTTAGAGAGAGAGAAAGAAGAGGATGAATAGGTGGAGTGAACAATGTAGTTTACTCTGATCAATGATGATGATGATGACGACTATTATAATAAAAGTTTGATTAATGAGTTTGATTCAGTGAAGGTTTTAACCTCTCGACTATTTTTTAATACATATATAATGTTGGTAATTATGTGCAGAAGTTGACAAACTAATGATCGCACATCCAATGTTATAAGATACTTGAGCGTCACACCTGTGAGGACCTGTAATTCGAATAAGTAAAATAACCCCGGTTTGGAGAGTTTGGATTTATAATAGTTAATTATAAATCAGTTGGGTGTTTTCTGTAAGAAACTCCAAAGTTAAAGGTTTCTTGAATTAATTAATAATGTTTATATATTTATTAGTTAAATAAATATATTTATTAGTTAAATAAATATATAACAGATTTAATTAATTAGTTTAATATTTATCTAGAAATAAAATGGAAATTATTTTATTATATATAATGGAATATTCTTTTCTTTGGGAATGAAAAGATATGTTTTAATTTTCACAAAGATAAATATTAAGGTTATGGAAACTATCTGATGTATGGTAACGTTTTTCCATATAAATAGATAGTTAGGATTAACCACAAAACACAATTGTTTTTCCAATCTAAAAGAAACGTGAAAAACTCTCTCTCTCTCTCTCTCTCTCTCTCCCCTCTATCTCTCTCTCTCTCTTGGTCGATTTCAACAATAAATCCGAAACCAATTTCAGTTTCGAGTTTATTCGATCAGTTCTTCGCATACAGCTTGTTCGTGAACTTGGGGTTTTTATCCGACTAGAAGGAATTCGTGTGGACTCATCACGGGTGGACTGATCTCGAGCTTCCAAGGTAATCTTTAATCCTACTATTATGCTCAAATAGATAAATAAAATATCTGTGTAATTTTCAGGGTTTTGTCACTTAATCGCTTCCGCTGATCAAACCAGTTAGGTTTGATCGTCTAAACTTCTTTAAAGTTTGTATTGTGTATCTCATCCCAGTTAGGTTTGAGATCCATTGTTGACTCGTGTCAGTTTGATACGAGGGTTCCATTAAAAAGCCCAACAGTGGTATCAGAGCCACATGCTTATTTATTTATCTATTGATTGTTTAGATCCGTTAACTTAACTCGAAGCAACCTGATATCTAATCTAGCCGTGAAATCTTCAAACCTTATGTATAGGGTTTAAACCAAGTTATGATCATTTCAACCTAACCAAATCTAACACAAATGAACCCGATATCCTTTTATTACGAACTTCAATATGATTGTTAACTCTATACAATAGATAATTACACCATTACGTGCTCTTTTTCATATACATACATTTTCAATCTCTTGTCCATCGTTTTCCTTTTAACTCCCATATTTTTTAAGGCATAACAACATCGAACCAACGAACGACTATCACAAACACACACACACACGCCCGTCTTCCCGGTGATATCGGGCGTCCACGGGCAGTCTACTAATACACAGCTGTCCCGATCCAACTTACGCTAGACCTAGAGCCCAACCAAAGTCTTTGACTAGGCTATGGGCAACCTAGTCTATAACTAGACGAGCCTAAGGACTGGGTACTCTTCATTCTCTCAATTGACCCCCCTTGGGATCGAACCCGGATAGACTACCCCCTAGGATGTTACCGACCGACCAACTTAACTAGACATGATTTGTCCTTTAACACCCCACACTTGAAGGGCTGAAATGAGCTTTAAACAAAGTCTAAGGGCCTAGATGTGAATACATACATACATATATATATATATATATATAGGGGTGGGTTCAAATGTGAACCACTTTTTGATTGTGAACGTGAGGACAACCGAGAACACGACACGTGGCGGATGACTAGGCGCCACGTCAGATCCACGGCGGATGACTAGGCGCGATTCATGGGGAGGGCATTGAATTAAAGGGGGGGACCACACTCAAAGCCGACGTGGCGCCTAGTCATCCGCCACGTGTCGCGCTCTCGGCTGTCCTCACGTTTACAACCAAAAAGTGGTTCACATTTGAACTTCCCACTATGTGTATATATATATATATAGGGGTGGGTTCAAATGTGAACCACTTTTTGGTTGTGAACCGTGAGGACAACCGAGTGCGCGACACGTGGCGGATGAGTAGGCGCCACGTTATATCCACGGTGGATGACTAGGCGCGATTCATGGGAGGGCATTGAATTAAAGAGGGGGACCACACTCAAAGTCGCCACGTGTCGCGCTCTCGGTTGTCCTCACGTTCACAACCAAAAAGTGGTTCACATTTGAACTTTCCTCTATATATATATAAGAGCGTAAACCCCAAATCAGAGGTTTTGGAGCTTTACGCTGTGTTCTCGAGTTTTTTTTAGGGAGGAAAGGGGGAGAAAGGGAAGGAAAGTAGGAGAGAAAGAAAAAAAGTTGTGTTCTTGAGTTTTTTTAAGGAGAGAAAGGAAGAGAAAGGGAGGGGAAATAAGGTGAATTTTCCTTCCAAAACCTTCCTTCCAAATGTGGGAGGAAAAGGAAGGAAAGGAAAGGAGGGGATAAAAAATAAATTAAAAAAGTTAAAAAGATTTATAAATTTACACATATACCCACAACTTACATTCTCCTGCAAAATAAATAAGGGTATATTCGTAAAAATAGCATCTTTTCTTTCCTTTCTCTCCTACTCAAGAACATAAAAATTTATTTTTTTCCATTTCTTTTCCCTTCTTTTCTTCTAATCTCAAGAACACAAATAAAATTATTTTTTTCTTTTCTTTTTCTTTCCTTTCTTTTCTTCCTCCTTCCTTTCCTTTCTTTTCTTTCCTTACAGAACTCGAGAACACAGCGTTAGGGCAAGCAGAGGAAAATGAGGGCAATCTTTGCAGCTCGTCGTATGTTGCGTAATGGAGTCTACTGCGGTTCCCTGTGTTCTTCCATTACTGAAATTGCTTCAGCTTCTTCTTCTTCCTATCCAGCAACAACTCCATATTCGTACTCGTATTCCTTCTCTTCTATCACCAAACCATTGTGGCCGGCATCTATCTCTAAGTTTCAATCTGGACAGCAGCCTTCCAATCGGAATCACTCTTCATCACCTTCATCAGGTACGAATACGATCACTTATTTTTGTGTTTTGTTTGTTAATATTGTTGGTGATTTTAGTGTCACCGTGTTCATTTTAGTATAATGGAATTTACAGGTTACCAATGGAAATCAAGTTTTGTTATTTAGACGAGTGAGGAGGTGCGGAGTGCACACTCGTATAAAACTAAATTGATTTCGGTTATATCAGAAATAAGGTTTCAGCGGAAAGGTTTTGTAAACGCGTGTGATTTGCATCAACCCAGCTGATGGATTCTTGAAAATAATTATTAGGTTGAATTAGATATTATCTAATTGGTAGATAATGCCTTGTTCTTATAAACCTATGATTATTAAAGTTTTATTAATAATAATAATATTAATAAAATGGTAGTCAATCTTTTGTTTCCATCTTTGACTAACTTTCTTGACTTTGAAAAATTGTATGCATGACTTGACTAAATTTGTTTGACTTTGAAAAGAATTTCATGCCATGACTTTGAATAAATCGTATGCCATCTTTGAAGATATTTTCAAAGTCTTGTTTTATTCACTCATCCATCTATCTATATATATGGTATTCGATGGTTTGAAAAGAGAGAGACATTTTTTAGGGAGATATATAAAGAAAGAAAGATCAAGAGAAAAAGAGATATAGAGAGAATCAAAAAGAAAGACATATATTATTTCTGATATATTAAATCTTGGATACTGATTTTAATGATCAGTTGAGATTGGTAACCATAAGACAAGGATTTGATATAAATATCCAGTTGTGGATTTCTATTCGGTGCCTCGATAGAAATTGTTCCTATTTGGATTATCCCAATCTGAATTTCGTGAAACCCAGGCATAGGGTCGAAATATTAGATTCGGAAAGTGAACTCAACACGATCCAAATAGTTTATCCGGTCAAACACATTATTTTAGAAACGTGACCCTATTTCCTCCCAGACTCCCCAACACTCGAATCTAATATTTGTTTCTGTTTCTTAAATAATGGCTGAATTATCCTCCAAAGATATGACCACCAAATTTGCTAAACTGGAGAAGTTTCAAGGTGTCGATTTCAGGCGTTGGCAGAAGAAGATGCACTTCCTGCTGACAACCTTAAACGTGGTACATGTTCTGAGTTCTACTGCACCAGAAGAAAAGGATGATGAAACCCCTGCTGAAATCAGAAAGCGCTGTAAGTGGGAAAACGATGACTACATCTGTCGTGGTCACATTCTTAACGGTATGTCTGATTCTCTTTTTGATATATACCAAAACGTGAAGAATGCTAAACAACTCTGGAACGATCTTGAATCCAAATACATCGCCGAGGATGCTTCTAGTAAGAAGTTTCTCGTTAGCGATTTTAATAATTATAAGATGATGGATTCAAGGCCGGTCATGGAACAGTATAATGAGTTGCTTCGCATTCTGGGTCAATACGCTCAACACAACATGCAGATGGATGAATGTATCGCTGTGTCGAGTGTGATTGACAAACTACCACCATCCTGGAAAGATTTCAAGCATACCTTGAAACATCAAAAGGAGGAGTTGTCTCTGGTACAACTCGGTAGTCACATACGGATTGAGGAATCACTCCGTGGTCAAGAAAGTGACAAAAACAAGGCTAAGCCTGATGTTGGACAACCTTCGGTCCACATGGTTGAAGGAAATAAGATTAATCCAAACCACAAGGGAAAAGGTATCAAACGTAAGTTTGAGGACCGAAACAAACCAAACAAGAATTCTAATGTTTTGGTTTGTTGGAGATGTAATATGACTGGTCACTTGAAACGTGATTGTCGAGTGAATCTCAATAAGAGAGGAAAGGTGAACAATGGCGCTGGTAGCAGCGGTGGTGGTAACTACAAGCCTAACGGCTTTGCTCCACAAAAAGGTCAGAATTTTTCTAACCTTGATAAACCTATGGTTTATGTTTGTTCACTAATCCTTGAATCCTTTTATGTACAGGATGATCACTGTACATGGTGGATTGACTCAGGTGCTACAAGTCATATGTGTAGAGATCGTCGATGGTTCGAGAAATTGGCACTAACCGATGATGGTTCCATTGTAAAGATGGGTGACGAGTCAACTGCAAAAGTTTGTGGTGTTGGAATAGTTAATCTTACTTTTACTTCGGGAAAAACAATAACTTTAAATAATGTTTTGTTTGTTCCAAGGCTTCGTAAAAACCTTGTTAGTGGTGGTTGTTTGAATTCTGCTGGTTTTAAGCAGGTTTATGAATCGGATAAATTTATTTTATCTAGATTTGGCACATTTATTGGTCTTGGTTACTTTTGCTTTGGAATGTTTCGTTTGAATGTGTTGATTCCTTCTTCTGATGATAATGATTGTTTGTTAATAAATTCAAGTTCGAATGATTCTTCTAAAATTGATGATAATATGTTATGGCATGCTAGATTAGGTCATGTTAATTTTAGAAGAATGTTTGAGATGTCAAAATATGGATTAATTCCACCGTTTGACATTGGTGTTGAAAAATGTAAGACTTGCATGTTAACGAAAATCACAAAACAACCTTTTCAAACTGTTATTCGGAAATCAAATCTTTTGGATTTAATTCACAGCGATCTTTGTGATTTTCATGCAACGCCTTCACTTGGTAATAAAAAGTATGTAGTCACCTTTATTGATGACTCAAGTCGGTTTTGCTATGTGTATTTGTTGCATTCTAAGGATGAAGCCTTAGAAAAGTTCAAAATATACAAAACCGAGGTGGAATTGCAATTGGGCGTTCCGGTTAAATGTCTCAGAACTGATCGGGGAGGGGAATACATGGATCCTCTTTACTTCCAATCAGTTGGTATTATTCATGAGACAACGGCTCCATATACACCACAACAAAATGGTGTTGCCGAGCGGAAAAATCGAGTCTTGAAAGAGATGGTCAACTCGATGTTGTCTTACTCGGGATTGAGTAAGGGGTTTTGGGGAGAGGCAATGCTAACCGCATGTTATGTCTTGAATAGAGTTCCGAACAAAAGGAACAAAACTACCCCATATGAACTTTGGTTCAAAAGGACTCCAGATTTGAATTACTTTCGGATTTGGGGTTGTCGGGCAGTTGTAAAACTAACCGAGCCTAAAAG
>CM058042.1:61640082-62042807 GCA_030169165.1 Centaurea solstitialis | reverse complement strand
AACTAAAATAGGACGAACATCAAGTGAAACGGCCAGGGACTGCAGCCTTGTAGAAAATTATTTTTGTGATATACGATAATTTAAAATCACATAATCAATTATAGTCAAATTTAATTTACGAAAAATATTGTTTGTCAAAAGTAAAACGTATCATCTTAATAGTTTTGAAATTACAAGATGATTATCGTAAATTGTACAAACGCTTGGATTTGATCCGTTCCTTTAACGGTCATAAAAATTCCTTTAAATGAGGACATTTTTGTTCTTTTATCAACTCCTTTGTCTTTTACTTAATCAGGACCACGGCGATCAAATTTATAAAATTGATTTTGATTGGATGAAAGACATAAAAATCGATAGAATGATGAAGATGACACGTGTTTAACAGAATGATTTAAAAGCCGTAGAAGAAGAGAACAAAAAAATACGTTTTTGCAAACCACAATGGTCATCTAGTCATTTTGAAACTGCAGAGACCAAAAATGTTGTTTGGTTGCGAATAGATTGGAGGATTTTTTTAAATCAAACGCCAACCGGATCCAATGATGCATTTAACTAAAGGAACACACACCATAAGGTGTTTTTGGGATGTACTTTTCGAGATTTGCCGTGGCATGAATGGAGAACTCAAAATTCGATGTTGATTTTCTTTGTCGCTGTCCACACACCAACACATGTAGTTCCCTGGTGGTAGAAGTGTAATTCTAATATATGTGTTTTGTTGAAGCCAACTCCAACTGATTCAATACTTAGAGAAATTGATTGGCCTATTAACTTATTTACCTAGACTAGTATTTCAAATAACCATAACTAGGGATGTAATCGAGTCGAGACAGGTCGTGAGCTATTCGAGACTGACTCGAAAAACACCCGGAATCGACTCAACGTGAACCGAGTTGAGCTTGAACTCGAGCTACTCGAGTAGGATTTTGAGCCGAGTTCGAGCTCCAAAATACTCGACTCGTCAGGCTCGCGAGCCTTATTGAGCTTGTAGTATATTACCTACTTTACCGTGAATATATAACCAAATTACATTTATACCCCCTAATATTGGATTTTTGTTTTCAAATATTAGTTTCATTTACTTTCTCGAGTCGAGCTCGAGCTTGAAAATCAAAGCTCGACCGAGCTCGAGTCGAGTTTTGATACCGAGTCGAGCTCGAGCTTGACACTGTGTCAGCTCAGCTCGACTCGATTACAACCTAACCATAACTTGAATAAGGTTTAATGTTATCAAGTTATTTACAAATAACACCCTGTAATTATCAAATATACGTTTTAACACATTCTTATATTTATTTTTCTAGAATAATTATTTAACTATCAAACATGATTTTTTTAGAATCTTTTAATGAATAAAACATTTTCTTTTGTATGCAAGTACCCTATAAGTTTGCACATTCGTTGACAATGTTTTTTTGTGACATGCGTCATGGGTATACAATATAATAACTTACATTCTTCCACTTGTACATCACATGGTAACACAGACAGGTCTGACCTATAGAATCAGTTTAGGCCCATTGATGTTATTACTATTTTTTTTCTCAGAGAGGTGAGAACAAGACTAGAACCTTGAACCTCTAGGATATCTGAACACTTCCTTGCCACTAGGCTATTGATGACCTTTAATATTTCTTTTCGCCTACTTAATTTTATTTTATTTTCTTGCTGATTTAATTTTACTCATCTATAAATTTTTTTTGCCTTTTTTCTTGTTTACAAGACAACACTTAATTTATCTGAAATGAGATGAATAAAATGAAATCAATCATTCTCAACCGTCAAAACTCTGTAAGGGACCATTCAAGTTGCAGTCGTAATGTTCCTAGTAAGGCATATCTAAAATATAAAAGGATGAATCCCAACAATCAATGATTTTTTCATTTCCTTGTATGAATCGTACGGGCATGTCCTTTGTCACCACCATCGTGCTTACAGATCCGACCTTGGGTCCTTCGGTTAATAAATTGTTTCACACTTTTCTTCATAAAAATACTTAACAAAACATCAAAAACTATAGTATGAAATAAAACAATTTCTTATTAAACAGTACATATACCTTACAAGTTTTTAGAGCATTTGCAACAGTTTTTTAAAATTTCTTAAAAATGAAAAACCAAAAGTTAAAATAGTCTATCCATGTGTTAAAAACTTATTTCTCTCAAAAAATATGGACACTCACATGTAGAGGTGCACATGACCGGATTTTTATCCGATTCGGATCGTATTTATATTAAACCGGTTTTTTTTGGATCTGTCAGAAACCGGTTTTGTTAGAAACCGGTTCGGATTTCAACCGGTTTTTCGAAAAAATCCATATCCGATGGAACCGGTTTCGGATCGGATTGAAACCGGTTTCCGGTGGAACCGGTCCTCTATTGGCTCTTTTTTTGGGCTAGAAAATTCAGAAAATTCAATTGAAATCTAATCTGAATTGGTGTGGGCCGTGATTTTTTATGGGCCGTGAATTTTTTTAGGATTTCAGGCCCAACAGCAGTAAGCTCACATAGACATTACTGGTTTGATTTGAAACCGGTTCGGTTTAAACCGGTTATCCGGTCAAACCGGATCGGATCCAATCCGGTTAAAATCCGGTTTGAAAAAATTCCGATCCGGTTTGAAAAAAAATTCGGTTTTTATAAAACCGGATTCGGATAGTTTTTGCGCAAAATCGGATAACCGGATAGTTTTTGAAGGTGGTAGCTAGAGGTGCACATGACCGGATTTTTATCCGATCCAGATCGGATTTATACTAAACCGGTTTTTTTTCGGATCTGTCAGAAACCGGTTCGGATTTCAACCGGTTTTTCGAAAAAATCCATATCCGATGGAACCGGTTTCGGATCGGATTGAAACCGGTTTCCGGTGGAACCGGTCCTCTATTGGGTCTTTTTTGGGCTAGAAAATTCAGAAAATTCAATTGAAATCTAATCTGAATTGGTGTGGGCCGTGATTTTTTATGGGCCGTGAATTTTTTTAGGATTTCAGGCCCAACAGCAGTAAGCTCACATAGACATTACCGGTTTGATTTGAAACCGGTTCGGTTTTAAACCGGTTATCCGGTCAAACCGGATCGGATCCAATCCGGTTAAAATCCGGTTTGAAAAAATTCCGATCCGGTTTGAAAAAAAATTCGGTTTTTATAAAACCGGATTCGGATAGTTTTTGCGCAAAATCGGATAACCGGATTCGGATAGTTCTTACAACATGGGCCGTTCTTAACTTTGGCAAGTTAGCTGGACTTATAAACAAACCGATAAGCTAGTTAGTAGCTGATAAGCTAGCTTATAAATAAACTATGTTTGATAAAACCTAAATCATGGGTATGTAAAATGAGCAAAAAGGGTATATGAGAATATAATAATTAATATTAATAGGGGATAGCTTATCAAAAAACTAACTTGTAAGCTACTTTTTGTTCATCCAAACACATACACAAAATATAAGCTAGCTTATAAAATAGTTTATATTTACCAAACAATACCTTATTAATAGAGCGGGAAGTTTTATGATTTGGGTTTTGTTTTAGACCCTTAGGGGCTGTTTACCAAAATTTTCATTAAGTTTTGTATGGATAAATTTGTTTGTGTAGATAAATTGATGCTGCTCTTTACTTTTTCATTTGAATCAACAATCTGAATGTTAAAAATGACCATTTTACCCCTATGCATATTTTAGGTAGGTTTCTTATATACAAATGGTTAGCTCATTCTATCTTTATTTTTGTTATAGTTTCTGGTAAGCTTTTGGGGCAAGATATTAGGCCAAAATCCTTGTATCTTTTATTGTCGTTAAAAATAATTGCACCAGCAAAAACATTAACAATTATTAAAAAATCAATTTCCTACTAACAATTAAAAAAACACAACCACCATAACTTTTTAGCAAGAAATGGCACGTGACACTGAAAAATGTTCAAAATATTGATTGATAATTACAAATTGCCGTAATGAATGGTCTCGATAAAACTTTTTGCATTTTTGTCGACTAAAGAAACATAAAAACAAAACACGAGATAGTCATCTGGCCAAATTGTTTATTATATTATTGACAACTCATAAGTATTGAGTTTAAGATATACATAATTAAATAATGTGTAGATTATATGAATTATTATATTGAAGGTGACTCTTAATTCTTCAATGATCTACAATTATAGATACAGAATACATATATACCCACAGAGCAGAGTAGTAAGCATCTAGAGAAATGAATCCGACAAGTAGGAACTTATTAGGTTCAGTGGAGCTGAATGTCTTCAGCCAACATCAGATTAACATTCAGAGTGGATCACATACTCACTCACAACAACCATCAACATTGAATCTACCTTGTCAAGATCTACTCGACGGTATGTCTGTTTTATCGTAATTTGATGCTTATATATACGTATATATGAAATAATCTTAGCCATTGATTTTCATAATGTCAAGCAATTAAGTGGGTTGTATGGTTTGTATTCTAAGGGGTTCAAGTTTTCTGTATATGCTGGGTCAATTTGTTTGTTATTTGTTTGTTAGTAGTTTAACAGGACTAATGAGACTCAACTTATTCTAGTAGTTTTACATGATTATTTTTTTTAATAATATAGAAAATGACTTATTCAGTAAGCTTGTAGGGGTGAATTTTATGCATAAAAAGCTTGTAGGGGTGAATTTTATGCACAAAAAGCCATGTTTTTTCCCCCTCCAAACATGCCTCTGTTGATTAAAAACATGCTCCTTCAATCTACCAAGGTTTATAAGACATATAAAATATTTGAGTGTCTTACTAGAATATCTTTTAAGACTTAAGTTTACAGGACCAAAAATCATTTAAAACTGTTACAATCAGTTTGTATGCATATTTTGGTGTTGCAAAGTGTTTGAAGGACCTTTTCAAAAATAAAGGTCCTAAAATATATGACCCTTTATTTTATAAAAGGCTTAAAAACTTATGACAATGCCCAAAAGTATTACATAAACTTAGTGTAATTACATAAAGCCTACATATTACTTTTTGTTTATATAATTAAGCTTAAGTCCCATAAGACACTCTATTAAAACACTTAAAACAAGTTAAGTGTTCCCGTAAAGTTAATTAATTTTGTTGTAGTGTGTCTGTCGTTCGAAATAACCCGATATGACCTCGTTATGGCACTAAGGCTTGGCTGGCTTCACCGCCATATTATCCCCTATGGCTCCACCCTAAGACTTGAATTCACTTATATCGCGTTTTGGCATGTTAAGACACATTGTTTTGTAAGGAATGAGTTTTTCTAATTAATATAAAACATAAAACTAAAGCCCTATATGATAGATCCTTACTTTCGTTCCTGTGCAAAGAGAGTCAAAAGATTTAATCCCATTTTTGTACTCTTAATTGATATCATTTTATTATAAGCTTGATACATTTAACATAAATGGTTCTTCTTTCCTATTTAGTTTTATAATATGAATTTAAATTGTTATAGCAGATTATGTACAACATTTACACATAAGTATACACATACATATATACAAATATGTATGCATATGTTGCCTTAGGACACACTTTCAAACACACCAGGAGGTTTCATGGTAACTCGTAAGGTTTGACCCTTGACCTCGTCACACTTCACGTTATTATTAAGTGTGTCTGTTTCACAAGTAGAGTAATAACTTCATTTTGGAATTATTAGATGGAAGGAAAGAAGAGTATCTAGAAATCTGTTGTCCTCTCTACGAAGCATCGATGAAAGGTAATTGGGAAGTTGCAAAAGGCATTTTCGACAAACACAAAGAGCTTGTACGGTTTAGTATCAATAGAAACTATGAAACGGCTCTTCATGTTGCAGCCTATGAAGGAAACACCTTGTTCGTGAAAAACCTTGCGACTTTGATGGATAACAAGGACATGGAGCTTCAGAATAGCAACTCCAACACTGCTCTATGTTTAGCAGCTACAACTGGACATGTCGAAATGGCTAAGATTATGGTGACCAAGAACAAGACCCTATTGGATATTGCGGGTAGCGAAGGAAAGATGCCACTTTATATGGCAGCTTTATCTGGAAAACATGAGATGGTGAAGTATCTGTATGAAAATTCTGAAGGAATGACGGGCGGGTTTTGGACACATGAGAGTCGGGGTTGTGTTCTCTTATCATGTGTTGAGGCCGAGCTATTTGGTAAGCATTCGCATATATACTTTTGCCTGTTTCAACTTTTTTCTTACTTACAACGAGTAGTCGTCGATATTCATTTATTCTTAAAATTGCTACGGCACACCGCACACGGTTTTTCACTTGGGTCTGGGAGTGTACATCATACCGTGGACAATTAATTTTTTGTAGAAGTTGACTTAATCACTACAACAACATTGATAATTATAACCAAAGGAGTGTTAGCCTAGTGGTAAGGCTTGGGCACTACATAGTGGTGAACCCGAGTTCGAGCCCTGAGGACGCATTCTCTGGAGGTACGGGGGCTTCGGCCCAAAATTGCCAAGGATTAGTCTGGGCCCAATGTGGTCTGGGATACCTCTTTCAAAAAAAAAAAAACATTGATAATTATAGGACATTAAAAGTGTTCAAGGGTCATATAGACAATTTTATAAGACTTGGTTCATAGGACACAATTGTTGTGTGCTAGCTAGAAGTGTATTAACAAGTTTATAAAGCAATTTTGGGTGTTTTAACAAACAATTTTCTATGATATTTTTTGAAATAAAACATCATGTTAGTCCTTTTATAGAATGTTCTTAAACATACTTTTTTAAAAGGGCAAATAGAAAATTTTGTTTTAAAAGTATCATACAAAACTTTTTAATACATCCAAAAATTCCTTATAAACTTATTATAGCACTCCTATATATTAATATATTATTTTTTGGCATCCTATGAATGCGATTTCATTGTAATATATTAAGTTTATTGGATTATTGAAAGAATTGGATCAACAAATCTCCTTCCATTAGATGAAAATAAGTCAGGCAAAACATGCATGGTTTACAATATATAATTGTTTTTCTTATCTAAATTTATCACTTAAAGGCACTACAACAAAATTGGAATTATAGGTACCTAAAAATGTATAAATGTCTTACTAGACTGCTTTATAGGAGGGGCTACAATGTTTGAATAATCTATAGAATCAGTTAATACAACGATTTATTTTAAAAATGTCATTAAAACTTGTTAAGATGCTTAAAAACGTTCTATAAAATTATTACAATACTTTTAGATATGACATTTTATCGTTGGGGTCCTATAAACTGATCGAAGACCTATAAAGTGATCTATGTACACATATAGACACTTTTGACGTCCTATAAACCTATTTTGTTTTAGTTAGGGCACACTTCCTGTATACGAGATATGCATTTTTTTCCTCTCTGAAGAGTGATTTTACATATATATAGTCCATGCCATGCTACTCAATCTTCTACCGGGTTTTGGCCAATGATCTACATGTGAAAACCATTCGTACAATATATCACTTACAATTCTATTTTCTTTAACTTTCTTGTATCAGTCATAACAATTCTCCTTATTAAATGTCATATACTTTGTAGATGTCGCACTACAAATAGTGAATGACTGCCCGGAACTTGCAATAAGTGGAGGGAGTGTGCTCGGGGCTCTGGCTCGTAAGCCTCATGCATTTATGAACAAACACACTTTTATTGAAAAATTGAGTAAGAATCTCTACTCCTTGATTGGTTTATTGAATTTTCATATATCTTTGAAGAATCATAATGAAGTCTCAAGAAAATTCTTTTTGATTGATGTTGGTTTTTATGACTATATATATATATATAGAGTCTAGGTTCACCGGAATAAAAAGAATTTGCCAAGTATGCACATCAGCATAACATTCCCACGTGCATAGAAATTAGGAAACATCATTAATTAGTTATTTTGCATGCACATGTGCAAACGATACATATGAATGGTTATTATGGTGTTCAATTATAGATCTCCAAAATTATAGATGGAAATATTGCAAATAGAGCCATTGCGACACCCATCAAAGGGGTCGTGCACCACCCAAGAGCTGCTTTACCATATTTTACCATTCATCGGGTTTTAATAGATCTCCTATAGTAGTTCATTTTGAACTAGATCCAATCCAAATCGTTCTCAAATTTCAATAGTTTGATCATTTTTCTGGAGTTTTCTTGAACCTCGTCCCCCCCTCACTCTATATATAATATTATTTTATGACATTTTAGAAGATTAATGTAATAGCAAACTTCACCCGTATTTACATGTACCTAAAATATAATCTACTTTGTTTCTTGGTTTTTCCAGCAAATAAATACAAGGAGCTTGTAAATGAAGAAAATCAAGCTCTGAAGTTGCTTAGAATCATTTGGGCAAACATTGCAAAATTGCCCAAGGCTGAAATTGATGACATACTAAAAGGGCCTGCTGACCCTATTAAGGAAGACGAAAACCTAACTAAAAAATATTCCTCGAGAATACTATTTGTAGCCGTTGAAATGGGCAACACGACATTCATAGTGGAGCTAATTCGTCATTATCCGGAGCTAGTACTGGAGCTAAACGATAACAAGCAAAGTATATTTCATGTTGCTGTCTTACATCGTCATTTCGACATCTACTCTTTATTGCATGAGATAGGGTCGATCAAGGATTCTATAATTAATCTTGAAGACGAAAAGGGAAATAATATGTTGCATTTTGTCGGGATCCTCGAGGAGACAACTATGAGTAATCAACTTCAAAACATTTCCGGACCAGTTCTACAAGTGCGACAAGAACTCGTGTGGTTTAAGGTACATCTTTATTTATAATAGTCTAGTACTATCTCTTTGAATCACTTTTATCCCAAAATTATGTTACAAACTACTTTGAATTTGGCTTTTCTTAGAAAAAAAAAACAAATTTTAATATCTAATATGTAAAATCAATGTCAAAAGTTGTCTAGAGTGGACATTTAGTATGAGAAAACCTTACAAATATTGATGGAGACACCATAGAGATAAGACGAATAGAAATCCGAAAGGAAAAAAACGTAATTGCATAAAAATCCAATGTACGTTTTTGATTCCTATTAAATGCATCTAACTTTCAAAACTAATATTCTGATATGTCATATTTGATTTCTCAAACATGTATACCAAATACATAAAATACGCATTGGAAGAAATTGCAACACAATTGGTTCAATAAGATGTCTAAAATGTATAGGGTACTAATAAAACACTTTATATGGTCTAAATTTATAGGACCAAACTAAAAAAAATGCCATACCTAAAAGTGTTACAATATGTTTATAGGATGTTTTTTGGGTTTTTACAAGTTCTTTTAGGACACTTTTAAAATAAAATTTACTATAATTAGTTATTTTATAGACAAAAGTGTCTTATAAATCTATCTTTTTATATGACACTCTTGTTTATAGAACATCTTTTCAAATGTGTCATATAAAATAGCTAATACAACATATTAGTTTAAAAGCGTCCTAAAAATTTGTAAAAAGGCCTAAAAACGTCATTTACACCTATTGCAACACTTTTAGATAGCTTTTTTTTGGTGTGGTATTGCATACTTAAGTTCCATACAATATTTTATTAAGACACTTAAACATTTTAGGCATCATATAAATCCAATTATATCATAGTAAAAGTACATTAGATTTTATGCAATCTCACTCATGTGTAATAAACACATTACCTAACAAAATATTTGAGATGTGATCATTAAAATACCAAAATTAAGATTTGGAAATACGTTAAACAACATAGATATCAAACCAAAATATGTTTTTATGCAATCTCACTCATGTGTAATAAACACATTACCTAACAAAATATTTGAGATGTGATAATTAAAATACCAAAATTAAGATTTGGAAATACGTTAAACAACATAGATATCAAACTAAAATATGTTACATATTTTGGTATACACTGGTTATTTGATCCTTAATAAATCGATGGCGATGATAATTAATTATGTTTTTTGGAATGTGTTGATAGGAAGTAAAGGCTATACTCCCTCCTTCACTTCGAGAAAAGAAGAACATAGCCGGTCAATCGCCTCATCAATTGTTCACCAAAAATCATAAGAGTCTAGTTTCCAAAGGTGAGGAGTGGATGAAAAAAACGTCTTCTGAATTAATGGTGGTTGCAGCACTTATTGTCACTGTATCCTTTGCGGCTGCAATAACATTTGTAGGTGGATACAACCAAGCCACCGGTATGCCTATGTTATCTAAGGACAAAGTCTTTAATTTGTTCATGGTAACAAATGGCGCATCTTTTCTATTTGCTTCAACTTCAATCTTCTTCGTTGTATCCATCATTAGCTCTCGTTATACCGAACGTGATTTCCTGATATCATTACCCACGAAGCTGGCTTTGGTTATTGCAACACTTTCAACGTCCATGATGTACATGATGATAGCTTTTTCATTCAACTTCTTTCTACTCTACAAAAAAAGGTATAGGTATGTACCGGTCATTATGATAATTTGTTGTTACGCTGTCTCTATACTTTTTTCGTACTGGATGCTTACTTATTTTCGATTTACATTTGGTGCTTTGTTTAAACAGAGATTAGTTTGTCCTAATAAGAGAATCATGTTTTAGGAAAAATTCCATAGTTTTCTTTTCCACCATGAAGTTTCATTTACAAGATGTATGCTTTGTGATTGTAGCTACCGAAAGTTGATGATGGATGGTTGTCTAGCTTATGTGAACCAAGTACATTTGAAGTATTGTTAAATTTGAGGGGAATAGTTTTTGCAAATGGTTTATTGAATATGATTAATAAAAAAAATCCAAAATTGAGTATAAGTGATAAAGGAAGATCTAAAGAGTAAATACTAAGGGGTTGTTTATCAAACACTGTCAGATATTTGGATGAATATGATAAGGACCATGAATATTATGCGATAATTAAAAGGTGTGACAGTTGACAACAACCGAGTTTCTTACCCGGTAAGTGATGGAGAAGAATGTTATCTAATAAGGCAAGTCAAAATGGTGACTATTAATTGTTGCTTTGTTAGTAAACATTTTGTAGACGATGCCTTAACACTTTGAAAAAACCAATAGTCCTAATTCGAAACTATTTTGAATATTGAACAAAAAATTTAAGTTGTTGAAGTGCCCATGTCTTACGATATTTACAACAATCCAAACACATCTAGATCGATTTGAACCTAAACATTGAAGACAACTCTAGAATGATTGAACCTGCAACAATGAAACTGCATGCAAGCACACCCTATGTTAGATAACTATGAATAAACAAGGGAGATTATATCGTAAGTAACTTTGTAAGTTAGTTAGTTTGTAACAAAGTTTATCTCCAAAAAAGGAGTTTAAACTAAGTGACGTACACGTAGGATCATGGGAAACCACCTCTTTTCCTTGAGACCCTTGATACACCTGAGAGTCATTGATCTTGTGGAACTCGCAAAGTTTCATATTTAAGCCCTAATCTTCACATTTTGTTTACAAAAAGAGGATAATTTCATGAACACCATCAATCAGCCTACCTCAACCCCTACCCACTTACCTCAAACCCTACCTACTTACCGGCACCTGCTCACTCATCAACCAATCACTGCCATACTCGATATCACACCACGCAAAACTGTCATCACGAATCACCCATCGCACCTGATGCGGTAATTATTGTATATAAAAAGCGAAACAAGTTTTAACCTCTAATGCCTAGCCACTGTCTTACCACATATACAGGCAAGCGTACCTGATCGTGAGTAATATAGTGTAGGAAAGTCCAGGTATCGTTCTTACCACCGGGAACGGTTAAGCTAGATGTCAACTAAAGTATTAATCAGTCAATCTGGAAAATGGGGGGGTTTTGCTTTTGAAAAGATATTTTATAAGATAAAAGACAAATAAATAATAATCCTAACCAAGAAGTGGAAAACTGACGAACAGACACACATTGGAGATAAGTGAATCCATTATGGTTTACTTTCATAAGACATAGATTAATGATTGTTGTTAGAATTTAAGCACACATCACCCAAACATGTATATCTAAGATTATCAAACTAGGTGTTGGTTCTCCTAGTCCCAATACATAGACTGTTTGTCAGACAATCTAGTACCGGTCACCCAATTCTATCTCTATTGCACACGGTATTCTAATATCTGGTCGCTCTCGATCCAAGCTACCACCTAACACAACTCTCCGGGGTCCGAAGGGAAGGTCAAGAGAGGTTGATTAACCTATCGGAGTCTATCTATCTTAGTAAAACAGATACACCCAACCAACGAGTTCAAATAACCATACAATATGAATCAAATCGGAATCAAAGACAACATTCAACAAATCATTCATCTAATTAATAAAACAAATATCCAAAGTATCCAAACCATAATGAAAACACAAACGGAATCAGTACATAGACATACTAATCGTAAATGCGTAAACAAACCAAACTAAAGACCGACCGATTTGTCGCGGCATTCCCTCGAATCTCCTCCGTAGTCGTCACATCGAGCCTCCATCTTCTCGAGTTGGAAACCCTAAGCGGCTCCCATCTACCCTAATCTACTGAACTATGAGAGAAATACAGAACTGAATTCAATGAATGATCTGAATGCCCCAACTGAATGACCCAAAGGCAGTATTTATAAAACTCCAACAGAAGCCTTTTCGCGTTCGCGAAACGGCATTTTCGCGGAGCGAAACACTTAATAATCAAACCCTAATCTTCTGGAAGCTTCCGAACGAGAAAAACCGAATTTCGCGGCGCGAACCTCTCCTTCGCGGCGCGAGCATAGTCCTCGCGGCGCGAGCCATCTTCTTCGCGGCGCGAGCAATGTAAAATCAGCTTCCGAGATCTTCCGAAATATTCTTCTTGCCTTATCTGTTGAAGATCCGTCTTTTGGAGGAAGTTATCTGTCTTCGGGAGCAAGAAAGCAGTCTTAGGAGCCAAGAAAAGTCTGAATTTCCAAAGCTTGCACAGAAGTCTCCTTTTTGACGCTTTTCACCCTCTTTTTATACTTTTACGATCAAGCACCTCCAAAACCTACAAAATTAGGATTTACACCTTTTAAAGTCAAACGGTATCGAAAATACTCTCAAAATAAAGATAAAAGTGGGGAACTGATGCGAGTAAAATATGTGTAATTTTGGCGTTATCAGCACCTTACTCCACCCACATTTACACCACCCCATACTATCACAACCATAACCATCAACTATCCCAGCAACTTTGTCCACCTTACCCACGACCACAATGCTTACTCATCATGCACATTAACAACCCCCCCTCCAAATCCACGAACAACCTCCCAAACACCTACTCACCATGCCTAAACCCACCCTACCCAACGCTATTAACTACATCCAACCACTCAACCCTACCTAACAATACCCTAGCTACCACCACCACACCTTATCCATCTGTACTACTATCCACTACCCCATCGCCAATTACTAGAAATGACGCTACGCCAACCATCGACCACAACCATCACCACCCTCCACAGTATCACTCACAACGCTAATCACCCACTTCATGCACTCTACCCTACCTATCACAACCACAATTACTTCTCACCCATCATAAACAACTTCCCCAACCCCCAACCAACTAGTAGCCCTAACTCTAACAATACCTACCTTCCTTTATCCACAACCCTATCACAATCGCATGCAATTCAACCACCTACCAACTCAACCATCCACTCCTCCATAGCTAACCACCAACTATCACTCCACACCCTACTGTCTACCCACCAAATCACCCATTCCATTTCCATCCGACCATCAACTACCACATATAACCCCTACTCACCAAGCCTCATATTCCTTACCTATTACCACCACAACCATGCACAATCTTTACCAATCATTGAACTATTCCGACTGTCGCTAACCAAGCAACCACACATATCTATTCATAGCCATCACCACCCACCACCACCCAATCCACCCTATGCCTTACCTACCCACAACAACGATGCATATTCCTCATGCATCATTAACCACTCCCACCCACACGAGACACACATTTACACATTTACCACAACTACACTACCCCCATTTAGCTCACCCAACCATCCCCAACCGACTACCACACCTACCTACCATACATCATTTCCACCCACCCACCCTCATCCTCACCCTACCCACTTCATCCACTAAAGTCGTGCCTACCACCACCATGAATATTTGTTAATCATCGTAAATAAATCCCACCCACCCTAATCCTAACGAGCCATATATTCACAATCTACATCCCATCCCTATCCACCTACCCATACCCACTCACCACCCATGTGCGCACACATACCCATATTCCTACCAACACCCATCAAATGTTGCGCTTGAAATCAGTCCCGCTTCCAATCATGTGCAGATATTGATTTGACCTTTTGTTTGATTTCACCATAATCGAATTTTCTGTTATTAGGCTTTGTGTGTGTGCGTGTGTTTTATGTAGAGAGAAAAACTAGGAATAGAGATAGAGATATAGATAATGAACAAATTCTTATTATTGAATTGGGTAAGTACAAATAACTAATTTACACATATATATAGATATGAATTATTGCCTCCAAGAGACACATCGATTCCTACACTTGCTTTTGACAGTTATCTTAACTGCCCCTTTATTTTATTTACACGGCAACCCCTTCAAGTTATAGATAATTTATAAACAGTAACTAAAGTTAACACTAACATAATGGTGTGACATATCGTTATTTCCAGCATTCTCCCCTTAACGATATAGTCACACATTCGTCTTTGATATCGTTATTTCCTTCACAAGTTTTACCCTTAATTGTTACCCCAACTATTAATCACACATTCACAGGAAAGCGTACCTGATCAGATATAATATAGTTTAGGTAAGTTCCAGGTATCGTTCTTATCACTGGGAACAATGAAACTACCTAATCTTGGTTCTGAGTCAAACTAATTAATCTTTAAACTATTATTTAAAAGGGATTTTATGAAAACAAGAATTAGCTAAGAAAACAAAATAAAAATCTAAAGTTTTTTTATACCAAAGGAAAGACAAGTACTCACTATGGATTTTAGAATCTCTTTTCAGATGATTTGACATAATTTACCAAAAGAAATATATTTAATGGTTATTGTAAGAATTTAAGCATATAACACCCTAACATGAATATCTGTGATTGCCAACCGGGTTGGTCTCCCGGCCCAAGTACAGGGATTATAAATCTAGTACAAGTCTCCCTAATTGTTGCCAAGTCGTGGGACCCTACTATCCAATCTATTCTCGGTCCGAGTAGATTGCTTACCACGTCACAAAAGTGAAAGGTAAATGAGGTTTGATTAACCAAAAATGAGTCTGTTTATCAATCAACAAACACACCCAACCAATGAGTTCAAGTAGCCATAGTTAAGACAATAACTAGGAATCACAAGACAATCATTCAATAAACCACAAATCTAATAATGAAATTCAAACCATAAGTCAAATCATCCTACAAGTTCATCAATCCATAGCAAGTACCATAAATTAACTAGCCACTAAACATAATGAAAAACAAGACACAAAAATAATATGAACACATTTTGCAGACCGTGCAGCAATTGAGGATCGGGCACCGACAAGACGACTCAAGTAAGAATTGACGAAGTTTCACCGCGTTTAAGCACCGCTTTTCCACTGGTGGTTCATACAATTCCTCCCTCCAACTAGCTAATCCGAACTTTCCTCAGCTTTTCTGTAAATTATTTGATGCTTCAAAAACCTGGCTTAAAGGTAGTATTTAAAGAAAAGGTTCGACGACCCTCGCGATCGCGAGGAGGCACTCTCGCGATGCGAGACACTCAAGAAGTCCTAAAAATTGGATCTTGAACATTCTAGAATCTTCTAATCAGGGTTGACTTCTCATTCTCGATAGTTGATAGACTTTTCGCGACGCCAAGTGGATTGCATGAAGGAATCTTCTAGAATCTGATCACTCTCGCGTCGCTAGACATAAGTCTTGCGACCGCGAAAGAATTCTGTTTCCTCTTTGTTCCAATCTTCATGCTTTTTCACCTCTTTTTGTACTTTTATGATCACGGGCCTCCAAAACATTCTAAAACTGAAAAGCAATAACATTCGGGAGTAAATTGTACAAAATCGAGCTAAAATGGGATAAAATAACACAATTCAGAACGACCCAAACATATATAATTTTGGGGTTATTAGTCTTCTTTCTTCAATCAACCATTAAGATGTTACCTCCATCATCCGAGTCTCAATCCGCTTCCTCGTCATCGTCACTATCTTGAGGTCCTTCAAACAATACAATCAGTGTATCACCGTCATCATATTCGATAATTCCATGCATGCTATCGTTCTCCTCGCATTCCATTCGCCTCCCATTGGTTTCCACTAACTCTTGCGCCGTCTCCTCCTCCGGTGAGTCTTCACTTTGAACTCTCGCACCAACGTATTCCGCCATTTCGTGTACGAGTTCCTCACTGGAGTAATTCCTTGCTACGTCGTAGTAAGCCTCTAGAAGACTAAGGTGCGTTGAATAACACTCCATGAAATCATCCGCGCAATTCTTTGGGAAACCATGGCCGAGGCTAATTGAGACCACTCGTTCTTTGTCGATACCCGAGTGTGTCCGTTCATACCTTTTACAGTAAGGTACAAATCCAACAAGCATACATCAGTATCGTTGATCCTTGCTGGGGTTGGCCTTTCTTCGCAATGCATAAATTCCCGATAGAACCACTTACCAACTTTTCAAAATGATCCACCACCAAGTCTTTTCACCCGTCATGAATATCTTGTTCGTTTACCATTTGCAAAAATCCAATCAAACTTTCAAAGTCGTTTTTGGATGGTGTATCATTTCCTTCTCCCTCCGTTGCAATCGCGCAATCCTTGAAGTATAATGCGTCATAATAACTCATTATATCTCTTATAGCCTTCTGCTTGTCTTGATCGAGTTCACCGTCTTCACTTTCGGTCACAGTTTCGATCTCTATCCGACTATCTTCTTCCCTCTCATTGCTACTTGTGGTATCAAACACACTTTTCAGAGTACACATTGAATTCGATACAACCACATCGAATCCTTGTTCCATAAGTTGACTTAGACTTAATATGTTCAGATTGAAATTAGGAACATAAAGGACCCCGGGTATCACAAATTTATGAGACTCGGTTTGCACCTGTACTTCGCCTATTCCTTCGACACGCATTCCACCATGCCGAATACTACTCGAACTCGCGGTGTCTCGCTTAAAATTTTCGAAAACTTCCAAATTCGGAGATACATGTCTTGTATATCCCTCCAAAACGTACCATATCTCATCCCAACCCTTTCCGTCCGAGCCAACAACGTCCCACAACGGTATGTCGTTGTGTTTACTGTTCTTTGCAGATTTTTCCGGCCCAAAATCTGCCTGTTTTCCTTTTCCCTGGGCAGTCCCGTGTTCCCTATTGTTACAATTCGAATAGGCGTGCCCTTTTTTATGGCATATAAAACACCTCGAATGCTTCATTCTTCTTACATCTTTATGGAGATTTGAGTATGCTTTGTTTACGGGTTTCGAAAGGTCCAACGTCAAGTTGTCAAGTCTCTATAGTACTTCCCTTTTCCTCCGGTTCCAAAAATCCCTATCATAGCGAAAATTGGTCTTCAATTTTCTGATTTTGCGTCTGCGATTAACACCATAACAGTCCCTTGGTTTCGTTCTGGCGCTCTGATACCGATTGTTGCGATTGGAACGATCCAATCTTGAGAATTGATTACGGTTCTCATAAAACTCATAGAGTTCGAATAACCATCTGATGAAATCAGATTTTGTAATCGATTATTTCTTCCTGTAGATTTCACCATGATCGAATGAAAAGAAAACAATCTGACTAGATGTTTTATGTGTGTACGTATGATGTAGAGAGAAAATAGGGAGAATAAATAAAATAAAGTTGGATTAATTAAATTAGAAAAGTATAAAGAGGTTTTATAGGGATTGAAAAGTTGTCATGGATTGACACACCGTTTCAAACAAATTAATTGCTATTATGACAATTATCTAACTGTCATCTTATTCCTATTTACACAAGCAACCCCTCTAATTAGATACATACACAACTACTAACGATATTACTTATAATAACGACTTTAACTAACGATACTTAACTTGTGATTAATATCATTAGGTCTAACAATCTCCCCCAATAATGATATTAAGCACAACACTTGACTTCAGTCAACTGCCATCGTTCGAGTCCGGAACCGCATCCTCGTCACCATCACTAGAAATCATAGAAACTAACCACGATCTCCATCCACAACCACGATATCCAACATCACTCACCACCCTAAACTAACCCTTGTTGGTTTAATCTTTGGATCGATAATTTATTTTAACCAAGAAGATTAAAATATATATGACAAAGGAAAGAAAGGAACACAAGGTAAAAATGAATACGACAGGAATTTGACTTGAGAATTTTCAAAAACCATATTAATTACTTAATGGAAATAAAGCTACTACAGACAAACAAAATAAAGAAATCTATCTAAAACTCCGAACTTTTTGCCACAACTCCATGACCATTTCTTGCTCCTAACTTCATACAAGACTAATTCCCATGCCAACGTGCATATTGAAAGCAAATTGACCCATTAAATAAAAACAAACTGAATAACTATTAATTAAAACATAACATATAAATTCATAATTAATTATTAAATCCAAAGGTTCCATCCATGCATACGATTACGTGAAGCCGATAATTAAACGATTAATCCAACAATCACCCCTTAATCGTTTAGTCACACCCTTCACTTACAGCACGCCGGTTCATCTTCGATCAGATGTGCTTCTTGATTTCCCACTTAGGACATTCATTGTTGTAGTGACCAAATTCACCATATTTGTAACATTTAACGTGACTCTTATCCCGGACACGTTCATAACCATCTCGACTCTTCCCAAACCCAATGCTCTTCCTCGGCCACGTCCGAAGTCATCCCGATTTGAACCACCATTGTCACAATGCTTACAACCGTGTGAATTTTCTTGATTAACCAACAATAGCGTACCTTGAATGTCCTCCGTCTTCTCCATTTTTTAAACGTTCCTCGTATGCCTTTAATCTACCAACGGTCTCATCATATAGCATGGTATCCAAATCAAAGCATTGCTCTGTTGACCACAATTTGGAGAAATGATTTTGGCATCAGGTCGAGTAGCCTTTTCACGAAGTTCACTTCTTCAAGCTCGTAACCAAGGCTCCTTGCCTTTGAAGCTAAACCGGTCAGTTTGGTTGCGAAGTCATCAACCGTTTTGCCCTCCTTCATGAGCAAACCTTCGAGTTCGCTCTTCAAAGTTGCAAGCCGAGTCGTTCTCACCCAATCCACTCCCAAATAACGAGTTTTGAGACCATGACACACTTGCTTTTAGGTTTGTATAACTTGCCATTTGCAGCACCATGTCTTTGGGTATCGCCTGAAACAAGAAGGCAAGAGCTTGTTTTGACTTCTTTGAATCCGCTTCTGCACCTAACGCCCTCGGTTCGACCGTCTTCCGTATGCCGTTTGCATCCATGATCGACTTGACTTTGACCTCCCATACAGGATAATTCGTAGGAGTCAAAGTCGAAACTTGATAGGACATTGACCCTCCTTCTTTCGCCGGTACCAACGCCATTTTTCTTTCTTGTTTTGACAGTTTCAACTCTTTTTCGATCAGACTTGTTGCAAGAGCCTTATTCCACCGACCAAGAAAAGAAGCTACAAGCTTTACCGTCTTCTTGTACCCACAAAGCGAACAAAATCCAAAGCCACCTGCTTTGACGGATCTATTACCTTCGTTTATCACACACCTTCGTCGGTTAGTCTCTTTTCTGAAACGAACAAGCTGCTGTGCGCTTTCCTGATATTCAACTTACACCCCCTTTAGAACGAACGTCGCTCTGATACCAAGTGTTGGTTTAATCTTTGGATTGATATTTTATTTTAACCAAGAAGATCAAAATATATATGACAAAGGAAAGAAAGGAACACAAGGTAAAAATGAATACAGCAGGAAGAAGACTTCAAGAATTTTCAAAAACCAAATTACTTACTTTATGGAAATAAAGCTACTACAATATATAGGCAAACAAAATAAAGAAATCTATCTAAAACTCCTAACTTTTTGCCACAACTCTATGACTATTTCTTGCTCCTAACTTCATGCAAGACTGATTCCCATGTCAACGTGCATATTGAAAATAAATTGACCCATTTAATAAAAACAAACTAAATAACTATTAATTAAAACATAACATATAAATTTATAACTAATTATTAAATCCAAAGGTTCCACTAATGCATACGATTACGTGAAGCCGATTTAAACGATTAATCCAACAAACCCAACCCTTACCACCCTACCAAACCCCTGCCCTGTACCTCCCAAAACGCCACCCCCCACCATCCCTAACCACTACTACCCTTCCACCCCAACTTCAATCACCATCCATCTCACTTCACCCTTTACCACCCCATGCACAAGCATTCAACTACCCCACCCCAAGCATAAACACTTACCACCACCTGCAACCACCATCCCTACTTGTGACCACCCCTAGGCAACACTACCTACCTTAAAATCCTACCAACACCTTGATTTCGTTAGCAATTACCCACCCTACCAAACCTTTTCCCTCCCAACCTAACAAAATACGACCACCATCAATTCTACCTACCATTGTAACCACCCTTCCCCATGACCCCTACCACTACCCCGACCCACTAACCACCACCCTCACCCCTACCCCCCACTATGATTCTATTCAAATTTAAGGATTTCTCATTCTCGGGCATTCTAACTCGAAATGTGTTGTTTCATAACTATATTCAAATATGATCCCTTTGTTTTTCTTTTTCCATCTAGCATAAGATATTGTAGTTGTAGAACGACTTTGAGAGACAATCTTTCTTCAAAGAAAGTTTATTAAAGCAATAGTTGAATCTTCTGAAAGCCCAAAACTCCAAAAGGTTAGAATTCTTTCTATAGAAACCTATTCATGACATTTGCCACATAAATGGATCATTAGTTTGAGGACATGCTTCACCGTACCACCACCCTTAAGGTTGTTGTGACTTTTAAAAGGAATTTACTTATTAATTAATGGGCTTAATAGCTCAATGGGCTTTTTTTTAACGGCAACAATTTTTATTAAACCAAAACCAACAAAAAACAAGCTTATCGCACAACTATCTTAAGTTGTTTACTTATGGCTTGTTGAAAACCTCATGGATCCCCCCCCCCCCCCCAAAACCAGGTACATTTGTCCTCAATAAAACAAAATTACTATAAAAGAATTTACCATAAAATACTTAATTAACTAGAAGTTGTAAAGCATGAATACTCATTTTAAAGCATCAAGTTCATAAATCTCTTATTAATTTTCACTTTATAGCATCACCACAAGCTATGCTACAATTCTTTTTGTTTTTTTTATATCATAACTATCATAGTTAAAGCTCTTAAAATTTTTATCCAACAGCAACATGTATTCTATTTTAGGTGTTCTATGATAACCATATAATTGGAATACTATTTCTTTCTTTTATATAGATTTTCAGATATTTCTTTAAATTTAAATAATTAAGGGTGTGCTTACTTGTGAAAAACTGTTTTTATTTTTACAAACGTTTTTAGAAATGGAGTTGGGTTTTCGTTTTCAATTTTCATAGAAAATTTTAGAAAACTCGTTTACTTGAAATGATGGACTTTTCATTTTCCATTTTTAGAAAATTAGAAAACTCGTTTAGTTGTGCATTTTCCGTTTACTTTTCATTTTTCATTTTTTCAAATATTGCAACGGCGGTGGCAGTGGAGGCCTCGGCAGTGGCCTCGGCGGCGGTGGTGGTGGTGCCCTCAGCGGCGATGGGGCGGTGGCTAAGGCGGTGGCCTCGGCGGCGGCCGCGGCGGCGACGATAGTGGTGGCGGTGACCTCGGCAGTGGCGGTGGCAACGGTGGTAGAGGTGGCGGCAGTGCCGGCGGCAGCGGGGCGGCGGTGGCAGCGGCGGTGGGACGGTGGTTGCAGCGTTGGCTGTGGGGCGGCAGCGGCGGTGGTCGCAGCGACGAGAAGGGGACGGCGGTAGCGAGGACGGTGGTGGCGGCGATGGCAGGCGGCGGCCGCGGTGACGGTGGTGGCAGTGCCCGATGGCGGACGCGACGATGGTGGCGGTGGCTGTTGGCGGACACGGCGGTGGTGATGTTGGTGGCGGTGGCTGTCGACGAGAAGGGCGACGACAATTGGAAATGAAAATGGAAAATGAAAATGAGAATTGGAAAACTACAAAAAGTAGTTTTCTAATTCAAGTATAGATTTTGAAAATGAAAATTTTGTTTTCATGAAACTTTTTTTCTAAATTGAATCAAGTAAACAAGTTTTCTAAATTTTCATTTTTAGTGAAATTTTTTTCTAGAAAACAGGAAATAATTCCAGAAGTAAACGCACCCTAAATATTCTTTATTTTCTTTGATACTTTAACATATAAAATAATCTGATGAAATAAAAAGCTATCATAAGTCACTAAAATTTTTTAGTTTAAAGCCCTCAAGGCACAAGATACAAGTTATTGATGCAATAGTTCTAAACCCTAACCACCACTGACGGGTGTCGAACAGGACAAATAATAATTAATTTTCTATTCACCGTAAAATACAACATAAATTGTAATAGTGGTAAGTAGGGTCGATTCCATGGAGTTTGGATGTGATCGTCGTCAAAATTCTACGCTTTATGCAAAAAGTGGGAGGGGGAGGGGTGGATAGTTTTAACCATTAAACTAGACATGAGACAAGTAAAGCGAAAAACTTATAAATAAATAAAACTAGCAATGGGTTTAAATCAGTGACCGGATCATGTATCATAGACTTGTTCAATAAAAGGGATTCCTCGTTTTATTCCAGAAAGGCCATGAGCATCGATACGCATCTAAACTCAGATTGTTCGTGCGATTAAACTAGCCAGAGACGCTCAATAAACTAGTTCCTAATCAACCAATTAAGTCTTGTTACGAACATAGACTCAATCGCTAATTACAATAAGCTTAGACAAACGCCTCTCCTAGCCAATGTTGTCATTTAGACTAGATTAAGCAAACCCATAACAAAACAGTTAATCAGACGCTCAATTAATCTAAGTATTGTTTGCTACTAAAATAGAGCACGAAACAATTATGGATTCACAACTCAATTTAGCAATTCATGATTAGGTTAAATAATTCAAGGGTACCGACTTAAATTAAAAAACTAATTATGATAAACATATAAATCATGGTTTGCATAAATGGAAATCAAACGATAAAATAATCTTCAACAAGTGTCAAAGATAATCTAAAAATACCTAATTGAAATTGACGAAATCGTAACAAACGAAAGCTACTTGCTGCTCATTTGGGCGAGTTCCTGATTTTGCTCGACGCCTCCTTTCCTTTCTCTTTTTGCACTACTGCTGGGCTACATATTAGCACACCAATAGATATTAACTTAGCTATTTTTTCCTTTTCTGATTTGGGCTTCGACAAATGGGCCTAAGTAAAAGTTGTTGGACAATCTAACTTAATTTTCCTTTTTGCTACACATAAAAATATGAAATTGATAAGGAAACAATTAAAAATCTTTCCTTCTCTTTTGTTGCCTACCAAACGTAGCATGTAAACCAAAATAGACTTTGATTATCCTTTTTTTCTTTTTGTAACTTTAATAACTCATATAATTTAGATAGCAACTAATTAAAATCAAATTGGACTTTTCTAAGTATCCAATTAACATTAATTGGATAGGTAATTTGATATTCGAATAGCATAACAATAACAATTATCGATTATCAACCACCAAAAATGATCGATTTTTTAGAACTTACTTTCTTCCTCCTTATTTCAACCCGTAGCTGGCGGAATTGATCAATTTTCTTTCCACAACGGTACAAATGTTTTTTTTTTCTTTTTGGTTTTATGACCACCGTATCCAGATGAGTTACCCCCATCAGAATTAGTAAATAGTTCGTATATGCAACCTTCCATATTCGCATAAATTTTCCGGATGAGATGAAATTTGTTCGTAAGTGATATTAACTTATTTTGGCCCAACGTCAGTTTAAGGCACACATATCTGATATCTCCATCTAATATGTACTCGTAAAACATTTGCAAAACCCAAATGCACGCATTAATTCAAGTTTAATATTTATCGTAGAACTTGGGCAATGACGAAGGTGATCAATAACAATAAATTTCTCTTTAAGAAAGGTTTGACATTAAACAAAGCAAATGAAACATTTCAAAAATAAAATATTACAAATAACGAATGAAATCTTGATTGTCGTTCTAAAACCATGAAATTGGAAAGAAGAGTCTCCTTAACACGTATGGTTTGCAAAGGCTCTTAATTGAAGTCTAGAACTTTGACTGAATTTGATCGACCACCTTCACATCCACCTGAAAAGCCTTTGCCAAAAGATCACTTGGAATATCGGGTTTTGCACCAAAAACAGCATTTGCAACCGTAATAACCCCCGGGTTTTGGCTGCTTAGACCAACAATGGCAATAGCATTACCATTACCGACATTCCTCTGAAAGTGAATCAGACCTTCGGGAAAAAGAAAAACATCACCCTTCTGAAGTACTTTGTTGATTAGACGGTTTTCTGGGTTGGATGTGACAAACCCAACTTGGATACTTCCTTGAATGACCGTCAAGATTTCAGTAGCTCGAGGATGTGTGTGAGGAGGGTTAATACCCCAAGGTGCAAAGTCAATGCGAGCCATTGAGATACCAAGAGTATTAAGACCTGGTAGTTGGGCAACGGTGACCGGAGTCACTCGAGATCCTACGGCATTCGATGTGTTTCCCATCAAGTGTAATCCACTAAAGAAGAAATCGCTTGCCTGGACAACCTTTGCATCTTTGCAAGCAAAACCGTTCACTAGTACTGTATAAACAAACAAAAAAAAATCATTCAGTAAATTTTAATTCAAAACTATTGCAATATTTTGTAATGCACGCAATCGCTTCAAACGAGTTGGAATTAAGGATGTGAATGAGCCGAGCTACTCGAGCTCGGATCGTTAAAAACTCTCTAAACAAGTTGAGTCTTAACGAACTTGAGCCTAGATTAAAGCTCATTTAATAAGCGAACCGAGCTCGAGCTCCAAAGAGTGGGCTCGTTTAAGCTCGCGAGTCTAAACGAGCTCAATATATAATATAATATATATTTTATATAAATCATTTAATATATATATATATATATACCATTTTAATAAAAATATCAAAATAATACATGACCCTAAACAAGCCTAGCTTAAATGAGCCTAAGCGAGCCCGAGCTTCATAAATCTTAAACGAGCTAAGCTCGAGCTCAATATCATGAGCTCTAAACGAGCCGAGCTCGAGCTAGAGCTTAAAAAAACCTAAGCGAGCACGGCTCAATAAGTATCTGACTTGGCTCGCTTCGTTAACATCCGGAATAGTTGATATATTATACTAACCTGGGCCATTGGAGTCGGCAACACAAAAATCTTGAAGAGGGCTAATATCGGATGCCATTACAATAGAACAAGTTATCATCATCATAAGCCCAAGAAAAAGTGTGAGGAAATTGACAGTAACGAAAATAGGAATAATCGGATATCTCTGAAAGGCGCGAAACACTTTCAGATCGAATCAATTCGGTGGTTCTCCCGAATTATTCAATCGGATACAATTCAGAGAATAACGAAATTCTATCTATGTGTGTTTGAGAGTTCGTGAACCAGAAAAACGAAAAATTGACCAAATCGAATTCATAACAGGAAACAGATAACTGCCGAAAGGCAGTTTTCTGTTATTCAAACCGGGTCAAAACCGGGTCGGGTCACCCCGCCAGGGGCTGCCGCCCCTTGGACCCCGCTACCGGGGGCGCTGCCCCCGGACCCCCGTTCATTAGGGGCTTCGCCCCTAATATCATAATAAATTCAAGTAGGTGTGCACTCCGCACCACCAAGCCTAAATGATGTTTATTATGATGAAATTGGTCAAACTAGTTAATCCAATTACACTAAAATATCCAACATTCCTCCCCTATTTTAGTGCAATCCTTGATTAACTAAAACAAGTAATCTCAAACAATCAAACTATTGCATAAGTGAAATGTCGTGCCGATTGAATTTCACATTAGTACATTACACATTCCAAATATTCGAATACCAAGGTGTCACTTAGGATTGAACCTTGGGAATTCAATATGAATACACGAAGATAATGTACACAAAAGTTTACATACATAGAAGTTCTATCTTGACATATGTTTTACTAGCCTATGTCCTTATCCTTCATAAGCATATCAAAGCCAAGTCCCAGCTTCTTGAAGCGGCTAAACTTCATGCTCATATAGGTAGCTCCTTTTGTCTTGCACCTACAACGCAATTTGTCAAAAGAGCCATTAAGAATATATACATTCAACCTCCCTAACTTGTAGGTCTGAACACATACCTTCGGGTGATTCTTCCAATGTGTTCCAATCTCTAAATATCAAGCCTTCCACATTGAATTCAGCACCTAGCGTCATACTAAGTGGGAATTGGGTATCTTGATATCAGAGATTTCTAGTGGACTTTAATCCCACCCCAATTGCCGAACTTTTCACGAGATCTCTATTCAACCCTTTGGTTAAATGATCGGCTAAATTGTGTTGTGTTTTCACAAACACTACAGATATCACACCATTCGTGATATAATCACGTATCATGCTATGTCTAACACCTAAGTGTCTAGACTTCCCATTATATACTTCACTGTAAGCCCTAGCCAAAGTAGCTTGACTATCACATCTGATAGAAATGGATGATATCTGTCTATTCCACAATGGAATTTCATAAATCAAGTTTCTTAGCCATTCAGCTTCTTTACCAGCCGCTGCTAATGCCACAAACTCAGATTCCATTGTTGAAGCAGTTATGCAAGTTTGTTTCTTAGAAAATGGCACCACCTCCAAGTAGGAATACCCATCCACTTGTGGAAGAATGATCTTCCGTATTGGTTATCCAACTTGCATCTGAATAACCTTCAAGGACAGAAGGAAATCCACTATAAGTCAAACCATAATCCATTGTTCCCTTCAAGTACTTAAATACTCGATTAATTGCTTGCCAATGGATTAAACCTGGATTATGAGTGTATCTACTCAATTTTCCAACTGCAAAGGCTATATCCGGTCTAGTACTAAGCATCGCATACATAAGAGATCCAATAGCCCTTGAATATTCAAGTTGATTCACAGTAACACCTTTGTTAGGCATAAGTTTTACTGTAGGATCCATAGGAGTACCTATTGGAGAACAATCTTTCATATTAAATTTATTCAACATCTTCTCAATATAATGTGATTGAGAGATAGTAATACCATGTTCTCCACGTATGATCTTAATGCCAAGAATCACATCAGCCTCCCCCATGTCTTTCATATCAAACTTGGATGACAAGAATTCCTTAGTTTTATCAACTTGATCTTGGTCAGTACCAAAGATCAACATGTCATCAACATACAAGCAAATAATCACTCCTTTACCAGAAGCATCAAATTTGCTATATACACATTTGTCCGCTTGGTTTAATGCAAAACCATTAGACAAGACAACATCATCAAATTTTTGATGCCATTGCTTGGGAGCTTGCTTCAAGCCATAAAGTGACTTAACCAATTTACAAACCTTGTTTTCGTTACCAGAGATGACAAAACCTTCTGGTTGTCTCATGTAAATCTCTTCATTCAATTCACCATTCAAAAAGGCTGTTTTAACATCCATTTGGTGAATTACAAGATTATGTATAGCCGCGAGTGCTAACAATAATCTAATGGTGGTAATCCTTGCAACAGGAGCATAAGTATCAAAGAAATCAATACCTTCCTTTTGTCTAAAGCCTTGGATTACCAATCTGGCTTTATACTTGTCTATGCTTCCATCCACCTTCATTTTCCTTTTGAAGATCCATTTACTATTCAATGGTTTACAACCAGGTGGCAGATCAGACAAATCCCAAGTATGATTTTGCATAATAGAGTCTATCTCATCTTGGATTGCCTCTTTCCAAAATGCAGCATCCCTTGAAGCCATAGCTTCACTGTATGTCTTAGGATCTTCATCAACATTGAAACAATATTGATATTGATAATCAACTTTATTCCTTGATCCTTCGACCAAATAAAGTTGGAAATCATCACCAAAAGATTTGGCATTCCTTGCTCTCACACTCCGCCTAGGTGCAACAGGTTCAGGAGGAGAAACAGTCACTTGGTCAGATGCACCAAAGTTACTAGAACTTGCAATCGTGTCCGTAGGTTTAGGTACAGATGTAAATCTATCCTCATTGCCAAAATCAGCATCTCGTGACTCAATCACAGAGTGCACGGATACATATGCATTAGATTCTATGACATAGAACCTATAGCACTTAGAATTCTCAGGATAGCCAATGAATACACAATCTATACCTCTTTGACCAATATTATTTATTTTAGGATCAGTCAATCTTACCACAGCTCTACATCCCCAAACTCTGAGATAACTCAGTTTTGGTACCTTTTTATGCCAAAGTTCATAAGGGGTTATCTTGTTCCTTTTATTAGGAACTCTATTTAACAAGTAACAGGCTGTCAACATAGCCTCACCCCAGAATCCATCACTTAGGCCAGAATAGGTTAGCATGGAATTAACCATTTCTTTCAATGTCCTATTCTTTCTTTCAGATATACCATTTTGTTGTGGTGTATACGGAGAAGTGGTCTGATGTATTATACCAGTAGATTGAAAATATACTGGATCATAATACTCACCTCCCCTATCAGTGCGAAGGGTTTTAATCTTCACACCATGATAAAGCTCTACTTCCTCTTTAAAAATTTTAAACTTTTCAAGAGCTTCATCTTTAGTATGACACAAGTAAACATAGCAATATCTAGTAGCATCATCAATAAAAGTAACTACATACTTTTTATTACCAAGTGATGGTGTTGAGTGAAAATCACACAAGTCACTGTGTATGAGTTCTAAAACCTTTGTATCTCTTTCGATATTTTTGGCGAAAGGTTGTCTAGTGATCTTAGTCAACATACAAGTTTTACACTTTTCACCATTCAAATCAAAAGCAGGTATTAGACTCATTTTTGACATGTCTTTCATTCTCTTGTAATGTACGTGTCCTAGTCTAGCATGCCATAATTCAGTTTTACTACAATTATTGCTAGAACTCGTAGAAGCCATGCAAACAGAATTATTAACAAATGAAACATCTAAATTTAACTTAAACATTCCATTTAAATATCCAAAGCCAACAAAAGTTCCATGTTTGGACAAGATATACTTGTCACTTTCCATGACTTGCTTATAGCCACAATTATTCAATACAATACCAGATAATAAGTTCTTACGAATACCAGGTACATACAACACATTACATAATAGTAAAGAGTTTCCAGAAGTAAAGACTAGATTAACAGATCCTAGTCCTTTAATCGGTTCAGTTGCAACATTGCCCATCTTCAATAATGATCCATCTTCAATTGGCTTGAAATCCTTGAACCATTGAAGATTTTTGCACACATGACATGTTGCTCCTGAATCCACCCACCATGAAATATCATCATCCTGCACATAAAATGATTCAGAAATCATTGATACATAATAGTTCTCAACAGAATGATCAGCAGGTACCACAAACATACCTGATTGCTTTCCGGGATCCTTGGATCCACTTGGACCAGCCTCGTTTTTCACTTTACCTCCACCTTTTCCAGACCTGCAATCCCTCTTGAAGTGTCCAGGTTTCCCACACTTCCAACAGGTTACTTTTGGTTTCTTATTTGGACCTTTGAAATTACTGCCATGGAACTTTCGTTTCCCTTTTCCAGCCTTAGAGGATTCACCCTCCTCCACCATGTTCACAGAAGAACCGGTCACGGTTTTTGGACCACCAACAGATACCTTTTCCATATCACGTATGGACTGTTCAATTTGGAAATGACTTCCAAGTTCAACCAGAGTCAATTCCTCCTTCTTATGTTTCAGATTATTTTTGAAATCTTTCCAAGAAGGGGGCAACTTATCTATGATACTAGAAACAGAAATTGACTCATCCATTTTCATATCATATTGTGCAAACTGTCCTAACATTCTTTGCAGTTCATGATACTGTTCCATAACAGGCCTAGTGTCTACCATCTTATAATTCAGAAAATTACCAACAAGAAATTTCTTACTAGACACATCTTCTGCCATGTATTTGGCTTCTAAACGATCCCATAACTCTTTTGCAGACTCTACGTTTTGATACACATCAAACAAGGAATCAGACATACCGTTTAGTATATGGCCACGACATATGTAGTCTGCGTTTTCCCACTTTGAGCGATTTCGAGTCTGTTCCAGGGTTTCATTTTCAACAAACGCAGGGCATGGTGTACTCAGAACATACACAACCTTCAAATCCGTGAGATAAAAGTGCATCTTTTTCTGCCATCGTCGGAAATCCTGCCCAGAAAACTTGTCCAACTTTGCAAACGTCTTGTGCATATCTTTCATCGAAGCAGAGTTCGTCATCTTGAAATTGATTCGATCTTTGTGAGGAAATTGACAGTAACGAAAATAGGAATAATCGGATATCTCTGAAAGGCGCGAAACACTTTCAGATCGAATCAATTCGGTGGTTCTCCCGAATTATTCAATCGGATACAATTCAGAGAATAACGAAATTCTATCTATGTGTGTTTGAGAGTTCGTGAACCAGAAAAACGAAAAATTGACCAAATCGAATTCATAACAGGAAACAGATAACTGCCGAAAGGCAGTTTTCTGTTATTCAAACCGGGTCAAAACCGGGTCGGGTCAATTCGGGTCCGATTTCCAAACTTAATACACGTTAAGCTCGACCCCAGCCAGGGGCTCTGCCCCTTGGACCCCGCCAGGGGCTGCCGCCCCTTGGACCCCGCTACCGGGGGCGCTGCCCCCGGACCCCCGTTCATTAGGGGCTTCGCCCCTAATATCATAATAAATTCAAGTAGGTGTGCACTCCGCACCACCAAGCCTAAATGATGTTTATTATGATGAAATTGGTCAAACTAGTTAATCCAATTACACTAAAATATCCAACAAAAAGAAAACAAGAAGCCATTGTTCTTTATAACGAAAAGCTAATTAAGAAGCGAAAGATCAAGACAGTTGGTAAACTAGTCTAATTCTCGACTGCTTTTATCGTAGATGCACCTCGTAAGAATAGGACGGTTTTGGCCGTCCTATATACCAAAAATAAAATTGAATATATATGATGATATCATAAAGATAAATTATTGCATTGTTCACGATTAAACCACTATGTACATATAACCGTGTGGATTTGGTCATAGAAACTACAAATAACAAATTCTTTTTTTTAGCACATGGATGGGTAATTTGTCATTTCTTTGTTGGATTGTTATATTATAAATATATAAGAATCTATAGGTTGAATCCTTACTTGCGAGTCATTTTTCAATTGTTAATTTGAAGAATAGTTTAGCCATTAGAATTGTTTTTTGTTACTTTTGAGCAATGTCCCACATCAGACACAAAGTGAACTTGTAATGTGCTTATAAGGTTTAAGGGCTCTTTTGGAGATTAATCTAGGGGTTCCACATATTCTAACATGGTATCAGAGCCAAGGTCTACCACTCTATGGACTCACATACCTGCACTCTCGTGACCCTTATAGGCTCTCTATCTAGCCTCTGTTGGAGCCTTGGAGGGGCGTGTTAGAGTCCCACCTCTCCTGGTCCTCTCGTGACCCTTCTAGGCTCTCTATCTAGCCTCTGTTGGAGGGGGCATGTTAGAGTCCCACCTCTCCTGGTCCTCTCGTGACCCTTCTAGGCTCTCTATCTAGCCTCTGTTGGAGGGGGCGTGTTAGAGTCCCACATCGGCTAGACTTGGACCAAATCTTCACTATATATGTTGGAACCCCCCTTCTCTCCTCAAGGGCTCTTTTGGAGATTAATGTAGGGGTTCCACATATTCTAATAGTTACAAATACAAAAATTATCATCACATTCATCACTGCATGCATATCGAACAAAACTTTATAATAATGCAATCTATTAGTATATTTATACATTTTTTGCATCCTATAAACTTAATTTCTTGTAATGTGGAAATACGTTTTGCCATCACACTACCAATAAATTTGGAGTACATATCTTAAGAAAACCCGGTGTAAACTTGATTGTTCAAATTACGCAACTTGCATGTGTTGGTCATGTGATTTGGTCAAAACTAAAATCTTAAGGAGGTAATGGCATATGCTTGCGCTTGGGCGATATGGTGTAACGATCAAATTTTCAATAACAAAAAGTTCGATGTTTTTAGAATGGTGAATGCTATTCAATCCCATATGTTTCATTGGTGTAAGGTTAGGGACGGGTAAAAGGAGTCGGTTTCTGAGTAGTATAGACTGGAGTTGTAACATTTGCACTTTCTTCGCTTTGTACATGGGCTAGCGTCTTGCTAGGTTCCCTTTCATTTTAGTGGTTTTGCCGTTTGCTGTTTAAAAAATATGTTTGGTCATATGACATTGACTCATTAGGAAATGAGAATTAATTGAACGTTGAATGTTTCTCCTTTGTATAGTTATACTAGGATAATTAAGTACAAGAAGTGTTGATTGATGAATATCAACTTGGGTTATAAGTTGAAACAATTAATGTATATAATCGTATTACAAAAAGTAGTTCACAATATACAACAGCTTTACTAAAAAATATATTTGGCTTCCAAAATCTACATAAGCATCCATCCATAAGTTTATCATCAATTTCAATAGATGGTGCAAAAAATTATTACAAGTTACGTAAACAAATGGGAAAATGTGATTTTACTGAGTTCTTTTTGGAAAGAACAATGCATTAAAAAGCATGGGGCTAGTGGCAAAAGGCTTGGAGCTAGTAGATGGTATCCATTGGTCTCAGGTTCAAACCATGGGAGTAGCACTTTGGCGATACCCAGACTTTGGGCCGGCCTTCGGGTCGGTTCGGGTCCAGGTAACGGGCATGCCAGTCTATGGGCATGCGAGCTCAACCATAGGTCGGGCTTAGTCGTGCCTGGGCGGGTCCAGTCTATGTGGACTGGGCCAGGTCGCCGCAGATTAGTCGGTGCTGCCCAATTGGATGCCCGGATACCGCGGATGCATGTGTGAGTTTATTGCCGTACAAAAAAAACAATGCATTAAAAAGCTAGCTAGAATCCAACAAATAGAATAGAAGGAACCTTAAGAGCATCCACAATGGAGGTTCTTCTTGAGGTTCTTTATGGGGTTTTTACAAGAATCTCCACTGTGAGACAGATATTCTTGCCCAGTCACAGGTTCTTGTTGGAACCAGAATGCTTGAACAAGAACCCAGGTTCTTGTAATAGTTTCCTTTTTTATTATATAATAGTTTACATAAATAAAAAATATATTATAAATAAGAAGAGGAAAGTGAATTTTTTGTAAAAACCTCCATTGTAGAGTTTTAAGCATGTTCTTAGTTTGTTGAGATGACAATGATGTGGTAGGAAAAAATATGGTAAGTGAGGTTCTTGGAGGTTCCACCACCGTGGATGCTCAACATTTTTAAAAGGAAAAACTTTCCAAAGCTTAACGTTTTTACAACTTTTCTTATGCCTAATCACTACCCACCTACACGTATTGTGAACTATAATATCGACCCTTTTCGTAACCTTATTGTTAAATATCTTCCTATTCCGGAAGCTCCAAAGCTAACAACATAAGAAATATTGCTTTGAGGCAGTTTCGTGGTACCAACAACACCCGGGGATGAACCTATACCTACCAAGGCGACTCCAAATGAATGATAAGATGAGAAAGCATGTTGCTACCAACCTTCAACTTTTCTCCAAATAATTGTAGAAATATCGCAAGAAAAGAGTACATACCAATAAAATGATGAATATTGATTATTTTTTAATATAATCATATTACTAAATAACACAAATTCGTACTAATTATTTTAAGAACTTACATTTTATATATTATAGTTATGTATTTTATTTGTTGTGTTTAAAGACTCTATTATCGACCGACATTTTCATTTGAACTTTATACTATACATATCTAATATGCGACTTAAAAACTCCAAAAACACAAAACTGGAATCGAGTGATACAAAATAAAATTGACACGAAACAAGATTATTTATTAAAGTTCTCAATAGATTAAGATGTTTAATACATACATATATAGTTTAGTTAATAATCCTGTTAAAAACCTGACTCTGTGTGTGTGTATAACCCTTCTTTTACTTGTTATCATGACTGAAACTTTTATATGAAAGCGATGAAGGTAAATGAATATTGGTGTTTTTTTTCAGCCATCTTAATTATAAAGGTATACAGGACCTTTTCAAGTTCGAAGGCTCTACACTATATAATAAGATACATCCCGCTTTAGCATGCGTTAGGATGTGTAACCACATGTTACTATGTTAGCTTCCATCATTAGAGAAGTAGGGAATAACTTAACGACGATGATCAATAACAATAAATCCCTTCCCCTTGAATAAAGTTAATTTGAAAGTATACAATTCAAAATTAGAAATTACAAATAATGAATGAAATCTTAATTGTCGTTCTAAACCAAAGAAATGGAAATTGGATAACGAATGAGTCTCCTTAACCACTCTTAATTAGAATTTTGATTGGATTTGATCGACCACCTTCACATCCACTTGAAAAGCTTTTGCCAAAAGATCATTTGGAATATCGGGTTTTGCACCAAAAACAACATTTGCAACCGTAATAACCCCTGGGTTTTGGCTGCTTAAACCAGCAATGGCAATAGCATTACCATTACCAACATTCCTTTGAAAGTGAACCAGACCTTCGGGAAAAACAAAAACATCACCCTTCTGAAGTACTTTGTTGATTAGACGATTTTCCGGGTTGGATGTGACAAACCCAACTTGGATACTGCCTTGAATGACCGTCAAGATTTCAGTAGCGCGAGGATGTGTGTGGGGAGGATTAATACCCCAAGGAGCGAAGTCAATCCGAGCCATTGAGATACCAAGAGTATTGAGACCTGGTATTTGGGCAACAGTCACTGGAGTCACTCGAGATCCTACGGCATTAGAGGTGTTTCCCATCAAGTGTAATCCACTAAAGAAGAAATCGCTTGCCTGTACTAGCTTTGCATTTTTGCAAGCGAAACCGTTCACTAGTACTGTGTAAACAAGCAAAAATGACATTTAGTAAACTTCAATTCCAAATTATTGTAGTCTTCTGTAATGCAATGGATTCAAACAAATATACGCACTTCAATAACATATTTTATACGAACAACGTACTTTTGAAAAGAGTCCTATGAACCCATTTTTATAGGACTTTTTTGTTTATAAGACATTTTCTTTCTTTTCAAATAATGTCGTATTAATACAACATTTTAATTTAAAAAACATACTAAAAAACACGTTAAGATGTTGGCCACAATTCTAATTGGTCAAGGGTTGATCGAGTATATTGGGTAGTTAGCAAATAACTTGGAGAACGTGGGAGCATGTTGCGGTTTCCCCACTACGTTTTTAAGTGGTTAGTTTTTTTTTTTATGGTTTAGTATTTAAGTAACAGTTTTCCTTTGGTTTTGGTTTTTTGAAGTAATCTCCGGCATGTTTTGAGTTCATATAATAATAAACACAGAAAATTGCCTCGAGTGTGAGTTAAGCTTTCTTATCCCGTCCATCCTTTAAATCCGATATCCAGGATAAGATGCCTACAAGCGTACCATAAATCAATCGTAACGTTTTTAAATATGACGCTTTATGATTTGATCTCACAAACTTGAGTTCTATAATATATGTTATTATGACACTCAAATACACATCCAATAAACAAAATTTTGTTATAGTAACATACCGAAAAAAAAAAAACTACCAACCTGGGCCATTGGAGTCCGCAACACAAAAATCTTGAAGAGGGCTATTGTCAGATGCCATAACGATAGAACAAGTTATCATGATCACAAGCCCTAGAAAACGAAAATGAGAAGCCATATATATGAACTCTTAGATAATATTGTTTGATCACATAAAATCAACAAAGGAGAAAAAGAAATGGGTTGCTAAACAATTCTGGTTTTTGATTGCTTTATAGTATACCAAATGGAATAATATGGCCGTCCTCCTCCTACCATCAATATTGTTTTTGAAGATGATCTCATATAAATAAATATTGCATTTAGCCGTGTGGATTTGGTCATATAGAAACTACAAATTCTTTGGTAAACACATCGATGGTTTGTCATTTCTTTGCTGAATTGTATGGCAAAAGAATCTGTTTTTCATTCGTCCTTATTTGCAGAAAGCCGTTTCTTAGTTATTTGGCTGAAGGATACAGTTGCGAGAAATATGAGCCTAATATACTATTAATATAAATTTGACTAATTCTGTTTATATGATAAAACAAAGGGCTAAATAAAGAAATCATTGTATTCATTAAACTTGGATTGGGGACTTTCCATTCTATATGTTGTTGACGCCTTAGAGTTTTACTTAGAAAATGGTGGTAACAACTAAATTGAAAGTTGTAATGATCTAAAAAATAATAATCATTAGTATTTTAATTTTATTGGGAATACTTCTTGAATATGTATTAAACTATACTGAAAATGTTATTGTGTGTATCCAACAATCAAAAGAGCTTTTGAATATATCAAACAATATTTTTCTTGTTATTGTGTGTATAGTGACCTACTCAACTGGTTATCAACCAGTTAACGGTAGTTGGGGACGGCGGCCGGAGGTTGTGGGTCGGAATCGATGGTTGCAGCGGCAGTGATGGTTTGTGGCGGTGGATACACATGTTGGGTATATAGTTTAATACATTTTGGAGAAGTATTCCCTATTTTAATTGATTAATGACAAAAAATATAGAGTAACTATAGAATTGGTCTTACTTAGAGAGGGAGAGAATCAAATATAGCCTTCTGTTAGGTTGAAACCGTACAACTTCAGCTAAAATCATTCACTTTTAGCCCATTCAATATGATTTATTATGCGATTCATCAATGATTATCAATTTCATGCAATAATCATACATGCATGTAATGCATAGAATTTTCACTAAATGCACACGTTAATGGAATGCATATAGATGTGAATGGAATTCCATGCATATCTATATGCATTGGCAGTGATACTTCGTTCACATCTATATAGTGTATGCATTTAACGAAGATACTATACATTATGTGTAAGATTATTGCATGAAATCGATAATCGTTAATGAATCGAGTAATCCATCATAATGAATGTGGTAAAAATGAATGATTTTAGAAGAGGTTGTACGGTTTCATCATTTCAGAATGTTGTATTTGAAGTTACGTATTACTTAGAAATGTTAGTGACAAAAAAGTTCATATTACTAAATGACCAAATATTTATGACAAGATTTTTGATCATCATTAACATCATGGTTAATGACTAACATATAAGTACTCACTAAAACTTGATCACTTACTATGTCTTTTATTGTAGTGGAAAGTAGTAGTTAGACTAAAGGTGTTGGCCCAATATTCAACAAGATTCAGTAACAAGGGAGAAAGATTTAATAAGAAATCAAATGAAGATTTAGTGTAACTTGTATTATTGGAGAGCTGTCATTGAAATTACAAGAACACACATGCAAACACAATGCCGTTAATTGACTCTCATACCCTCTGACCATAGTCCAAGACCCTTTAAATAGGAGTCCAAAACACACTAAGCCCAAGCCCATAAAAGCTCAAACATGTAAGAGCTAACTATTACATTTTAAACTAGTTAATTTATAAAACATTCATAAATTATGACAATTTAGTCCTAACAAAAAGAGTTGTCTTGATGGGACACTCTCATTCAACCTTTTTCTCAAAATGACATATTAATTGATGCTCTCATCAACCCTCCTTTCTACTGCATATCAATCATTACCATTGTCCATGGTAGTGATTGATATGCACCGGAAGAGTTGATTAGAGCATCAATATATATGGTCCATATTAATTGATGGTCTCATCAACCCTCTTTTTCTAGGGCATATCAATCCCCTAGCCCATGAACTGACCTAGTATGGTGGTGCACAAGGTGGCACGTGCCACCATATAATTTATTCCATAAAGTGTAATTTTTTTTTTGGGTGTAATGTAAAATCCATTTGTTGGTGTGATACATAGTTTAATAATTATTGACAGTTTAATCAATTTAGATTACTTAATTTATCCAAGACTTATTCCTCCATCTCTTTCTTTCCAAATCATGCAAATGTCTTACTGTTTCTTAGTTGTAATTATTGGCTATTTAAAGATAGGAAATAAAAAGGAAAAAAGATAAGAAAAATTTCAACAAAGAAATGACAAATTAACTAAAAACATTCAATTAAGAAACGGCTCTATTCAGATAAGGATTCAACGCATATATTCTTATAAATTCATAGCAATCCAACAAAGAAGACAAATTTAACTATCCATGTGTTCAAAAAGAATTTGCATGTCTCTATCCATGACCAAATCCACACGGCTAGATATACATGTTGGTTTAATCGTCTCATTCATACCGTTTCGAAATTATAAGTTGGTCATTGTGGTTTATAAAAATGTCTAGATTTGATCCTTTTTTCTAACGGTTAAATTGTTAAAAAATTTCATTAAATGAGGTGCTTTTTCGTCATTTTATTAGGTACTTTTTATTACTAATCCAAAACCAGAAGACCAAAATCATATAATAGATTTTAATTGCACTACCAAATGGAATTTTCCGTGGAAAAGTCATTGCTAATTAACATGGTGATTCGTAACAAAACTTGGTGGTAAACTGTTAGTGGGAAACGCAAGCAGATGACAAGGTTCATTTTGGTAATTTATTGGTGATTTGTAGAAAAATTTCGAATATTACTGGAAACATACTTATTTTATGGGTGAATAACCATTATCACCAAAGAATTTTTCCTTATAGTGATTTTTATAGGCAAAAGTCATTTGTTTGTATGTTACATAAAAAACAAAGTAACGATAAATGGTACAAATGCCCCTAATTAAATGGAATTTTTGAACGAATATAAAGAGGGTGATGAAATCCAAATGTTTTGTTATGAATTACAATGAACATCTTGTATGAGATTATGATATCAATCATACATATTAAATTTGTTGCTGGTGGGACGGCTAAATTATACTATTTTTAATTAGGTGGTGCATGTACTATAAAAGCAATCAAGTTCCATACTTGTTTATAACCAAAAACATTTCTTATTTTGTCTTCTTAATTAGCTTTACATTGTAAAGCACTATGGCTTCTCGTTTTCTTTTTCTTGGGCTTATGATGATGATAACTTGTTCTATTGCAATGGCATCCGACAATAGCCCTCTTCAAGATTTTTGTGTTGCCGACTCCAATGGCCCAGGTTAGTATTAGTTATTTCAATTCGTTTAAACCGATTGCATTACAAAAGATTGCAATAGTTTCGAGTTAAAGTTTACTAAATGCTTTGTTTTTTTGTTTGTTTACGCAGTACTAGTGAACGGTTTCTCTTGCAAAGATGCTAAGCTTGTACAAACAAGCGATTTCTTCTTTAGTGGATTGCACTTGATGGGAAACACCTCGAATGCCGTAGGATCTCGAGTGACCCCAGTGACCGTTGCCCAACTACCAGGTCTAAACACTCTTGGTATCTCAATGGCTCGGATTGACTTGGCCCCTTGGGGTATCAATCCGCCTCACACACATCCTCGAGCTACTGAAATTCTGACAGTCATTCAAGGCAGTATTGAAGTTGGGTTTGTCACATCCAACCCAGAGAACCGTCTAATCAGCAAAGTACTTCAGAAGGGTGATGTTTTTGTTTTCCCCGAAGGTTTGGTTCACTTTCAGAGGAATGTTGGACATGGCAACGCTATTGCTATTGTTGGTTTAAGTAGCCAAAACCCAGGGGTTATTACCGTGGCAAATGCTGTTTTTGGTGCAAAACCTGATATTCCGAATGATCTTTTGGCAAAGGCTTTTCAGGTGGATGTGAAGGTGGTTGATCAAATTCAATCAAAGTTCTAGACGTTCTTTAATTAAGGTGTTTTGAGCACCGTATGTGTTCGCTATCCAATTTCTTTGTTTCAGGACGACAATCAAAAATTTAATTCGTTGTCTGTAATTTCTCATTCATGAATGATTTTGTTTGCTTTGTTTGCTATCAAACTTTATTAAAGGAATTATTGATCATGATGGTTGTTTTTGGAGTTCTCTAATGAATATTAAACATGAATGCATTGGTGTTTATGCATGACGGAAGCTAACATGTGGTTAACATCGTATGTGTTTTGGCATGCTAAAGGGCATAGGGGAAATTACATATTTGGTCCCTATGGTTACACTTTATTGCAATATTGGTCCATATTTTAAAATAATTTTAAAAAATGTCTTTGTGGTTTACATTATATTGCACCGTTGGTCCCTGTGGTTTACACATTGCACCGTTGATCCGTAACCATATTGGAAAAATAGGGACCAACAGTGCAATATAGTGTAAACCGCAGGGACCAACGGTGCAATATAATGTAAACCACATGGACCTTTTCCATAATTATTTCAAAATAGGGACCAATAGTGCAATAAAGTGTAAACCACAGAGACCAAATATGTGATTTACCCAAGAATATAATGCACTATAAACTAATTAAATTAATGTCTTTTGGTAGATATTTTCAAATACATTCATTTTAGTTGTAAACATGTCCGATGAAGGATATTTGACAAATTTTATAAAGGTTCCTTTATCATAGGATATAGTGATATTTTGACTAACAAAGATGATTGTATAGTGTATAGAAAAAGAGTATGCAAACCTACATGAATGTATTAGATGTGGTACATCGAAACATTTGCCAAAAAACAGTAATGAGATGAATTGTCCAATCCCTGCTAAACTACTGTGGTATTTTCCCACTGTGCCAAGGTTCAAACAATTATTTTTTTTTGGAAAGGGTAGAACCCTGGCAATTTTATAAAAAAGAAAGACAATAGTACAAAAAGCACACTAAGGACCCCACAAGCCGAGGACTCAAAGTGGCACGACGAAAAGGAGAAACACCAAAGGAATAATCAAAAGTAAAAAACCCATCCCAAGAAACAAAAGAAAGAAAGGAAACTAATGCTCCATCTTGGGAATCAGCTGTCTCTCATCGTCAGAAAGCTGCTCACACTGTTCGAAAAAATAAACCACCTGTTTCTCCGACCACGTAGCCATCTGAGTAGCAGTAGGCCAATCCCTCTCAGCTAACCTACGATCAATATCTTGTTTTTGCTTTAGCCAAGTGCCATACGGGGTTCCCAGAGTTGCATTAGACGGCGCATCCTCCACAAATTCAGCATCATCCTCAGAATCAGAGTCTGAACCATCATCATCACTAATAATCTGTCTGTCCGGGAGGGTAAATCCTCTTAACGTACCATCAGGTTCCTTACCAAAAACTCTTTCCCACTTCCCAATGAAATAATCCAGCTTTGTGCGACTCCAAGAATTAATAACTACTGGCTCAAGCCCCACACCTCTTTTGTCAATAAACTCATCAATTTCTTTTTTGTCCAAAATCCACTGCGGGTCCTCTTCTAGAATAGAAAACTGATTGGAAACTTTAACAGGAATCCTCTCAGTATTAAATTTAGGAGCCTTAGGAGAGGGGTTATCATCATTAAGCTTTGCCTTACCTTTATCAAGCGGGTCAGTCGTAGGTAAAATAACTTTGGGCACATACCTTTGGTTGATTTTGACAGCAACCTTAGGCCCCACTTTCAAAGGATCAACAGACGGCTTAGGTTTCTTTTTCCTCTTTGGGAAATTGAACCCAGCATCCTTAGGTTTAGAGGATTCACCAACATCAGGATTAATCTTTTTCACCTCATCAGTTGTTCGTGGCCTTATGACACACATCTCAAAATCATGACCAAACACTTTACAGTGGCTACATCTCTTAGGTTTCCAAAGAAACTCAGTTTTGAATTTCCTTAGTTTACCCAAGATAATCGCATCAATATCCGAAGGTAACTCATAATCAGCCGACACATTAACCAACACTCTGGCAAAATTAGCTCTACTAGACTTGGTTTCACACATTTCATCCGTGTACCGATCAACCGACACAGGTTCCCCAACGACACTAGCAATCCGACTAATAATCTCATAATCCCAGACATCCAAAGGTAAGCCATAAATATTAACCCATAAAGGGACTGTTTTCAGATCAGGCTTATCAAAACAAAGACCCGGTTGCCATCTCTGAATAAAGATTGGCATGCCATTAAATAACCACGGACCATTTTCAAAAACAAAGTTCAATCCTTGATCAGAATTAAATTTGAAAAAGAAATATCCTTGGTCATTTAACATAACATCAGTAAGGCCATACTTTTTCCACATTCGTCTAGCATGATACTGAACAAAAGGAAAAGCAGGCCTTTTACCTATAAAGTAGCCAGCAAGTGTAAGAGCCCACTCAGCAAGTGTAAGAGCCCACTCACTGGCTTGCTTTTGGACCAATTCATCAGGAATAAACGCACGCCTAGTGCCAAGTTCAGATACTACCGGAGGATAATACTTGAGTTTACCTTTACCGCACATGAGGTTAGCACTTTTCTTCAGAAGATCAGCAAAGGACACGGGCTTATGAACAACATCCGTCTCATCAGCATGCATGTGTACCTTACCCCCAGAGTCCACAAAGCTACCAACATTTGGTGTTTTTTCATCCGACAGATAATGCTCCTTATCCGTATTCAATCCAGCCTCATTAAACTTAGAACCCATCCCTACCGGAGAGGCCAAGAACGAAGAAAACAAGGCATCAGCCGGTGACGACATCGAAGACTGCTGTTGAAGACCCTGAGTACCTGACACATCCCTCAGCAACTGCTGAAAAGAACCCACATCACCAATCACCTTCGTAGTTCCCGGCGGTGAGACTGACGACCGAGCTACGGTGGTGGTAGTAGCCATAGCTGGTGAGGACAACCCGACCATGGCCGGAGAAGCTTGCGACGCAAGCCATCCCGAGGGGGCGGCAGCAGCCGCATGCTGCACCGAACTGCCACCAGCCCCAGCCACCAAGGGGGGCGACGACACCGCAAGGGGAGAGTGGTCACCGACGGTGAAACCGGCGGTACCACAGCAGGCGACGCGGTGGTAGTTGTTTGATCACCACCACCAGACACCACCACGTTAGACAGCGGCACCACCGGGCAGCCCTCGGATGGGCGAACACCATCCTCACCACTACACGCCGGCACAGCGGCTGTGGTGGCCGGAATCGACGTAGAAAGAGGAAGCAATGACGCACCGTTTTTCTGTCCGTTTTTGCGTGCGCGATTGCGCGTCATCGGAGGATCCGGCGGTTTATCGGACGCCATAGAGTTATAGAGGGGACCAAGGCGACCCCCCCGCCAAGAACGGCGGCGAACGGCCGGCAGAAGTGGCCGGAAATTGAAACGGCGGCTGTAACCCTAGAAATCTCCCACGGCGGCTGTAACCCTAGAAATCTCCCTACGTTTTTTTGTTCAAACAATTATTTACAAACGACAAAATGCAAAATTGTTGTCTTGGCATACAGAAGAGCATAAAAGGGACCGGAAAATAAGCCACGTGGTTGATTTTCCTCAATGAAGGAATTGAATATCAATTCTAATTTTTAAGAATTAGGTGATGAAATCAAAAATATTAGGTTTAGGCTTAGTTTAGCTGGAAGTAATTTGTTTGGAAACATGAGCAATTGTCTGTTCTTTTATACATGAAATGAAATACATCATGTCATTGCTAATTCAAGATCCCAGACAACTAAGTAACGACATTGATGCGTATTTGGCTATGTTAAATGAAGACTTGAAAGAATTGTAGAATTCAGACATCCAAGTCTATGTTGTGTGGTAACGCGGATTTTTGATAACGAGTCATGATATTTTGCACCACAAATGATCTTCCAACATACAAAAATTTGTCAACATATATAGCATAAAAGGAGCAAAAGCATTTTCTATTGTCAAGATGAGATGCATTCCTTGAGGTTGAGAAATTCTATGAAAATCTATTCATGGGTCATGGAAGATTGCTTCCAACGAGTCGCTGGTATTGCAAGTTAAAGAACGAGTTTGATGGAAACTGAGCATGGAGTGATAAGGCCACCATTAAATAAGCCAACTATACACTCTTGAGTTGAAGATCTAAACATTTGTGCTAGGAAAAAAGTGGTATAACTCTTCTTAAGAGTAATTAGAAAAATAAGGTCTATTTTATGGGATTTGCCATATTAGCAACACTTGAATATTACATATTACTTTTTAAATAAAGTAAACTATTTTCCTCCAAACCCTTATTTGCCCTCGTCGCCTATACCACTCAAAACCCTTTTTCTCTCGCCATTCATTTTGCTAATTAGAATCGTATGTCAAGTGTAGTCTAATTGGCAAGTCCAAAAAACCTATGTCCATTACCGTATTCATCAAGCATTAAGAGTTGGTAGTGTGCAGTTTTCATCAAGCATTTGCAGTTGGTAGTGTGCCATTCTTTGAAGCAAAAGCAGGCTCATTTTCGATTAAGGAATAGCTTTGTATTTGACGATTTGATACGGAACCTATGCAAAAAGAGTTGTGAGAGTGCCATTCATGATATTATTATGTCCTCGTGTTTTAATTGCGTTGGTTACTATTGTGTATGGAAAAAAGTGAAAATGGAGAAGAATGCAATGCTAGCCACGAATTTGAGCCGGTTAGGTGCATGTGGGTATCGTTCAATGTGAGTCCCGTGAAAAATAGAGGGGAAGGAGCTAGAAGAATTGTCTAAAATATCCGTTCTTAAGGACCCTCGAGCAAGATATTTGTTGTTGGCTAGGAGAGTCAAAGTAGCTAATTTTAGACAATTATGTAGCTAAATGACAAACCCATAGTATCTTTGTTAATCCAATTACAATAAATAAACCGACAATTTGACTAAAATCATCGACAAATGTGTTTTAGAGCAATATCGATTTTTGTTCTAGACGTCTAGTTAATGAATAGCAAAGAAATATTTTTAGGCAGAGGTGTAAGATAAGGTAACCCACTTTCACCCTCTTTATTACTTATTGTTGAGCGAGAGTTTGAATATTGCTATCATGAGGCAACAACGAAGTTTTCTATGGGATATTAATTCATTCAAATAATAACACGGTTTCCCTATCACTCCTTCAATATGTTGATGACACTATTTTCTTTATAGATAGAAGTCGAAGAAATGCTAGGAACTTGATGCAAATCTTTAAGGGCTTTCAAATTTAATCGAGATTAAAGATTATTCTTATCAAAGGGTAATCTATTCGGTATGGGAGTAAATAAGTGGAGGACTTGGTGGCTTGAATATTTTATGACTCGGGTGCTTTCCATGTATTAGCTAGCCCTCCTTTTTTTTCGACAGGTGTTCGGGCCATAGCCCGACTAATCCCCAACAATTTTGGGGCTAAACATGGCCTACTTAAATGTACCAGGCATGCGTATGGGAAGGCTCGAACTCGGTTAGGGCGCAATGAACCCCTCAAGTGTTAACTAATCGCCACAACACTGTTGACGTCCTTGTAAACATAGGCAAAGTGGATGATTGGAACCAAATCCTTTTTAAGTTCAAAAATAAGCTTGCTAAAGGAACTTGATATCATTTGAAGGAATGTCTATTTGGTGAAATTAGTTCTTGAAAGCTTGTCATTTAAGTATCTCTCTTTTTGTGCTCCTGCTACCATCGTTCGTACATTACAGAAGGTAAGGAAACTTCGTTTAATGAGAGAGGGGGAGGAATCTCACTCTATGTTGTCTTGGGTTAAGTGTGTAAGTTTCTTTAAAAGATATTGTGATAGAGGGTCTTAACATTGGTAGGCTTAGGGCTACAAAGTTAAGCCTTCTCATGAAACAACTTTACCGTTTTGGGGTAAATCCAAAATCTAGAGTTACTAAGAGAAAATTTTAGGGGGGGGGGGGGAGTGAAATGGTGTTACTCTCATAATCCTAGGGAAAGTAACTAGTGAACTAGAAGGTCTTTTATCCCTACTTGATAACATTTCTTCAAAAGTAAATTGTAGGTTTTCTATAGATGATTTATGTATGAAAATAGATTGAAAGTGTGCTCTTTTAGTCTAGTGGTGAACAATAACATCTTGTGGCATGAAGCCTCTAAACCCCAATGATGTGGGACAAGATTGCACCTCCAAAATTTGATTTTTTTGTCTGGATAACCCTTCAAAAAATAGATAAAGTATTTCAGGATCTTAACGACTTAGGAATTGATGTCAAATTATTTCTATGATTCATTAAATGAATCAAGAATTGTATCTTGCGAAGACAATGTAGGAAAATGTTTTTAAGAGGTTAAATATCAACAGCATGATTCCTTCTTCTATTTTCGATCGAATCTTTTTCAATTTAAGCAGCAATGTTAATGTCTCTTTAAAGGTTTATGGCTTTCAACTATATTTTTGTTGTTAATTTTTTAAAAACATCATTGTAGGGCCTAAGTTATGGCTCTCTCAAGCCTAGAGCTTAAAATTTATAGCTAAAAAAATTAATCTTTCATTTGAAATAAGATTCTAACTTAAAACATCTTACATAGAGCTGAGAATGAAATGCCAACCGCATTCTAGGTTTTACTTCTATTAAAAATTTTGTCTTAATATATTTAAGGAGTCTTTAAGATTGCTTAATTAAAATAACTTATGATTTTTAGAAAAAAGAATGCTTATCTGTTGTTAGCAATGTTATAACCTTTGTCTTGTTAAAAAAATACTACTTATTAGCTGATTGATACCATTATAAGCCTTTTATTTTTCCCAATCCAATCACTCAAAATTACGTATTTGTTGTTCCAACCACCAATAAGAAAATACAGAGTTTTAATAACCAAACCCAAACACCCCCTAGAGGCACCCCTAAAAAAATTGCATTATGTTAAGGACCCAAACATGTATTGATTAATCACAATGGAGGAAAAAATTGTAAAAAGGTAATTCTTTTTCTACATGGAACTCACCTCCAAGAACTCCAATGTGAGGAGCAGTTTTTGGCTCACTTAGCATCTAGGTTAGTAGGCAGATCGAACCTAGGACGTGTTTTGTATTTGTGCAAAGTCATCTACCCCTTTTATCAACTGAGCTACATATTAGAAGCTATTACTTAATATTGGGTCATGAACTATAATTAAGCATTCTCCTATATGAGCTACATAGCATAGGTTGTTATTAAATATTGGGTGCATGAATCATAAATATTCTTCTATCTCAACTATCTCAAGCTATAACCAACATACCGTTTGGATTCCAAGATTGGTCATTGCTAAAATAGTTTGTTTTAACCATAAAAGTCTAAAATGGTGATAGAAACCTAACTCATTTATATGAGTTACATAAAGTGTTGCTTGAAGTAGTCAACATTATAATCTCAAATAATGTCAAATTATATATTAAAGTTATATCGTATGTTGACGGTGGAATGGAATGACCATATTATGTAAAAATGACATGGAAGATAATTATCGGCCGATTTTACATTTAGGAATACTAAGAAAAAAAAACAATTTTATTGAATTATTAGTTATAAGTGATTTTAGTATTATATATGATGATAAAAATAATATTTTGAAAAAATCGTAATTTTAATGTCCATTTTTTTATATCTTACCAAGACCTATAAAATACTAAAAAGGGACTTGATACCACTTTTATTTGCCATTGACTTACAATACAATGAAAAAATTACTAATTACAACATAAACTTTAATATTACAAACTTTCATAGAGAAAAGCTAAAGAATATTGAAGTAAATCCTACAAAAGATGTGAATGATTTTATAATCAAAACATGTCAATCTTTTACTTTTATAGTTACAAAAGTTACATTTCCAGTCCTCTAATAATCAACTTCCTTGCCCCATTAACCTTAACCTTTCGTTAACATGCAAAGCATAGCTAGCTCCTCATAACTTTACTATGCAGTAATTAATGTAACAATTTATCTTTTCAACATTGATAAACCCACAAAATAACCAAAACACCTAATTAAAACTACTTCAGATTAGTGTCAAGATTGTAATTATTTAAACAAGATTTTAACATCAGCTCGTGATAGGTCAACTGTCCCTGAATGCATCTATAGGTCAACTATCCCTTAAAGCTTCTATAGCATGTTGTTCTAGCTCTTTTGATTTTGCAATGGCTTGTCAAAAATTAAACATAACATAATTTTGTTTATACTTGACATAATTGTTTTTATGTTAAAGAATATTGAATCCTCAAAATTTGTGGAATATTATTCGGAAAATTCATGTAGTGATGTATTTAAAATGTTTTTAAAATGAAAACTATTAAGTAATAAGAAAACTTAAAAGATTTTTTTATGTCAAATTGAGGTTTGGTTTTGTCTTATTGACATTATATTTCAAATCAACTTTGACGTGTTTATAGTTAATGTTGAATTGGTATCCTTTTGGTTTTTAAAATTGAAGATGTATTTCTAAACATGCTCGCGTGACATATAGTTTATATTTTTTAAGAAAGGTTTACTATTTTTTTATAAGTTCTTAAAAATGTTGACTAGTTTTATTCTATATATAGATTTTTTTTGTACGGCAATAAACTCACACACGCACCCGGGTATCCGGGCATCCAATTGGGCAGCACCGACTAATCCGTGGCGACCCGGCCCAGTCCACATAGACTGGACCCGCCCAGGCACGACTAAGCCCGACCTATGGCCGAGCCCGCATGCCCATAGACTGGCATGCCCGTTACCTGGACCCGAGTCGACCCGAAGGCCGGCCCAAAGTCTGGGTATCACCGAAATGCTACTTCCATGGTTTTAACCTGAGACCAATGGATACCATCCACCCAAGTCTTTTGCCACTTGAGCTACACTTCTTTGATCTATATATAGGATAAACCAATATACTTATACTAATACAAAATTAACAAAAAATAAGAAAAAAAAAATCTTCAAAAATAAAAGTACAATTATAACGAACTTAACAGCACATTACTCTATCTTTATTATCGTTATTTATAATGATGAAAAAAATTGTCAATTAAAAGAATATACTTTCAAAAATATTTATTTCAGCATTATGTTACATTACAAGAGAAAGGTTCAAACAAGAACAAAGTTAATTTGCAAAAACAAAGGGACAATTCTGGATCACATGTGATGTGGGTCCCACATAATAAAAAAATCATATATGATTTGGGTGGGTCATACCACTAAATCATATATGATTTATTTAATGATGGATCCCACATAACATGTGGCTCAAAATGCATTCTTTTGTTCCTAAAAATGAAGTTGTTCTTGTATGAACCTCTCTCTACGTTACAAAATAATTGATTTGATATATCTATACTATTTTATAAAGCATTTGTTAACCAAACTCTTAAAAACAACTTTTTTATGCATATAGTACTACTTGTTAAAGCATGATTTCTTAAATTTTCAACATACAACCCTCCTATGCACAGTTTTGTCAGCGATCATCATTATCCCCACGTCAGCCGACCACAACGATTCACTCTCCTCAAAAACCCATTCACTTCCTAAGACTGACGATTCATGGTCCAAGATGCAGCCTTTTAATCAAAACCATTTCTTCTTCATTCAGTTTGAAGCTGATAAGTCTTCTTCTTCCCTTGATTTCTTGTTTAAACTTGCTAATGATTTTCATATCAAAGTTGATTTTATTGTTCGAACTCTGGCTCGGTTAAAATCGATGTTGTTTGGTTTTACTCGATTCCAGTCAGGTTGAAATCGATTTTGTTGTTCGATTTATGGCTACATTGAAATCGATTTCATTGTTTAGTTTTGCATTTAAGTTCGACTTCTTCACTCGATTTTGAATTCCTGACGATCCAAATACAAACCTATGTGTAATTGTTGTTTATTGTAAGATTTTGATTTTGAAATCAATTTTGTTGTTTAGGGTTTAGGGTAAGATTTTGAAATCAATTTTGTAATAAAAATCTATTTATTCTGTTTACACCTTTTCTGTCATGGCTTTCTTCTGCTTTTTGATTTTGAAGTTTGTATTTGAAATCGATTGTGCATTGTGATTTTGAAATGGATTGTACTTCCCATTTTGAAATCATTGTGGTTTCTACATGATTGAAGCTTTTCTATGATTTCTTGATTCCCGATTGTTCATTCTCGGATTGTGCACTTCATTGTTTAATCACTAAGCTTTATTACAAGTTTATATGTTTTTATTTTGCATCATTTGAAGCATGTATTTCTTTTTCTTTGTAGGTCCATTCGTTAATGATCAAGTTCTTTGGTGGTTTATTCTTGATTAAGGTAATCTTCTGCAGTTTTGGTTATTTTTAATGGTTGGTTTTTTTGTATTACCATGTCATCATCACTTGCAGATCCTCATTATTCAAAGCAACTCTTTCATATGTTGGATTTTTTTTTTTGCTATATGAGAGATCCATGTAATGTTTAATTGCTTAATCCTTGGTATATAGATTCAAATTTACCATACCGAGAATAGATTTATACAAATCTTACTGAAGTTAATTTTATTTTAAGATCAAAGACATGTTTTAACTAATGGTCTGTTGGCACATGTTCTTGATTTGTTTTGTTTTAGGTTTCTCCATTATGAGAATCATTCATTTATGGTATAGCTTCAATGATTTTATCATAGTTTTTTCTATTTTTGTTTTAAGATTTTGGGTGGTTTTATTTTTGTTTGCAGGTCGTATCTGGAGCTTTACATTTTTTTATAAGCTTGAATTAACCACTGCAGGTTTGGCAACCAGATTACATCCACGTTCTAGCATTTTTTGTTTGTTAATTTAAAGTGATATTAAGCATTAATGTGTTTATATTTAGCCACTAGGTATTTGTATGCATTTTGATGTCTCGTGTGTATGCGATTTGGTGAATTTGGAGTTTTTTTGTGTGCAGGTTCCGCAACACAAAGAGCAGAGACCACACTGCATTTGGGTTTTGGTGTGTTTTATTGCATTCTACTTTTTCTTCTACATATTTTTTTTACATGGGATTTTGCATGCCTTTTGGATATTTGTTCATGTTTGGATGTTAGTTAATATTATTCTTTTTGACTTCAAAAACTAAATAGGCTCCAAGGCCTGCTTGCCCCTTGCATTTGGTTGGATATTCTTTCACGTACGGATATTAGCTAATATAATCCAAGGCTTGCTAGCCCCTTGCATAATGTATATTAATCAATGTATATGTAACAGGATATTTCAGAAGAGAAAAGTGGATAAAGGTAATGATCATTGGCCAAGCTGCTTTTGACACAGAAGTCTTGGTCTACCGGACCATCGTGTCCATTTTTTTCTGCTGTTTGGTGCTATTTTATGCCATGTCTCTCAAGACGCTTTAGTTTTTTTCTCAATGCAGCATCAGTTTGTCGCAGGTTTGGCTTCTAACGGATCCGGTGTGTTTCGCCTTACGTCTCATGAGACATTACTTCCGAGTCTTGCTTATAGGCCCGGTTCTGTTTTTCTTTTATCTTTTCGGTTGGGTTTTAAGTTACTGTGTTTGGTTTCAAGTTGTTCAGATTTTTGCTTGGCGGCTGGCAGTGTATCATTACTCTTTTGGAATTTAGGTAATAAAGGTGGTTTTTACACTTAAAGAAAAAAGAAATTGTTTGATATATTATAATGGAGAAGTGTTTCTTGGGGAGTTTTGCAAAAAAGTTTTACCAGAACATTTTTCATATTTAGACATACTATTGTAGTCTTTTACAGCATATATACTCATATTTCAATCTTTGTAGAGATTAATTTTCTTAAATTCATGACTTGTGTTACAAGATGTAACGGTTTTGTTAAACAATATTTTTTTTATAAAAGATTGTGTTATTGTGTATATAAGAATTTTAACAAGATATAATAGATGAGAAAGTATATTTTTCATAGCCATGATACTACTTTTTCTTTGACTCTCTTAATCTGCATAAGATGAAACTATTGTATGTCAAAAATTAAGAGAATTGCACTTTGCATTCTTGTTTACATTTATTTTATTTTCGTATCCCCGCTGTATTGCGCGGGTACACTTCTAGTCAACTAAAATGTATAAACATACTAATAGAATATATTTTATATTCTAAAGTTACCAACCAAATTATAAAGAGTCTTGCTTAAAATTATTAAAATAGTTTTATGATACATTTTCGGATTTTTAACAAGTTTGTAAGACCTTTTTTTAAAATAAAAGGTCGTTTTAACTATTTTATAGAACGTTTTTGGTAAATGTACTATAAACTCATCGTTTTACAAAGTGTTCTATAAGCTCGTTTTTTATTGGATACTTGTTTCTATATAACGCTTTATAAATTAATATTGTATAAAATAAATAATACATGCAACACTCTATTGTAAAAATGTTTTAAGAAACTTGTTGAAACACCTAAACGATCTAGTCATAAACTAATTATTACACTTTTAAGTTAACATCTTTTTGTTCAATATAATTCTAAAAAGTGAAGTCTTATAAAACATCGTGTTATGGTGTTTAAACATTTTAATCGTTTTATATAACCAATTTTATAGTAGTCCTAATTGCCAAAAATATACTGAAACTTAGACATTTTTTTCCAACATTATATATATTTTAAGTTTGATTGATTTAATGAAATTTAGAAGAATGGTGGTCCAATATATTAGGCCATCCTCTATGGCGTCTGTATGGGGGCGGTACCGGTGGCGGTACCGGCGGCAACACCGCCGCGCCTGGCCGGTATGCGTACCGGTACGCGCGAGACCGGTGTAGCCATGCCGGTGTCAAAGTGGTCCTTGTTTTTGTTTGTTTTGGCAAAATACCCCCCCCCCAACGGTCATATAGCCGTTGGGGGTTTAAATATATTTTTTTTTATTTTTTTTATTTTTTTTTCTTTTTAACCTTCTATATATATTTCTCATTCTCATTCTCATTCTCCACATCTCCACATACTCATTCTCATTCTTCTTCTATATTCTTCTCCAAAAAAATGTCGTCTTCTTCTTCTTCTGATTCTGATAACGATGATATAGATCTCGCGATAAATCAGATTGTAATGAACAACGTTAGAGCGGCGGAGTTGATTAAGGAATTGTACGATAACAACCTTCTCCAAGACGAGGTTGGAGAAACGTCGAAAATACCGAGAGGGCCGCGTAAAGATAGAGGTCGTGAAGAGGGACACAATAAACTTGTCGCCGACTACTTTGCCGAACACCCGGTGTACAACGACGTCGACTTTGACCGGCGGTTTCGTATGAGTCGACGACTATTCTTACGGATAGTCAATGATCTTGACAGGGAGGTTGATTTTTTCAAGCAACAATGGGATGCAAGAGGCGTGAAAGGGTTTTTCTCCGCTCCAAAAGTGTGCGTCCGCTATCCGTCAATTGGCGTACGGGTCTGCTTCGGATGCTTTCGACGAGTATTTGAGGATGAGCGAAACGACGTCAAGGGATTGCCTTGAAAATTTTTGCAAAGGTATTATTTTCCTCTATATGCGCCAATATTTACGAAAGCCAACTGCTACCGATATTCAGGCGATTTACGCATTGCATGAACAAACCCACGGTTTACCCGGCATGCTTGGTAGCATTGACTGTATGCATTGGTACTGGAAGAATTGTCCCATGGCATGGAGGGGCCAATTCCATAGAGGTGATCATACTGGACCGTCGGTAATTCTGGAAGCGGTCGCCTCGCAAGATCAATGGATCTGGCACGCATTTTTCGGGGTACCGGGTGCCACGAACGACATAATCGTTGTGAATCAATCACCGATTTTCAACGATTTATTCGAAAACAAAGCGCCCGATAGTTCTTTTGTAGTGAATAACACACACTACAATCACGGGTATTATCTTGCCGACGGGATATATCCCGAGTGGACGACCTTCGTGAAAGCATTTAGGTACCCAGTTGAAGAGCCACGAGTCCGCTTCAAGACACGTCAAGAATCGGCTAGAAAAGACATCGAACGGACATTCGCCACGCTTAAAGATAAATGGCACGTTGTAAAATACCCGGCGCGAGTATGGACACAACGGAAATTATCACTCATCATGCACACGTGTATAATTTTACACAACATGATTCGTGAAGACGAAGGCTTCTCACATTATCCTTTTGATCCGACGGAGGTTTTACCGGGAGAGATTGAAACAACTATCTCCGAAGAAGACCGAGCAAGAAACGTCAACCTAGTGAAAAACTCAGAGAGGCACGCCAACCTTCGCCACGATTTATCTATACACGTGTGGAACTCTTCGTCACACGGCAATAACTAATTGTATTGTATTTTTTTAGTTTTAATTTTAACGTAATTTTAATTTTAATGTAATTTTAATTTTAATGTTAGTTATTTAATATAATTATAAATTTTATTGTTTATTTAATTTAATTCTAATATTTATTTAAAAAAATAAAATGAAGGGTTTGAGATAAAAATAAAATAAAATGAAGGGTATGAAATGAAAATTAAAAAAATAAAGGGAAGGGTATGAGGGGTATGATAGTGGATGAAAGGTATGGAGTTGGTAGGGTAGTGGGAAAGCTGATGTGGCAGCTGATGTGGCAGCAGGTATGGCAGGTATGGCAGGTTCCATAGAGGATGGCCTTATTGAAATTTTGTTTTCCACAAATTTATGTGACTAGCTTCAATTCATTTGTTAGGCACATAATATAATCTTTAATTTTCATATTTAGATAGATTTTCAACAAACTTATATAGAATAATTATGGGTTTGGTACATTAACTAAATAAAATATAGGATAGACAAAAACTCATTGTTCCATATTGACACGCATAGAATATACCGCCGCTAGTACCACCAGCTAGCTACCACTGCCACTGGTAGCCATTGTCAATCACCGTCTTATGCCTCCACTTCCTCCACTATAGCAACCTCTTTCACTGCTTCTACAACCACCATCGCCATCTCTACCTCCAGCATAACTACTATTTAATTTATTGCTATTCTATGATAATAATCAAACAACTTTTAAGGGTAATTTATCTAGTTTCAATCATATTCGGTTCTAATTAATCATACCAAACACCATATACAGATACTTGTCAATTCAGATCTATCTTATCCAGTCATGTCTATTTACGTCTACATACCAAATGCTTCAAAAAAAGTGAACAACCGGAAAATCGTTTATTTATAAATAGTACTTCGGCGAGGCTAGCTAGTTGCACCCTTGTGATTGCTAAATGCACTCCTATTGTACAAGCTAAAATTCTTTTCTTACACATCACTATTGCAACCAACTTTTTACATTTTAATGCATGGAATAACCTGATTCTGATATACATAGAGGAAGAAGTCAACTTTTTTCATCATCAAGATAGTATGGCGGAGGCTTATACTTCCCTATACTTTTGCCGGTCATGCTCATTTGGAAATACTTTTCCGGTTCACCCCCGGATATCCCACTTTCCGATGCCTTCACGCCACCGATATAATTGCCGTCGGCTGTCGTTTGAGTAGATGGTGGTTGGCCGGCGATATCATCAGTCACGGCCACCGGGAATTCAATATGAATATTATTCCCAGTTTGTGAATTATTCATTTTTTGAACGTTGGACGATGATTGATTATTGTTATGTGGATCGACAAAAGTAGAACCACCGGCATGGGGTGGATCGTGATCGGTGCTTATGGTTGCAATTGGTGCCGATGAGATGGACGCCGGCGGTGGTGGTGGAGGGATTGCATGGTCACCGAGAAACATTTTTTCTGGTGTACAAAAAGTTTTATGGTGGAATATGGACTATTGGATGTATAGATTATATATGAAGGTATGCATATGTATACACGCTAGAGAAAGCAGCAGGGAGACGCGTTATCGTTCACAAGCAATTTCATGAATTTATCATGAAAACATCATGGGCCGTGTTATATTTATTATGCGAATAAACTTTAGAATAATTGGTGTGGGACCCATGTGTTACACGTTTGCCATATATATTATTTAGAAGACCAAATTAAATTACAAATTTGGTCTATGTGGTTTAATCGAAATTACGATACTACTCCTTAAACTCAAATTCAAGGATACGGATTTTGTGGTTTTTCTTTTGTTATTTTTTTGAGAAGGCATAGTGGTATCGAATCCACGAACGGCTACCACGAACACACACACACATGCACGCTTCTCAGTAGTATCGGATGGACAGCCCACTAATCCGCTGTGGTCCTGGCCCAGCATACACTGGACCTAGAGCCCAGACCGTATTAGGCTGAGGGGGGGAGCCTAGTCTAAGACTGTCCACCATTGACCTCCATCTTATGCAACAAACAACCTCCCTTCCGTTTTCCTCGCAACGTTTGCCCTCTTTCGTCTCATTTGAACTCCGGCGTCGATCAAGAATCAAACCAATGTCGACGATGGTAGTTTTGAACAAGAATCGAAAGAGAGATTATGATTTGTGCTTGGGTTTCTTGTCGTCCGACAAATAGTAAATGCGTTGATCTAGGTTTCAGTTTGTTCAAGGATCAATCATGGCAATCCCAGTTTCATCCTTCTTTAATTCCGTCATATAGATGAATCTAGAATAAAAGATCAAGGATCGAGCAACAACTTAATCACGCATCAAGAATCTAATTGATACCTCGTCTTCTTTAGCGACTTTTTTTTGGGCTTTTTTCTTGTCCATAATGTTTGAATATCACATGATATTGTTTGTTTGTCATTTTGTTATATATGGGTTCACCCCTATATTGTATCCAGAATTATGTTAAAATATAAACTTTACTGCATTTGAGTTTAACTCTTTTTTTTTTATTTAATTGGATTGGTTTTTTACTTTTGAATTTGATGATAAGAGATGAATTTGGGTTTCATTTAGTGTGTGGATTCATGTTTGATTTAGTATATATAGTTGTTGGAGATGGACAGATGGTGATGGTCGGATAAGGTCCCCTTACACATTTAGTCTTGGCTTTTTAGTTGGATTCGATGTAGAAGAAGTACCAATGATAGAGATCTCAGTTGGACTGAGTGGGCTTGTAATCCTTGGATGTTGTAATTCTCTTCATGCTTTAGTCGCTTAATAAAAAAAAAGGAAATGTATAAGGTGGGACTTTTTTGTTTAAGTTTTTGTTTATTAGATGCTTATAAAGATGTTGTCCGGATAGTATAAAAGTTTGTACAATTAAAAAGTTAACAAATAATATGTTATAATGACAAAAATCCCATCTACCGAGGGTCATGTGAGAGGATTAACATATCCTTTTTAACGACAATTAATTTTTAATATCTTTATTGTAATAAAAGTGAAACCACAAAACCCTGTGTATGATTTTTCGGTCAAACCACATGAACCAAATTTGGTAATTCTTTTTTAAGAGTTTGACATTTAATAGTATCATAAGTTTGATTTTTATAAGGGTTTACTTCACAAAACTGTATCGAACTTGTCACGAAAAGTTATTGTATGTACTGTACTTTCATTTTTACCATTTGGCATATCAAAGTTTAAGAAATGGTGATTGTATGTATCCAACTTTATTAAAACCTACCATTTAATGTATCCAACTTGTCACAAAAGTGTATCCAACTTGTCACAAAATACATTAAATGGTAGGTTTTGATAGTTTGATACGCCAAATGGTAAAAATGCAAGTATAGTACATACAATAACTTTTCATGACAAGTTTAATACACTTTCGTAAAGTAAACCCTTGTTATAATATTTAAAATTCAATCCACATCAAGACGGGTTTCTTCAACCACGTTTTTCATGAAACTTAAAGCTAATTGTATTATTAATTTAAATATGACTTTAATTAATAGTTGTTCAAATCTTTATTTGTTTGTTGGGATTCATCAGACGTGTTCCATCCAAGTTTTTTAATTGTATATATCCTTTTTGCTAATCTACTTTTAATAATTAATTAATTAACTTCACATCGGATAGCAACTCATGATTTGAGATTGTTTTTTTTTTTTTTTTTGAAACGGCAAAAAAAGACTCGAAGGGAAAGAGCTTCGGCACGGCCATCACCCCTCCCAAACGATCCCAAAGGAGGTACAACAAGACAAAGAAGAAAAACAAAAGACGACTAGCGAGAGGCTAGAAAAACATCAAGAGATACAAGTAGGAGTACAACACCAGTTGGTCCAAGACAAGTATAACGAGACTTTCCTGCATCTGTGCTTCACCCAAAAGAAAGACAGAGTTTGAATGCGATAAAACTCGGTCATCGGACAACCAGAGAAAGAGCCCCGGAAAACCTTGTTGTTTCGCGCCTTCCGGATAACCCAAAAGTAGGAGAAGATAACGGCCATAAGAAGATTCTTTCCGACTCCTATAAGCCCGGCTGAATTGGCCCAGGCGAACAGATCGTTAAGATTTGTTACCGGATACGCGTTCAGCCCCCACCAGCTGCTGATAAGCTGTAAGACCCTAGACGAGAATCTGCAACTACTGAAGATGTGGTCCTCAGTTTCAATGGCTTCACTACAAAGGGGGCATAAGTCGTTAACGCAAGAAATTCCACGTTTGCACAGATTGGTTGTAGTAGGAAGTCTCCGGTGGGCAATTCTCCAGGCAAGGACATTGATTTTACCTGGCACAAGCCTAATCCAATCAAAGAGAGCTTGACTCCTTTTGATTAGCGAAACGTCGTCGAAGGCTTTTCTCAACGAAGTGACCGAGTAGCAACTCGATTTTTCCAAGACCCAGACCCAGTGCTCACGGTTGTCTAAAGCACCCCCCACCGTCACTTGAAACAACCCGTTGAGATAGAGATTATATTTTTCAAAGTCCTTGTTGATTTTTAAAATGTTTCTCCATAACCCCGGGAACTTACCGTAAGAGATGGTGAGCCCAACGCCCCCGTCGACCCCGTGAAAAGCTTGGATGACTTGCTTCCAAAGTGGGATTTCCTCAGTCTTGAATCTCCACCACCACTTACATAAAAGGGCGAGGTTTTGAGCTTTCAAACTCCCAATTCCTAGCCCACCGTGGCCAAAGTCTGAAAGCACCGACTCCCACGCAATCCAAGCAATTTTCTTAACTTCCGTAGAGGATCCCCAGAAGAATCTAGCGCGAATACTTTCCGGCGTTTTTAGGATCTGTTTGGGAGCTTTAAAGAGAGATAAGAAGTAAATACCCAAGCTTCCAAGTACACTTTTACACAGAGTTAATCTACCTCCGGAAGACAACGTGTCCGCTTTCCATTTTGAAAGTTTCGATTGAAATTTTTCAAGAATGGGGGCCCAAGATGAGCAGCGGTTCATTGAAACACCAATTGGCAGCCCTAGGTAGGTGAAAGGAAAGGTCCTGGTAGCACAACTTAAGATTCTTGCCAATCTTGTGACTTCCGTAATGTCCACCCCCAAGCCAATAAGCTTACTCTTGTTAAGATTGACCTTTAAGCCGGACGATAGGTGATAACACCTGAGGATGCGAGTTAAGTTACGGGCGTTGGTGAAGGACCAGTCACCAACGAACAGAGCGTCGTCGGCGTATTGGAGGTGCGAGACTTCTGGGCCACCATTGGGAAGTTTAAGACCATGAAAAGCTCCTTTAAGTTTAGCTTCCTTGAGAGCAATGCTCAATCCTTCAGCAGCTATAAGAAACAAGAAGGGTGCCATTAGGTCTCCTTGTCTCACTCCCTTCTTCATGTGGAATTCCGCGCTAGGAGATCCATTCACCAGGACAGAAATGGAAGCAGATGAGAGACATTCCCTGATCCAAAGTCTCCACTTTGACCCAAACCGCATTTGCTCCATGACCTCGTCTAAGAACTCCCAGGAAACTGAATCGAAAGCTTTATCAAAAACGACCTTAAGAACGAAATCTTTTCTCTTTGAGGCTTTGGTCCAAGAGATCACCTCACTAATGATTATAGACCCTTCCAAGATGCTCCTGCCTTGTATAAAACCCGTTTGCTCTTCACCAATAACATGAGCAATCACTGACTTCAACCGATTAGCCATGGCTTTTGCGATAACTTTCTAAAAAGAGCTGATCAAACTAATGGGTCTGAAGTCACATAATGATAAAGGGTCAGCACATTTAGGGATAAGAGTAATAAAAGAAGAATTACACCCTTGGCCGAGAGAAGCGTACTCCTCGAAATGCTTGATAGCCTTCATGAGATCTCCTTTAATTGTAGACCAGAAGGTCTTGTAGAAGAGAAGAGAAAAACCATCGGGGCCCGGTGATTTGTCTCCCCCACAATCCCAAATAGCTTGCTTAACCTCTAATTCCGAGAACGGTGCTTCTAAAAGCTGCTGTTGCGCATCTGAAAGCGTTTTGAAAAGATTACTCCGGAACGAAGGTCTGGATGTCGAGTTGTCTGAAAATTTGTTTTCAAAAAAGTGAAGTGCAGTTTCTTTGATAAGGGAGGGATCAGTAACCCAGCATCCATTAATCGAGAGACCATGAATGAAGTTGCGTCTTTTTTCTAGTTAATAACCCCGTGAAAGAACCGACTATTCTCGTCCCCTTCTATCGCCCATCTCACTTTAGCTCTTTGCTTCAGGTTAGTGATTTCAGCCCTTTGTAATTCCATAATTTCAGAATCAGTCTCAAGTCTCAGCTTCTTATCAGGGGTGGAGAGCGGTTTCGGCATTCAAATCCAAATCCGAAGCTTTATTAAGAAGCTCTATAAGTCTCCCTTTTTTGGTTCAGGTGGTTAGTCTTCCAGGTTTTAATTAGATGTTTTAAGGCCCTTAATTTGTAAGCGAACACCAGGTCAGGAGAGTGAGAGCTCCGTCTAACGGGAAGGCTACCCCAAGAAGAACGAACCAGATCCTAAAACGATTTATCCTCCAACCAGGCGTTAAAAAACTTGAAGTAAGAGGGTCCAAAATCAACGATGTCGGAGTTGAAGAGAATTGGGCAGTGATCAGAAAAACCCCTGGGAAGAATAGTAACATTGGGATTGGGCCAAACCGTGAGGAGGTTGCTAGAAACTAAGAACCTGTCCAATTTGCTTAGCTTGGAACCGTCTTTGCTGTAGCGAGAAAACCGCCTCCCACCGGACTTGATGTCAACCAGATCACCGTTATGGATGAAGTTATTGAAAGCCATCGCTCCCGAGAAAGAGAATTCTGTCCCTTTCCTTTCAGACTCGGTTCTGACTTCATTAAAATCCCCAAACACTACCCAGATAACCACAGGATTAGACTGAAGGAGTTGTATGATGTTAGACCATAATCTTTTCTTTGCTGAAAGGTCCTGAGGGGCGTAAACGTTTATAAAGCCACAACACTTTTCGACATCCGACCATTTTCCCCAGATGGCAAGGAACCCTTCACCGGAGTAAGAAGCAGACTTCGAGAAGAGGGAGGGGTCCCAAATAGTGAGAATACCCCTGGATTTTCCGACGGCGTCAATGGCTTCAAATTCTAATTCGTTTCGTCCCCAGAAGGATTTGATAACCCACGAGTCGATTGAACTGACCATGGTCTCCTGGATTCCCAACATATTCACTTTGTTGTGTATGCACAGGTCCTTAACCCATTGCTGCTTCACTAAGGAAGCCGCCCCCCTTACATTAATAGAGAGAATCTTCATCGTGAAACCGGTTTATCTCCATTTTTTGAGATTAGCTTCCTAACCTCTGGGCTACATCCGTCCATGTTGAACCCTACCAAATTTCCAATGTCCATTGTATTAGAAACCTCAGTTGAAGAATCGACTCTAACAGAGGTCTCACAAGAGGAGGAGTGACGACTTCTTCGAGAGCTGTGATTGGAAGATCTAGAGACCAAGTGGCTAAAGTGAGAACCTGCAACTTTGTTCAAGTCAAAAAGCAATTTGCGTCCCCTTTTATTTTTCTTTCTATGGTTGTCCGAAGAAGGGTTGTGTCTCCCACTCAAAACAGGTCCCGAAAAAGGAGAGGGAGGGGGACTAGAGCGGATCAGCCCAGGGTTACAGCCTAGAGAGTTCTTTTCCATACTACCGACGTGCCCATCTGGAATTGGCCGACCCAGCCCAGAGTCAAGAATAGGAACAGGGTCTTGGACGTTAAGACCAGGCTGAATAGGTTTCCCAGGTGACTGCTGGTTGTCCATGGTATCAGGAACGAAGTTTCCAGGAAATTGTGAGGATTCCGAGAAAGAGGGGTTTTCCGCCTGGTGGGTTTCCTTTGTCGGCGGCACATTGCAACCGGGCACATTATTCGCCGGAGCTTGAAAAATCGGTGATCTGACTTTGTCTTCCGAAAGTTCGTCGTCGCTTTTTCAACCTCTGAATCCGAGGCCGAGTCAGAAAAAGGGTCATCCGTCGAGGCTTTACAGGGCAAAAGACTGATGGAGTTTACCAAGTCTTCGGTGACACTGATGTTGAAAAGCTTTCCGTTGAGACTGATCTTGAGCGCACGGTTTAACCAGTTAACACAAGAGGTTAAAATGCCCACCTTCCCGACTGATAGATTGAAATTATCGTCCAAACAATCTTCTTCGATCACCACCTGTCCGAACCTCTTAGCAATCTCGTTGAAGACCTCAGTGCACCAAGCGTGAGGAGGAACCCCATGAATGTGAAGCAGAGCTAGTCTTTCATTAACCACAAAATCAAAGGTCCAAAAAACCAACGATTCGAACCAATTTTCCCAAATCTCCTTAGAGTTAGAGAGAAAATTACCTGCTAACTCGCTATTTTTAAATTCCACCATAACATAGAAACCTCCTAAGAAGCGAAAGTTGAGGTCAGAGCATCCGTCGGCATCCTTGAGGTCTAAGACATTCCAGAGTTTGGATAACGAAGACACCTTTCCAATCAAATTAGCTTTCATACGATCGATTGCGTTCCCGGGAATGGAGATGTCCAAAACTAAGTCCTCCACCTTCTTAGAACCTGATACCGCTTCCGAGAAGGATTTGTGAAAACCCGTCGCCTGATATGTCCTCCTAGGGGGCTCTTTATTAGGTGAGTCGTCTTTACAATTAGGTTTAGAGATAGGACGATCATCTCTCTTGAACCTAGCGACGTTTGCGAGCAATCTCTGGCCTCCAACCCAAGTGTTATTGAGTTTTCCTTCAAAACCCTTCAAGTCTGAAATTCCAAGGAATCGAGCAAACCCAAACCTGCAACCCTGTTTGTTCCTTTTTTTCGCAACATAGAGATCAACAATTTTCCCGATCCTGATGAACACCTTCCATATATCTGCCTCCGAGACGAGATCCGCAAGATTCGTGATGTAGAAGGTTATGGCCTTACCCGAAAACAAACTCTTCTTCTTCGGCCTTACCTGAGAAACTTCTGCAGCATCTTTCCGCTTTGTAGAGGCGAGGGTGGCTTCTCTCCGGCGACGGCGGACTTCCGTCCAGTCATTGCTCTCTCGACTGTTCATCTCCCCTGAGAAGAAAAATGCGCAAATTACAATATAAAGAACAAATATTTGAGATTGTTAACCTCCCAAATAATTCATGTTAGTTAATTAGAGACTTCATTACAAAAAGTTCGGGTTTACATATAGGAGGGAAAAAATTGTAAAAGCACTGTAGCTAAGAGTTAGAAATTTTAATAAAACTAGGTTTTTTTTACCCTGCATTGCATGGGAGATGTGAGGTTATAAAAATATAACGACCTAAATCAACAAAAAGTAATTGAAATGTATCATAAATCGATAGGACCACAATGGCGCAAGCAGTGATTCATTATTAACCTAAAAAAAAATCTCTCATGAGGAAATATAAAATTGAAATCGTGTGAATGTAGCTTTTGTTGTGATCAATGTATCTGGTTAACTATACCAATAAAATTAGAATGATTACTTTTAAACTTTAAAAAGTCTACACCCAAAATAACCAGCTTTTATATACTTCGAAACATATGTTTATTTGTATTACATCATTTGACTTATTTCGTAAAACGTATATCATAACATTGAACACAATTAGTAATAAACAATAAGATTGACAACATCAAACATATTTTATTTAAAATTTTATCAAACATGTAATTAACATTAATTAACAATAATAAATGAAACATAAGATTAATAGTAAACACCATTCATGTAATATTAAAAAAACAAAGGCTTTATTTTCGGATGAAAGAAAAAGAAAAAAAAAAGACAATAAAAAACAAAACAAAACAAACAAAGAAAAACTTATGTAATATTGAAAGAAAGAAAAAAAAAAGGAAAAAAAAAACAGACACTATTGTAAATATTAAAAAAATTACGTATTATATATAATATATAAAATCATAATTAAATAAAAAACTATTCAATATTGGACTCATTTCGAAGGTATCGAAGACACAATTATAATGTTATAACTTGTTAAAATTAAAACGTATTTTTTATAGTATTTTAGTCAATATACGATTATACGTGTTAATATAAGAAAAATATAAAATGAAATATATGAAACTAAAAGGTATAAAGTAAACAACTACATAAGTATAGAGGTATAAAATGTAACTTATATAATAATTAAAAAAAATTGGTGTTATTGTGCTTAAGAACGGTAGCAACCAAGTTGCTAAATGTTAGGTTTTGTAATATGTAACTTAATGGTGTTGTAATTTATATTAGAGTAAATTACATTCCCGGTCCCTGTGGTTTTGCGATATTTTGGATTAGGTCTCTAATTTGCGTTTATTACACTAGGCGTCCCTATGGTATGCAAAAGTACACGCTCTGAGTCCCTCCATTTAACAGAGTTGAAGAAATTCCGTTAACCTTATTAAATCTAGGGGCATTTCAGTCTTTTTAGTTTTTTCTTTTCTTTTCTTATTTTTTTCTTCTGACTTATGCCACGTACCCCTCTCCTTTTCTTCCTATCGTACACCCACTCAAGGGATCTTGGGTAACAGCTTAGTGAGCTGTATAACAGATATGGCTTATTCGCTCAGCCATGTCTAGCTGTTCGACAGGAGCTGATTCATTCAGCTGCTGGCTGATTCGCTCGGCTAGGAAAACCCTCTCCTATGGACTCAGCCATTAAAATACACAATATTTCCACACCTACCCTTCCTTAACCTCTTTCATAAGTAAATCATTCTCTATTCTTCTTCCTGGAATCTGCTATTCTTCTTCAACAATTCCTCTCGTTGTCATAAGTAAATCATTCTCTACCTCCTTCCCCCCTTTGCAAACACCAACAGCAGCTCCAGATTTTGTTCAAAGATCTACTGATGGATTTTTTTTTCAAAACCCAGATCTGGAAGTTTGTTTGATTTAATGGAAGTTTGATTGGGGTTTTTCCCAATAAATTATTATGAATTAAATTACCTGCAAGAGGATTTCAATTCTTTTAAGCCATTATTGGAGGAAGGAGATGAAAAGAGTTTGGGAGTAAACTATATATTTAATTAAATTATATATGGTTTATGCTTTTCATAAACTTCGATGTTAAATCAAGTTGTTTTGATTTTAAATAAAGCTTTTGTTGATATTTTTTTTAATAATTTTTTAAGTTATTTATTTAATATTCAATCATAAAATTTAGATGAAGATAAAGATTAGGGGTAAAATTGTCATTTTCATTATTCAGACTGTTTATTCAGCACGGCAACCGAACAACAGTTTATCTCTTATCATACAGACAACTTTATCCATTCAGAAGCCGAGATGCGTGAGACGTACCCAGAGCTGTTCACAGATTGATTTCGGGGACGAAATCCGTGTAAGTGGGGGAGAGTTGTAACGTCCCAAATCTTTGAGTTAATATTTTATGTTTATTAGCTTATTATTGTTATTAAAATTAGTTAATTAGAGTTTTAAGGATGTTGATTTTAAATAGGATTGGTAAGTGGGCTTAGATTAAGTGACGGGCTTAGGCTAGGAGGAATAGCCCGACCCGGGTTAATAAATACCCAAACCTTCAAGGATTAACCTCATAATCCTTTTTCTAACTTGGAGAGAAAGAAAATAGAGAGAGAAGCCGAGAGAGATCGGGAAAGAGAGGGAGAGAGATCGAAGTAGTGAAAGATTGATCGAGGGTTTAGATTCGGTGTTCCGATCGCGTAAGGTATGGTTTCCAACTCGTTATTAATCGTTCCGTAAAGCTAGGGTTTTGATTAGATATGTTTCAAGGTTTGTTTATTGTTGGTTTTTCGATGAAAATCATTCCTAGGACTGAGTTTTGTTTGCGGTTATTGGGTTAGAAATCGATTATAATGAGTTTGGGGTTGAATTTCGGAATTCCCGTCAAGATTGCGCAGCCGTGGGAGATCGGCTCGTTCTCCCTCGTCAACCGTCGGATCGTCGTGAAATTTGGACAGCGGCTTCACGACTCTTTGTTCTACAATCTGACAGGAGGGATCGATCATCGGAGGCTCCAGTAAGGAGCAGCAACCTGTCAAAGTTGGCTGATTTTCCAGGAAAGCGAGTTCGGTAATTTGGGGATTTAAGCGGTGTGTGTAAGCGATTCTTGAAGGCAAACGGCAGAGAATCAAGTGTGGTTCGCTAATAGATCTCAAGGTATGAATTCTAAACCCCCCCCCTTTAATCGTTGGATGGTGTAGTCATCACGATTTGGGTCAAGTATTAGAGTTAGGGTTAAGTTTTTTTTTTTTTTTTTTTTTTTTTTTGGGGGGGGGGGGTGGTAATTGCATGAACACCGATTTGGGTGTAATTGATTAGTGCTTTGGTGTAATTAATGTCATGTGATTGTGTATAATTGTTACGGGATGTTGTATGAACTTGATTTCAATGGTTTCGGTCGAAATTGGAGTTGTAGGTAAAAACCCTCGTTGGTCGCAACCCGCGACTTCCGTTTCGAGTCCGTTTTAAACAGTTTGGTCGAGGTAGCTTATGGGACTTCGTAAGGACTTGTTTAGGCTTCTTTTAGGACTGTTTGAGGGTCCTAATTTTAGTTGTAAATTGTTACAAATACAGGATTCGGTTTGAGGGATCGTGCGACTTTCGTGCTTTTGATATCTTTGCGATCCAGGTGAGTTACACTGTGTTTATTTTGTATTGTTATGTGTGTATGTATGCATGATTGTGTGTGAAAGGGAACCACATGCCCTTGGTGAGTTGTGGGGGCCAACCCGTGTCCTAAGTGACGGGAGAGAGGGAACCACATGCCCTTGGTGAGTTGTGGGGGCCGACCGTGTCCTAACTGACGGGAGAAAAGGGAAACCACATGCCCTTGGTGAGTTGTAGGGGCCGACCCGTGTCCAAACTGACGGGAGATTTATATCGATCTCATGAGAGTCGGGAGTTTGTTTAAGTCTATTGATGTAATGACATGCTATGATGTTATTGTTGTGATGTGTGATTGTAATGGCACCGGTTATGGTATATGCCCGCGTGGCGGTATGAGATAGGCATAGTGCTAGCTCACTAAGCGTTTTCGCTTACCCTATCGTTGTTTCCCCTTTTCCAGGATCAGGCTCAGGTGTGGATAAGGGCGAGACCCCGATTTGACTCCGAGCGCGATGACAGTTCCGACAGACCTTCGACGGCAGTTGATATAAAACAGTTTATCCGTTTATTTGAGATTTTAAATTAAGGGATTTTCTTATGTTATATGAATCATACTCTGATTTTATTTAATGACATATGAGTTTTTGGCACTTAAAAAATGATTTTATTTAAGATTAATTATTAAAATCGGTATTTTTGGAATTGGGTGTTACAGGTATCAGAGCGGATTTCCCTGTGCTTATCAGATCTCAAACATCATTTTGATGTCTGATTCAATCTCTTTCATCTGTCATTCAGATTCAATCTTCGTTCTCGATTGATCTGATTTCGTTTTTCTTTTGTTGATTCGATTTGTTTATATATAAACAAATCTTCTGTTCTTCTTTTTTCTTCTCTAGATTCAAACGATTGATTTCAAGTTTCTCACAAATTTCTGTTGATTTCTGTTGATTCGATGGCTAATTCTTCACAAATTTCTGCAATCGATGACAGAATGCATCCGTATTACTTGCATCATTCGGATAATCCAGGTATCGTTTTGGTTTCTCAAGTGTTAACAGGTGATAATTACACTTCGTGGAGTCGTGCTATGATGATCGCCTTGTCTGTGAAGAACAAAATAGGCTTCATCGATGGATCTCTAGTAAAACTTAATGGATCTGATCAAAATCTTCTTACTGCTTGGAAGAGGAATAACGGTATCGTTATTTCATGGATTATGAACTCAGTCTCCAAAGAAATAGTCAAAAGTATTATGTTCGATGAATCAGCTTTCAAGATCTGGAAGGATTTAAAGGATCGATTTGAAGAAAGCAATGGACCAAGGATTTTTCAAATCAAACGTGAACTTGCTAATCTAGGTCAGAAGCAGGATAATGTGTCTACCTATTTCACAAAAATGAAATCTCTGTGGGATGAATTGGATCAATTTCTTCCAAGATGTCATTGTGGAAAATGTGAATGTGGAGGAGTGAAAGATATTGAGAATTATTTCAAGAATGAACAAGTGCTGAGTTTTCTCATGGGCTTCATGATTCGTTCTCGCAAACCAGAGGTCAAATTCTTCTTCTGGATCCGTTACCTCCTCTTAATCGTGTTTTTGCATTAGTCGTGCAGAAAGAAAGGCAACGAGATGTTGCTAATCTTGGTCAACAGAGTGTTAATGATTCTGGTCAACAGGCAATGGCCTTCAATACGGACACTAGATACAGGAAGCCTGTAGTTAAATCAAGCAATTTTTCTGGTCCGAATTCTTTTTTTTTTTGAGAAGGTTCACCTGGACTTTGGCCAGACTACATCCTTGGCAATTTTTACCGAGAGCTAAAGCATGTTCCCCTGGGATTAACACTCAGTAGCCCCTGGTTGCTCACCATCGGATTCTGGTTCGAATTCTTCTTACAACTCATCTAAGAATGTTGGCAGAGAACGTCCTTTTTGCACTCATTGCAAGATTCATGGCCATATTGTTGAGCGGTGCTATAAACTTCATGGATATCCTATTGGATATAAGCAGAAACATCAACGTGCAAATAATGTGACAGGAGAATACAACAATTCAGGAGATAATGGGCTCGATAATGTGGTCAATGGTCTTTCTTCTTCACAATGTCAGCAATTAATGGCGGCATTATCAAGCAAAATGGCTTCGGTGAACTGTGTGGATCTTGGTCCATCTGTTGGTGGTACTGGAAAACAAGGTATATGTTTTTCTTTTTTCTACTAATGGTGGTAGTTCACGAGTCTGGATTCTTGATTCTAGTGCATCTAGGCATATCTGTTGTGAAATCGGTTTGTTAAAAAATATCAAAAAGGTCACTGGTTTTACAGTCATTTTACCAAATCGTCAAAGAGTTCCTGTTAAAATGATTAGAGATGTTCAACTCTATAAAGATTTCGTGTTGAAGGGCGTTATGTTTGTTCCACATTTTCACTTGAATCTGATTTCGGTTAGTGCCTTAACTATTAATAAGGACTTAATCGTTAAATTTCTTGCTGAACTGGCTACAATTTAGGAGGTGAAAGAGAAGAGGTTGAATGGCAGTGCTAACAAAGTGGATGGCCTGTACGTAATGACTCCTAGGAGAATTTTTGAAGCAGCGGTTCATCAAGTTTCTTTGGAAACATGGCACAATCGTTTCGGTATCCATCAAATAAAAGATTGTTAGCGATTAGGACTTTTTTTAATGTAAAAGATGATCCTAAGAATAAGGTTTGTTCTGTTTGTCCTTTGGCTAAACAGAAACGTATACCATTGGTCAATCTTAACAATCGTTGTAGTGAAAATTTTGATCTAATTCATTGCGATATTTGGGGTCCTTTTCATATTCCTGGATCTCATGGACATAAGTATTTTCTCACTTTGGTAGATGATCATAGCAGATTCACGTGGTTGTATCTACTTAAACAAAAATCTGATGCTGTCAATATTATACTTCAGTTCTTTGCCATGATTGGTACTCAATTTGGTAAGACGATTAAAATGTTCAGAAGCGATAATGCTAAAGAACTTGATTTTGATGAGTTTTTTAAGAAGAAAGGTGTTATTCATCAAAAATCTTGTGTTGCTTGTCCACAACAAAATTCTGTTGTTGAACGAAAGCACCAACATCTTCTTAATGTAGCACGTTCTATGATGTTTCAATCAAAGGTGCCACTGAAGTTTTGGTCAGAATGTGTTCTTGCAGCGACATATGTCATCAATAGAACACCATCTGAGCTTCTTGAAGACAAAACTTCATATGAATTAGTCCAAGGAAAGATTCCAGATTATTCATTTCTAAGGACGTTTGGATGTTTGACATTTGCATCAACGCTATTAAAGTCTAGACACAAGTTTAGTGTTCGTGCTCGGCCTTGTGTTTATATGGGATATCCAGTTGGAATGAAGGCTTATCGTCTTTTGGATCTAAAGACAAAGCAATTTATTGTCTCGATAGATGTTGTTTTTCATGAGACAATCTTTCCGTTTCATAATCCTCAAACAATTCAAGTGCAGGATGATGTTTTTTCAAGGATTGTTATTCCTTTGGCAACGGATGAACGCAATGATGATGCTTATTCTCCGGTAATGCCTGAAAGTCAAAGTGTTTCTCTTGAAACACAAGATTTTGACACTCATGGAGATCAAAGTGTTTCTCATGAAACACAAGATTTTGACACTCATGGAGATCCTCATATGGAACCGTTACATGATGTAGTCGAGGGAGATCAAATTCGAGGATCTACACGTGTTCGTGTGACTCCATCTTATCTGAAGGATTTTCATTGTAATGGTGTTGTTTCTGATAACAACAAAACAAAATACCCTTTACAGGATCATATTGGCTATCAACAACTATCGTCTCGGCATCGAGCTTTTGTAACGGCTGTTTCGTCTAATTCTGAGCCTAAAACATATTCACAAGCAGCAAAATTTTCAGAATGGTGTAAAGCGATGCAAGAAGAGCTTGAAGCTATGGAAGACAACAAAACTTGTTCTGTTGTTCGTCTGCTAGAAGGAAAAAATACGGTTGGATGTCGATGGGTTTACAAGTTGAAAATTGGCTCAGATGGGAAGATCGAAAGACATAAAGCCAGGTTAGTGGCAAAAGGTTTTTATCAACAAGAAGGGGTTGATTTTATTGATACCTTTTCTCCCGTTGCTAAGATGGTAACAGTTAAAACAATGTTGTCAATAGCTGCTATTGAAGGATGGGATCTTTTACAACTTGACGTCAATAATGCTTTCTTGAATGGAGACCTACACGAAGAAGTTTACATGGAGATTCCCCTTGGTTATGAAGTTAATAGGGATTCCTTTAAACCGAATGATAAGTTGGCTTGCAAACTTCATAAGTCCATTTATGGACTCAAACAAGCCTCAAGGCAGTGGAATGTGAAATTCACTGATTTCATGATAAAAGAAGGTTTTTAATAGTCGAAGGCAGATTATGCATTGTTTTTTAGAGGAAGTGGAAAGGATTTCATTGCACTGTCGGTATATGTAGATGATATCATAATCACGGGGGCCTCGAGTTCTATGTTACAAGACTTCAAAAATTGTTTGAGTTCTGCTTTTAAACTCAAAGATTTGGGCAATTTGAAGTATTTTCTTGTCCTTGAAGTAGCAAGATCCAAAACAGGCGTTTTTATTTCTCAAAGACACTATACATTGCAACTATTAGAAGATGCAGGTTTACTTGGTGCCAAACCTTCCAAAGTACCAATGGATCCTAACGTTTTACTGAATGATAGAGATGGCGATGTTCTTGAAGATTCTTCACAATACAGAAGATTGATTGGTAAGCTTCTGTATCTTACTGTCACCAGGCCGGATATGTCTCTTGCGGTACACAAGCTGTCGCAATTTGTTTCAAACCCAAGAGCTCCTCATCTAAAGGCTGCTCGTCATTTGCTTTGTTATCTAAAACAAAATCCTGGTCAGGGAGTTCTATTTTCTGCTAATTCTTCTTACAAGGTTCAAGCATATTGTGATTCTGATTGGGGAAAGTGTATCGATTCAAGACGATCAGTTACTTGTTACTGTATTTTTTTAGGGAACTCATTAATTTCGTGGAAATCAAAGAAGCAGCCGACAGTGTCTAGATCGTCTACTGAAGCCGAGTATAGAGCCATGGTTGTGACAGCCTGTGAGATAGTTTGGATTAAACAACTTCTGAAGGATTTTGGTGTGTTTGAACAACAATCGGACGTTGTTTTGTGATAACAAATCTGCTCTCCAGATTGCATTAAATCCTTCTTATCACGAACGAACTAAACACATTGACATAGATTACCATTTCATACGAGAGAAGGTTAGTGATAAAACCATTCGTCTGATGTCTATCCAGTCAGATTTTCAACTAGTTGACATGTTTACAAAGCCTCTGCCTAGTTCTAAATTAGTTGCTATGTTGAACAAGACGGCTTTAATGAATATTCATTCGCCAAGCTCATCTTGAGGGGGCCTTATTAGAGTATGAAGGTCATTTTGGTAATTTAGCTTTTGAGTTTTGTTTAGTTTGTTCAGGAGCTGTTTTTAGTCTGTTTCTAAGTTGTGTTAGGTTGTATATATTTGTATTCATGTATTCTCTTTTCTCTCAAGCAATTCAGATGTTCCAGAACATTCTCTTTCTCTCTCTCTCTCTCTCTCTCTCTCTCTCTCTCTCTTCCCTTTTTCATTTTCTATTCGTATTAGGAACCAAACCAGACATTGGTTTGGGGAAGAAGATGGGTGTAGGTGTGATGTGGAAATGGGATGACAATAGCAGATGAAAGAACAAGAACCATCATATCCACAATTTCACCGACTCCTATTTCTCAAATCCTACATTCGTAGCCCATGGATTCCATCATCCCCATACTCTCACGTCATATTGTCTTCCTTTTACTCTCCCTTTAATATTGGTACATACACAGACAAATGAAAAAAAACAAATGAAAGAGAAGAAAAAATTAGAGAAAAATGAAAGGGAAGAGAAAAAACAGTTGCAGGTTTCATGGGGAAGGGAAGAGAGAGAAAGAAGAAAAGGGGATATGGTGTCTAGGGGTGGGAGATGGAAGGAAGGTGGGTGGGGCCATAGGGGTGGGGTTACGTGGTGGTTTAGTAGAAAAATATAGAAAACAAAAGATAAAGGCTAAAAGACATATATACCCTTTGACTTAATTAGGTTAACAGAATCATTTTTATTCCGTTAGAACATCTCCAAGAGCTTTTCTATATTTTTTCTAAATTAGAGAATATGAGATCAATACTCTAAAATTTTCTATTTTAGCAATTAGTTTAGCAATGCTGTTGGAGCAATTTAGGAAGAAAAAAACTCATTTTTTTCTATTTTAGCAATACTGTTGGAGATGCTCTTAAATAGAAGGATCCGGAGCGTGCATTTTTGCACAGGGACGCCCAGTGTAATAAACGCAAATTAGGGACCTAATCCAAAGTTTTGCAAAACCACAGGGATCGAGAGTGTAATTTACTCTTTATATTATAAACCACAAGGACTAACGGTGTAATACAGTGTAAATCCCATGAACCAACACTAGATGGATCTTTTCTATAATTATTTCAAAATAAGTATTAACAATGTAATAAAATATAAACAAATAGGGATCAAATATATAATTACCTTTTTTTTAATGGCAAAAGAAGGAAACGAAAAAACGGAGCTTAGCCAAGAAAGTACACCGGAGGAAAAAAAAACACCTGAAAGCTAAAAAGGAAAACAAATTAAAAAAAACAACTACCCGATGAATTGCATCTAGGGGTGTTCAAAATATACGAAACCGAAAAACCGAACCGAAAAATCAGCGAACCGTACCGATTTTTATGTTAACCAAACCGGTTTTTTCAAAAATTTCGGTTTGGTTAACCGAACCGATAATTTTTTCGGTTTTTCGGTTCGGTTACGGTTCTTGATTTTAGTGACGGAAGGTTAACCGAAAACCGAATATATATATATATATATATAATATACACTATATATATATTCTATAAATATGCTATATATACACTATATATTGTAATGTAGAAAAATAAGTTGTGTAAACTTTATATATTTATATCACTAGTTGTTTAACTTGAATTTGAATTAAAACTCATTAATTATGAAAACTTAATGTACATGTGATGTTGAAAAAATAATTTTCATATTATTCATAGATTACTAGAATACATGTTATTGAAAATAGGTTAATCGGTTAACCGCATAACCGAACCGTCAAAACCGATTAACCGATTACCGGTTAACCGACGTTTTCGGTTTAGGTTTAGGTTCATTATATCGTCAAACCGAATTTGTCGGTTAACCGGTTGTCGGTTAACCGTTTATCGGTTAATCATCCATGAACACCCCTAATTGCATCAATAGAAAAGAAAATGAAAGTGGGGTGTGGGGCCAAGCAATTGATTTTTGGTGACCCTCTTGTTAAGGGTACAGTTGGCAAAATATGCAAAGAAGAACCACATTTGATCTTATCCACATGACAATCATCAAAAGTATCTCAGTTGTTTTGTCAAAACAAAAAAAAAATGTTATTAATTTTTATTTGTTAAAACTTTAAGAGCTTTGTTATTCTATTTTGGCAAATAAAAAAGTATGAACAGGATCTGTTCATACTTGAACATGATGCGTTTTAAAGGCTCGTATTTTTGGGTTCTTGATTCACAAAGAGATGGAAATAAAAAAGTATGAAAAAATTTCTAAATATAAATAATTCTTAAAAATTAAAAATAAGAAAAGAATAATATTATTTAAGGTTGTGTTTGGTAAAATAAGATAGCTTACAAATCTACATGTTTGGATGAACCATAACTAGGTTATTGAAATGCTAGTTGGAATAGTGTTTTAGAAATCTTTTATAGTTTTTCCAATTATAGCGTTATTAGTATTAATTATTATACCCAAGGATACCATTTTTGGTCGGTTTACATACTTATAAGCTAATTTTTGCCAAACATAATTTACTCATAAACTAGCTTATCAACTACTATTTAGCTTATTAGTTAACAGCTAACTAATGAGTTATCAGCTAGTTTATCAAACACAACCTTAATCTCTTTAAATGATAGTATAATTGATGGTTAAAAAGTGTTTTAAAAAATATTTAAATATTAAATATAATGTATATTTTTTAGTAATGTTGAAAACTAGTTATTAAGAGCCCGGGCTTCGCGCCGGGTTATAAACTATAATAGATTTTATCATTTATATGAAACATAAAGTTTGTACATATGTTATCATACGAAAGGTTAGTATGACGAACTTTGTAAATTGTGTTGGATATTTAACTATATGGTTACAATAGAAAAGAGATAAATGGTGCAATTGATTTCTATTTTACGTGTCTGTTCACATGTAGATAATGTGTGTGTAAAGGGGGAGGGGGGGTTTATACGTCAATGATTATTTGAAATAAATAAAAATATTAATTTTAACTTAAGCTTTGGAAAAAGAAATATTATGTACTATCTATTAACCAATAGAACATCATGTCTTAATAAAATAAAAAGAAGATAAAAAGTAACAAAATGTGAAATATCTAATTTGAGAATAAATAATATAAAGACGATCTACTATAAGGACCAAATATGTAAATTAATCAAACATTGAGTTAACTTTATAATTTAACGAAGTTGGATAAAGAGATGAAAATGGAATAAAAATAAAAACCACAGATATGAAAAAACTGTTTTTAAAGATCAAGGATGAAAAACGTTATAGACATCAAACTATAGGAACTAAAGTTGTACTTTAACATATTTCAGACATATGACTAAAATATAAAATGAAATATAGATAACTAAAATGTATAAAGTGAATAAATATTATACGTTTAGAGGGGCTAAAATGTAACTTTTGAAAATGTCGGTATATTGACGAATAGTGTTTTGTCTTCCTAAATATATAAGCGTATTACATATAATATATAATAAAATAATTACATAAAAAATTATTCAATATTAGACTCATTTTAAACGTATCGACAATACGATTATAATGCGTAATTTGTTAAAACTAAAACGTACTTTTTAACATATACTTCAGCCAACATACGATAAATGACTAAAACGTAAAATGAAATATAGAAAATTAAAAGATATAAAGTAAATAAATATTATAAGTTTAAGGGGGCTAAAATGTAATGTTTTTAAGTACATAATCGTAGTATAAGTTTAATGTTTTTAAATATTATATATCGTGGTATATATAATGTGACTTAGGATCAGGTGAGACCAAGCTGTTACCGTGAGACCGCGTGAGACCAATACCTAACGTATGAAACTTCACAAAAAAACACCGTGAATGTACATAAAACTCGAATATGCAGACCTAAAATTCACTTTCGATGCAAAAAAAAATTGAAAACAAGCCAAAAAACGAAACCTTCACAGCTCAAGTTCTGTGAAGGTTACATATATATAATGCGAACCTTCACAAAAAAACTGCTGTGAAGGTTGCGTTTTTTAAGTTTTTTTTGGAATTTTTTTTCGATAGTGTTTTTTAGTATGTTTTAACGATGAATGTTCAATTTTTTTTACCTTCACAAATGTTTTGATGTGAAGTTTCAAGTAAAATATGTTGGTCTCATCGGTCTTACCAAAAAGGCTTGGTCTCACCGGAACTTAACTCTAATAAAATAATCACATCAAAATATATTCAATATTTGGCTCATTTCGAACATATCGACGATAGGATAATAATGGTGTAAGTTGTTAAAATTAAAACATATTTTTATAACATATTTAAGCCAATATACGATATATGATTAAAACGTAAAATGAAATATAAAAAATTAAAAGGTATAATATAAATAATTATTGTAAGTTTAGGGGTTAAGTTTAATAAACATTATAAGCTTAAGGGCTAAACTGTAAATGTTATAAATTTAGTGTTCATAAGTTCCTGATAAATGTTATTATTATAATAAGTTTTAAAGATTTTTGACCTCTTATTTTTTATTTTAATTTTTTTTTTAAAAGTTGAAGTTTTTAATAAAATAATTAATTATAGGGTATAAAATTTTAGTAAGAAATTATTTCTTGTTGTGTTATGTTTTTTTGATACTTATGAAAGATATAAGTAGTCTGGCTACTAATAAACATTGGATCTTTTACTTTTGAAAAGTCACACTTTTATTTTGAAAAATAACACCAGATAAATATTTGATACTTTTTAGAAGAATGATTTTTGAAATTATCTAATGTATAAACATAGATCATCTTTTAGTTAAATCATTATCCGGTGTTTGATATTTTGGATAGAAAAAATTTAATATAAACGATAAAAAAATGCAATTTTCTATTAGAGATAAAAATGAGAATGTGATCATGTTCCTCAACAAGAATAGAGGAACGGGATGAGAACGAAGATGAAGATGGGAATCAAAGAGGAGGTTCGGGGTCCCCGACATTAGTTATAAAGCAAAGTGCGACGGGGGAGTGTAGTCAATTCTCCGAAAACAAAACCAACTCAAGAAAAGCATAATCTCTAGCTTTTTGACCGATAAAAATTTGAATTGTTTCAAAATAGTACGTCTCTGATTTAAATTTTATTCATTCAAGTTTATATTCAATGATTTTTGATGATGTGTATTTATGTGATTAACGAAAAAAATGTGATGCAGAAATGTATGACTGCAGACTTTATATCCCTATCAGAGACAAACTACAAAACAAATAAACTAACGTCGATGATTTGAGTATTTGATTTGGGTTTAACATAATTTATTGAATCATCAAATCCAAAGATTAATTACAACAAAAAAGGATTCCGAATTGAATTTAAATATACACAAATCATTTCTCGTAAACCATCCGAAACTGCTTCTTGAAATTATCTCCGACCAAACTCATCCCCACTTCCTGTGGATCAACGGTCTGATTGCCACCACTGAACGATCCTCCGTTTTGCGATGGCACGTGTTCACGTACGGCGTTTAGCGACGGCGGTAGTTCGTCGCCAGATATCAGATCGCGGCTGTCGGAAGTTTGAGAATTGGCGACGGGTCTCATACATCCGAAAGATGGTGGTTGCTCACTGTCGTGATCGACAAGCGATGGATTGTCAACGGGTTGTGGTTTCGGACACGGTTGGTTGATCTGATCTCCGATGAGTTGTTCTCGATCGGAGCTCTTGGTCACTGCCGATGACATGGATGGAGGTGGTTGGCCGGAATATATCTTGAAGATGGGTAGTTGTTGAGTTTAAAATGCAGATGGTTGAATATATCTTTACTATATATTAAAAAGAGTTCACCAACTGTTTTCAAGAAACTGAATTTCAAGGAAACTGTCTGCAAACCCACGATCTTCCTTCAAATTAGCATCTCCTTCTCACAAGTTATTTTCATTATTCGAATCGTTTTCTTCCTTCCCATTCATCTCCTTCCTCTCTCTCCCCACGTCCCAGAACAGAACGACTCCATAGAGCGAGCATTCAATTTCATCAATCTCCGTATCCTCTCTGTTCCTAATTTCATCAATTGTAAGGTTTTCAATCTTCGTATTTCTTGAAGTCCTTTAATCGGACCAAAACAAGCAAACATACAAACCTGGAGTCGGTTTTTCGATCAGAAGGTAAATTATTTACATATTTTTCGATTGAAGAGGTTGCTTTGGTTAAATGGTATCTGAAATTTGAAATTGATAATTGTGGGTTTGGATAGGAAACTTATTCTGAAATAGCTGCTATTTATTTGACGAAAAGTTACGTGAAATGGCTGTGAGAATTGGAGTAGATTTGAGTTAGAAATTGGTGAAGTTTGCTGGGGGAATTTATAATTTCAATCTAAATTTCTTGGAAATTAGGGAATTTGGACTAGAATTGAATCAGAAATTGGTGAATTTTGGGACTTTTTTAATTCAATCTAAATTTCTTGTCAATTGGTGAATTTGCTAGGAATTTGTACTAGATTTGAATCAGAAATTGATGAATTTGCTGGGAATTTTAAAATTCAATCTAAATTTCTTGTCAATTGGTGAATTTGCTGGGAATTTTTGAAACTCAATCTAAATTTCTTGTCAATTTGGGAATTTGGACTAGATTTGATTAAGAAATTGGTGAATTTTGTTAGGAACTTTTTGTTAGGGAATTTATCTGAATTAGAAATAGATGAAGTTTTCTGGGAGCTTCTTAATTTTAATCTATCTTTCTTATGAATTAGGAAAAAATAAAAACTACTACTACTTCACTGCTTGATCTCAACTCGAATGCCGCCCATTTTGCCGTTGATGATGCTCCATCATGTGTTGAAGATACCTGCAATCTATACGTAAAACCAAGCGGTTTCAATATCGATCTCAACTCGGAAGACGTTTCTAGCTCCATCACCCACGATCCTTTCCATGAATATTATAAGAATCACGATCGTTCAAAACCCCGAGGCGCTTCATCGGAATGCGGAAGTTCATGCCATTTTGGTGGTGAAAAAGACTCGATGAGAGTTTGGAAAGAAATGAAACAAAATGGGTTTCTATCGTTTTCTTCTCACGGCGGTGTGCCGGTCCCACCGATGCCCAAATCACGAGGCCGGAAAAGATCGAGATCGCGAAGAAAGAGCAAGTGGATCGGTTCGCTAAAGTGGCTGCTCCGAGCAGGCTTCTGAATGAACAGACTCCCTGGATTATAAATCACGTAAGAAACCGAATAATATACAAAGAAATTTGTGCATTACTAGAATAAGAAATGGGTTTTTGGGTGATGAAGTAAATTAAAGAAAGTAAATGCTAATTTTTCAGGTATTTTATTTTGAAGTTTGAAGCACCCTACATTCATCAATTTTGATCATAACATATTGTGGGTGTTAATATATTCGATTATTGATACATGTTATACCCTTCGTATTTGGCGGTTTTTGTTCTCTGAAATTCAACTTATTCACCATAGTAGGGAAGAAGATTCAGAACGGGATCATCGTCTCAGCCATCTCTCACACACTAGCAGCACTAGAGCAGCAGAAACTCCTCTGCTGTCTCCACCGGTGAGTTCTTCCGGCGCTATCACTGTTCTCACACACGCACACTCACATACGTGGATGCGTAAGCATATCTACGATGATCAATTCTGATTTTTCTCTCTTATTAGGGTTTTGATTGAGATGCAAATTTCCATAACTTCGAATTATTTGTTGTTCAATTTGATTGCATGATGAAGTGAATGTCGTTTGTGTTTTGGTTGCAATTAATGTATGCATTCGTGAACTGAAGCTGCAGTAGTATCTAATCATTAAGTGCGTAGCTTGAATGATGTTGAGTTCGTTGTAGGTGTTACCCCATTTTTGTTCACCAATTAATTAAAACCTGTAAGAATCTGATAGTACATGCTGTGCACGATTTTTTTTTTCACCTTTGGAGACCGATTCATATGATATTATCCATGACCTAAGTTGACATGTTTCTGTATTGAAGATAGTTCTTAATGTTGCTGTCATAAATCAGAGTCCATTTTGACTTTTAAGAGTCAAATGTGTTGGTTTTTAATCCGCAAAATCGATGAGAACTGCTTCAAAGGTGATATAATTCGCTTGTACTAACCGGTCCAATTTTTGCTGGTTGGTACTCTTGGAAGAATTCTAGATCTTACAAAGAAGGGAATATGCAATCTGACTGATTGTGCAATGCTGGTCATGGATGAGGTATTTGAAAACCATTTCAGCCCTTATATCTGCCTTCATTGTAAATTTATTATGTGCAACTCTCAGACGTATTAAATTTTAAATGATACAACAGCCTCATTTGTGTCTAAAAAATAAGTATAAGATCCAGGTTTCAGACAATGCATTAGACATGAAATTACTTAAGTTTTATGTATATATGATATTGTCGTCAGGTGGCCAAAACCCATCTGTCTTAAATGTTTCTTGGGCTTAAATCAATGTACCTTGGAAATTCACTAGAATCTGTTAAATACAAATTTCTATAAAAGATAAAGAAAAGAAAGTTTTGGTTGGTAGAGTTATTTAGAACCATAAATTAAAGTAAATGCATGCTATATTGGTTTGGTAGGGATTAAGTAAATAAATGTCTCTTTAATCTATACTACTTATTAAAAGATTATGTTTTGGGTTGACATAGTGGATATACCAATGGAAGAGTACATCTGTTGTTGACAAGATACAGTTTAAGCTCTATAGGCCCGCCAATTACTCAGGCATGGTATCCCTGGTACCACCAAAAGCAGGTAATCTTATTAATTCTTGCTTAAAATTTTAAACAAGCATTGGACATATATTGATCTTTTTGTTGAATCTGTGGATTTTGGTAGAAAATTTAATCTAAATTACTTTCTTGGCCTATCAATAGAAACCTTGTATTCTCTGCTTATTCTGATTTAGCCAAGGTTCCTACGGTAAAATGTATAGAGGGGAAAAGAGGTGCTTCTTTTTCTTTCCTCAATTTAATATATTGAGTACATAATGGCCGATACTTTAGCAACATCCAAGAACTTTCCTATAAAATTGGGTGCAATTTCTGAAAAACTAATTTAACAGACCACCATTTTATCTATTTCCTAGAACATTCCTATTAGATTGGGTTCAAATTCTGAGTTGTATCATGACAAGTGATCCGTAATTGGGACATGTGGAAGGATAGCTAATCTGTGCAAGTTTAATTTAGAATATTTGCCAATGGTGGCCAATTGGAAACTTAAGTTATAAAACTAATTGTGAGTGCATGTTACGTTCTTTTTCTCAATGTTAGTAATTTCATCTTTCATAAATATGAAAATCAACCCTTTCATTTTAATTGATCTATGTATAACCCGAGTCTACATTCCAAGCAGATATCGCAAGAATTCTGCAAATTCTATTCTTTTTATCACATCTAAGATTGGAGTACAAGCACAAGGTTTGGAGTATCCGGCTGGGTTTATACTTTTAGGAAAGGTAAGTACTTACTATAATTAATGATTCAAATCCCGGTATGACAGATTCAGATATTATTACTGTTCTGATTAAGATTCCAATTGGAACAAGTTTGTTTTGATTTTGATTTCTACTAATAGAGGCTTTGGGTCTTTTGGTTTTGATTAACACTGTTTTTCTTTTAAAAAATTATTTCAATTTTCAAGAGCACTCTAGATCTATCCTTAAGTTCGACTTGAGTCGAAGAACAACTAAAAAATCTTTTAGTGTTTAACAGGTTTGTAGTCTATTATTAGAGTTGTTCGATTTTCATTTTCATTTGGAAATTGCATTTCTTTAAACACCCACCTACGACTTTTACTTTAAGATGATCTTGATGGGTTTTGATCTTCTTGTTTTTCTTAAATGCTTTCAAATGAAAGTAAATTGCTTTATCTTGTAATCTCATGGTTTCGTCAAGTTTCCTTTATGATCTTTTGTTACATGTAGTTACTTTTCTCTAGGAAGTGTTGTTTCGTTGGTAAGACCATAAATAATTGCTTCTCATGAGTCGATCAATTTATTGCAAAAACAACGCGAAATTTTTTTCCCACGGTCACTGTATTATTAGAAGATGAAATTGAGATGACGTTTGCAACTAATTATCTAGATAATCTTTTGTGATAACGACAACAAATAGGCGACAAAGACTACTTATACTTATACTTACCCTATCAAATTATGCACTTGAAAGTTGGTATTAGATCTTAACTACTAACGTATTTACATGGCTCCCTTTCCCAGGAAACTTTATCTACCATGTCGGGTCGTAGCTACAAGAAGGACAACGAACGGAGCTACCATAACTTCCTTAGAGTTTGTATCGAGTTTGGTATTTGAGAATCCGTTGAAAGAAAATAATATGTGATACAAAAGATGTAGTGATTAAAAGTATATAAGTGAACAGGGTTTATTGTATCTTTTTATATCTTGTGCCATTTACGTTTACAAATTAAAACCATAAAAATGTTATAAAATTATGAATTCTACCTTTTGTGAGGAATACTTTAGAGTCCTTCACACCCGCCGCATCGCGCGGGTACGCTGACTAGTATATATATATATATATAGAGAGAGAGAGAGAGTAAGAAAACAATCCATGTGTATAATATAAAGGACAAAATTGTAATTTGGATTGAAATTGTTTTCTAGAAGTTCAAGTTGCAATCCTTTTGAAAAGAAAATTTGATTATTTGGTGTCTACTTCAGAACAGAAATACGCGTGAATCCTTCTGAAATAAAAGATTGACTAAATTTCAATTTTCGTCTTTGGACTATATGAATTTTTACATTTTTCATCCTTAAACTATCGAAAGTTACATATCGTCTCTAAACTATGTATATATTTCACTTGGTTTTAGTCCCTCTCACTAATGTAATTTTACCAGTTCTCTTTACTTTAATTGTTTTTACAAAATTTATAATATTACAAGGACCTATTGTGTAATTAACTATATATAATACGCACACCACACACATAAACAAACTACACGCAGACACAACACACACACTCTCTCTCCAAACACACACGACCGACGGCCGGCGGTGGAGGCGATGCTCCGGTACCACTACCACGACCAACTGAAAACAACAATGGATTCCTTCACTTGCTAAAAAAAACCCTCCATTTTCAACTCTCCCTACCATGGATTCTCTTCTCCAATTTGATTTCAAGTTCTTAGCCAAAATCGATTTGGGGGTTTATGAGATGTCAATGGCGGTCGCTGACGACGATGATGCGGGTTTTAAAGAGAGAGAGAGAGAGAGAGAGAGAGAGGAGAGAGAGAGAGAGAGAGAGAGAGAGGATCACACAGAAATGTAGTGAGAGAAACAAAGATCTTGTTTTTACTAATTAGGGCTTTCATTCATCAATCATCTTTACTAATTTGAGTTCGGTTTTCCAATTTTTGTTATATGTGTTCATAGCTTCATCTGCTTCTTCATTTGAATTGATGATTTTTATTTATGTAATGGGTGTTTATAGCTTCATCTATGAGTTTCTTAATCATTCCAATTTAAGGTTTCTGATTTCTTGATATTGAATTTCTGATTTCTTCAAATAGGTGTTCTTGGATTTTCTATTTTCGGTATTTTGCATCTAGGTTTTATGATTTTTGTAATGAGTGATGCGAGAGTGAGGTCGTAATTGGGGGTTTCTTGACACAAAAAGGGGTTTGGGGATGTGATCATGCAGTAATGAATGAAGAGTATATGATAAAGCTGATGATGATGTATCAAACGATGTATACATACACACACACACACATATATATGCATGTATTATAATTACAAAACAGATCCCTGTAATTGGGGTTAACAAAAAAAAGTTAACGGGCGTTAATGAGAGAGACCAAAACCAAAGCGAAAAGGCATAGTTCAGGGATGATATTCGACTTTCGATAGTTTAGAGACGAAAAATGTTGAAATTCACATAGGTTCAGGGACGAAAATTGAACTTTACTCTAAAAGATTTTATATCGTTTGTAACACCATAATTCCAAAAACCAGCTTTTACAAAAAAAATGAAAGAAAATAACTTTAATTACTAAAAACACCTCAAGAATTCAAGGAAAACACCGTTTGTCACAAAGATTGTCAAATAAACCAAAATCCATAACTAAGTTGTAAACAAGTTTTAATCAAGTTTTCCCAAAAGAGTCGTCGGAACTGTTCGCATCGCTGGAGTCAAAGCGGGGCCTTGCCCTTGTCCACACCCGAACCAGAACCTGAGAAATAAGGGGAACAACTAAAGGGTAAGCGATAACGCTTAGTGAGCAGACACTATGTATATCACACACCATCACATGCATATGTACCATAATAGGTACCAAACCACATCCATAACACAATATAACATCATCACATAGCATCATCATATACAATTCAATAGACCAAAATATAAATAAATTCTCATCGATGGGTCAACCACCACATCATATCAACATAATACATATCATACGACACGTAACCAACACTTGACTCTCATGAGATCGATATTAAATCTCCCGTCAGTTTGGACACGGGTCGGCCCCCACAACTCATCAACGACATGTGGTTCCCTTTCCCGCCTGCTTAGGACACGGGTCTGCCCCTACAACTCATCAAGGGCATGTGGTTCCCTTTATTCGCTCGCCAACTTAGGACGCGAGTTCGCCCCCGCAACTCATCAAGGGCATGCGGTTCCCTTTACACGAAACTATCACGCATACATACACATATAACAATGCATAACACACATAGTGCAACTCACCTGGTACTAGCGTAGGGAAATCCTCGGTATCCATATGATAGCTAGCTAGTTCACCTAAGCAATGCAACATATAACTTATCAAACATTGTTCAAAAATTTCCATTCCGACTCTCCTAAGGAAATAACCTATCCACCGACATCCAACTTCCTTAAAAATTTACCAAATACCTTATATTATAGTCCCGTAGGGGAGTACTGTTAGGAATTATGTGCAGAGTTGACAAACCAAGTGATTACACATCCAATGTTACAAGACACTTGAGGGTCACACCTGTGAGGACCTATAAGTCGAACAAGTTAGTAGAAACCCCGAAATGGAGAGTTAGGATTTATAATAGTGCATTATAAATCAATTGGGTAATTACAGTCAGAATTACCAAAGTTGGAGGGTTATTAATTAATTAGGATATTATATATTTATTAAGATAAATAAATATATAATAGTTAATTAATAAAGATTTTATATATTAGATAAATATATAAATTATAATTATCGTATGCAAACTCTTTTCCAGCTAATTAAATAAGGAAAGGATTTAAGATAATTATCATAAGGAAACTGGATTCCATACAAACTGTATTTTTCCTCCATATAAATAAAGCCTATGGGTTAAGGAAAAATAATAAGCTTTCAGTAAAAAGGAAAAACCAGTTCTCAGTTTCCTCTCTCTCCTCTCTCTCTCCACCGGCGCCGATCACACCCCCCCCCCCCCGGGTCGGATTCCAGTTTTAGTTCGGGTTTCGCAAAGTTCTGCTAGAGGAACGTTCGTTGGTCGATCACCGGTGGACTAATTCTCAAGCATCCAGGTAAATTAATCTAACCTAATCCTTTAGGTTTAGAGCTACAAACGATTAAGATCATTAGGCTTTAATGGGTTTTTAGCTTTTATCGCTTCCGCATGTTTTGATCGAAACAACGAGTTTCTGATCACGTGGGTTTTAACGTTTTGTTTAAACCTATGAGTTATATCAAACCAGCGAGGTTTGATAGATCTGAGATAATCCTCGAGTCAGTTAGAACCGAGGATACCCACAAAAACCCAACAGTGGTATCAGAGCCATTGTTAAATCGTTTTTAGCTGTTTATCAGTTTATCAGTTTATCGTTTTATATGTGATCCGTTAAAATCAATTCTTGCATAACAAGTTTTGATTGTTTATCCGTTTATCCGTATGATCCGTTAAAAATTTGTTTCTTGTGTTTTTAAGTTTAAAGTTCTGATCTTTATATGATTCATAATAATAGTTTGTTTAAACTAAAATCTGATTATTTATCAAGATACAAACTTTGTTTAAATTTGATAATACAAAAAACCCACCATCAGAATAGTGATGACTAAGAAAGTCAAACCACCAAGGACAGCGGTGGCCGTAGCCAAACCACCAGCGTGGTGGTGGCGGCGTTGGCCATCGGCTCAAGCACCGGCCAAACCACCAGCGTGGTGGTGGCCGTTCGACCTAGCCACGGTGATCGCCGGCTGTATGGCCGTTCGACCTAGCCACGGTGATCGCCGGCTGTATTGCCGTTCGACCTAGCCACGGTGATCGCCGGCTGTTGTTCTCAAACACCAGGCCGCACCACAGTTCCGTGGTAGCGGCGCATGGTGGTAACCGGTGTACAAATACCGCAACCACCCGAAAGCCGCGATAGCGGTGGTGGATGACGGTAATCACAGCGGTGGTGGTAGCCTCGTCCGACGTGGATCGCACCACCAGTAACCGCAATCGCAATGGTGGTAACGGCTTTGTTATAAAAATCGCCGGCCACAATGGTGGCGACGAGTTGCGATCGCCGCCACTAGCGACGATGTTTGTTCCGGATTAGAAGCGGTGCCGGCGGCGGCGAAGCCACCACAGATTGGTGGTGGTGCTGGTTGTAATCACCAGGTATAGGCGATGATTTTTGTTGCCATTCGCCGGCTAGTAGCGGCAGCCACACCACAGCGAGTGGTGGTAGCGATAGCCATCGGTTTTCGAACACCGGCCGCACCACATATGATGGTTACGGCATCAGGTGTGGTCAAAGGCCACGACGGCGGCGGTGGCAGCCTTGTGCTGATGCTGTTTTTCCGATCTAATTGGTGGTGATCCGTTTGTGGCAATTCGATGGCGTTGGTTGGTGGCGGTAGTGGCGTCGTTTACACTACCGTTGTTACCAATCGATGATGATGGTTACGCGATGGCCAAGTGCCACGCGCGGAGACCAAACCGCCGTGACTGCAACCACCAGCGTGGTGGTAGGCGGCGGTTCTTGACCACAGAATGAACCTAGGGTTTTTTCGTGTTTTGGGCCTAGTTGCGTTATCCAGACCCGAGGCCCAGTTCTTTGGACCAAGTTATGGCCCAAAAAGGTTTTTGTTTGGTTTCAGGTTTTCTTACCCAAGATTTTTTTTCTGTTTAATTTTTGTTCAAACCAGTTGGATCGTTTCTCTTATAAAAATTTAAATTTTTCGCCAGTTTGTCGAAAAGGCCTAATTTTATTCAATTAAAACACCAAGGCCAGTTTTATAAATTGAATCATAAAACCTGTTTGATTTAAATTTTGGGTAAAAGGATTAATTTCAAAATGGTTATGGATTTATTTTCCAACCTAAAATATTTTGATTCATAAAACAGTTTGTTTTTCGAATCAGTTATAAAATCAAGTTTTGCGATAATTGAAACAAGATAATTTTAACGGATCCAGGTTTATTTTCTCGTAATTATAATATTGCTTTTGTTGCATATATATTTTATAATTGCGTGGTTGCTTGAATTTTATATATGCATCTCAGTTTGAGTTTGTATATATCTATTATAGTATTTGCCAAACTTAGACCCTTGACATATCGACGGGGAGGCCTGCGTGCCATTTACAACCCCTTATGTAATAATGACCCTAGGATAGATTTTTCTTTTGGGATGACAAGGCCAGTGGGAGCTACTCTTCATCTTACCGGAATACTGACAAGCATGGCGAAGCCAGTGGGAGCTACGCGAAGTTTTGAAGTTGTAGAAAAACTAGGTCATTATTGGTCCCTAGGAACAAAATTGGCAAATCCTATAATTAACTGTTTTACAATTGCGTAGTTGTTATAATTATCTGTGTGCATGATTAGCTACGTAATTGATGCTAATAACTGTTAGTTTATTAGATATGTTTTTAAAAAGGAATTTTTTTTAAAAACAAGAAGAAATTAGGTTTTATTAATCGAAAACCTTTAAAGTGAAGTTTTTTAATAAAACCTACTGTGTTGTTATAAAAGAGCAAAGTTGACAGAACAGTTAGTTTTTGTCAGACGAAAAGGTTATCGAAACAGGTAGTTTCGATCAACCAGTATGCTTTAAATCAGTTGATTTCGATCAGCCGATATTTTAAACAGTTGGTTTAAAATAACATGAATATTTAAAACAGTTAGTTTAGAATATTAATTGCTCTTATAACAAAGTATAGATGATTGTTTTATATAAAAGGTTTTAATCAACTAGGTATGCTATTAAAACAGTTAGTTTTAATTAGCAAGTAATTTTAAGAACAGTTAGTTTTAAAATTTACATATATGTTTCAAACAGTTAGTTTAAAACATAAGTAGCCTTTATAAACAATCAGTTTTTCAAAATCCTGGAAATAAAGTTTTTCAAAACCCCGAAAATCATAGATCAGTAGTGCAACCCATCTAGGGGCACCTTCGGCGTAAAGTACATAGGCGTTGTAAGTGATCACACATTCGACGTCTGTGTTCAAACTGAAGCTGAAGGGGTTACATAACTCTGCGAATTATCTCCGGGTGGTACCGGCCAGAGTATAGTGATCAGGTCCCCAAAATGGTGAGATCTGTTTTGGTACTATAATGTTCACCGGGTGGTACCGGGCCAAAAAGCACTTAGAGGGACTAAAAACATGCACAGATAGTTGCCACAGTCCCGAAAAGATCTAGGAGTCATGTCAGTTAGACATGATTGGTAAAAGTCCTTACCTACCGAAATAAATACGGTTCTGGTGGAGCAAGAACATTACGCACATCAGGACGTATGAAATAAGGATCCTAGTCCAATAAATTGATCATTTAAGGGTTTATTGATATTTTATTGGAAATTAGTCTATTTACAGTTGCTAAGACCAAAAGTTTTATTTTGTGTAGATGGCAAGCACTGTTACCAGCACTAACAATCTTTCCCTCCGCTCTATCCTAGAGAAGGATAAGTTGACCGGCTCTAACTTTCTTGACTGGGAGCGCAATCTGATGATTGTGCTCAGACATGAAAGAAAGTGGTATGTGCTTGAAGAGCCACTTGGGGAGGCACCTCCGGCAAACGCTCCGGCTGCTGCCAGAAATGCCCACAAGAAGCACTCAGATGATCTCCTTGATGTTGCCTGTCTGATGTTAGCAACTATGAGCCCAGATCTGCAAGCAGGGCTCATAAATACAAATGCTTACGACATGATCCGCCAGCTGAGGGACATGTTTCAGACTCAGGCTCGTACAGAACGTTACGATGCCACCAAAGCATTCAATGAATGCAAGATGGTCAAAGGGACATCAGTAAGTGACCATGTCATGAAAATGAAACGGCACTTAGATCATCTGGAGAGGCTGGGTCATCCCGTTCCGTTGCAGCTAGCAACTGACACCATACTTAATTCACTGTCAGAAGACTACAGGCCCTTTGTAGTCAACTACAACATGAACAACATGAAGAAAACAATAGCAGAATTGCACTCCATGCTTAAGACAGCTGAATTAAATATGGGGAACAAGAACAAGACAAAGGATGTCTTGATGGTAAAAGACGGAGGGGTTAAAAAGAAAAATGGGCATGCAAGCACCAGCAAGGGAAAAGGACCAGTTCAGGCCATCCAGAGTGCACCCAAGAAAGGCAAGGGCAAGGGCAAGGGCAAGAAGGTTAAGCCAAACAAAGCTAGGACCGAGAATCGCTGCTTCATATGCAATGAGATCGGTCATTGGAGGCAAAACTGCCCTAAGCGTCATGAAGCAGGTATGAAAAACCTCAGAAAATTTATGATTGCTTTGATTTAACACTTCTTACTTGTTAGCTTACAAGTATACTGATACCTAGAGCAAATGATTATTGCAGGAAATCAGAAATGAAGTGGAGTGCCCAGGAGTTGCCAAGGATCAAAACACGAGATAATTTAAGTCAAGACATTTTTGAATTTATAGTTTTAAAACAGTTATTTTGGGGGTTTATGTTTTAAACAATGTTTGGATAATTATATTTTATAATTCGATGGTTTTATTTTTCAAAAGTTATTGTCTTGACAAATATCTGATTGTGCTTAGTGTTTGTATGATCCTAGTTGTTGATGCCTGTTATAATTACTTGAGTGAATTACGGATTTGGTCCCTGTGGTTTGGTGGGTTTTACGGATTTGGTCCCTAAACTTCATTTATTACAGATATGGACTCGAGGTATGTCATTTTATAACGAATTGGTCCCTCCTTCCAACTGCCATCCATTCCCTCCGTTAGGCTTGAGGGCATTCTCGTCCTTTTCCATTTTTTGTCTTTATGCGAGGGACCAAAACCATAAAAACCACACAAACCACAGGGACCAAATCCGTAATTATTCCTGGAAAAATAAAAAAAAATTATTTTTCATACTTAAATTAATTAACTATTATATTTTAGCATGCATTAATTATTATACTTTATGCTTAATATTACATCTAAACATCTTTTCTTTCAAATAAAAATACTACTACAAATATTTATTTATTTTACTTTGAATTTATTAAAGTACTTAATTATTATATTTTGATATACATATACATATATATATATATATTAATTACTATACTTTAAGTTGAGTTTAATATATAATATATTTTTTTTCATGTATTAACATCAATTTTGGTATATTTTTCTCATATTTTCTTTTTGGTATAATTTATTTCAGTTGATTTTTGTATACATTAGTAAATAGTATTAGCTTACAGATTTTAGATGCATTTTTTCCTCACAAATTTAAGATAACTTATATTTTTTAGGTGAAATAAATTACACAAAAAACACAATTATATTTTTCTCAAATAAATTACACAAAAAGCACAGTTATATTTTTCTCAAATAAATTACAAAAAAAGCACAATTATATTTTTCTTAAATAAATTACACAAAAAGCACAATATTAGCACAATAAATTACACAAAAAGCACAATATTAACTTACAGATTTTAGGTGCATTTTTTCTCACAAATTTAAGATAACTTATATTTTTCGGGTGAAATAAATTGCACAAAAAGCACAATTATATTTTTCTCAAAAAGCACAAATTTAAGATAACTTATATTTTTCTCACAAATTGTGCTTCTTTTGTAATTTATTTCACCCGAAAAATATAAGTTATCTTAAATTTGTGAGAAAAAAATGCATCTAAAATCTGTAAGCTAATATTGTTTACTAATGTATACAAAAATCAACTGAAATAAATTATACCAAAAAGAAAATATGAGAAAAATATACCAAAATTGATGTCAATACATGAAAAAAGTATATGTATATGTACGTAATACATACTTTTTTTTAGAAATAAAATATATTATATATTAAACTCAACTTAAAGTATAGTAATTAATATATATATATATATATGTATATCAAAATATAATAATTAAGTACTTTAATAAATTCAAAGTAAAATAAATAAATATTTGTAGTAGTATTTTTATTTGAAAGAAAAGATGTTTAAATGTAATATTAAGCATAAAGTATAATAATTAATGCATGCTAAAATATAATAGTTAATTAATTTAAGTATGAAAAATAAGTTTTTTTATTTTTCCAGGAATAATTACGGATTTGGTCCCTGTGGTTTGTGTGGTTTTTATGGTTTTGGTCCCTCGCGTAAAGACAAAAAATGGAAAAGGACGAGAATGCCCTCAAGCCTAACGGAGGGAATGGATGGCAGTTAGAAGGAGGGACCAATTCGTTATAAAATGACATACCTCGAGTCCATATCTGTAATAAATGAAGTTTAGGGACCAAATCCGTAAAACCCACCAAACCACAGGGACCAAATCCGTAATTCACTCTAATTACTTTAATGAGATTGAAGTAATTTGTATAAAAACTATCAAAACACACGAGATTCTATAGGAATGTGTTTTGAGAATAAAACATTTATGAATAATAGTTTTGTGATCGAAAGGAAGAATTTAAGATATTAACTCAGATAGCGTTAATAACAGCATTTATAAAACTAGAAAGATTCCAAGTTCTGGAATTAGGATTTAACCAAATCCAGTTAAGTTTTATAAAAGAAATTCTCAAGAATTAACTAATTAAGTTTGATCAAGTTTTATTCAAATGTTTTAAAAGGAGAATTTAGGATATTAACTCAGATAGCGTTAATAACAGTATTTATGAAACTAGAAGGATTCCAAGGTTTGGAATTAGGATTTAACCAAATCCAGTTGAGTTTCATAAAAGGGAAATTCTCAAAGTTCATTACTTGAAATTAGGATTGACTAATCAAAGTCTTGAATAAGTCAATAGTAAATTTTGAGTAATAGTTTGTTTTTATGCAAGCAAGTGGGAGCCCGATTATTCTCTATCTAGTCTAAGATAAAAGAATAAAAGACATAATTATTGATATATCTCAGAATTCATAAATCCAGGTGGGATAAGAATTCATAAGATATAATTTACCCTTTTAGTTAAAAGGATAAAAGTTTCAAGACCCATGAAACAAAGGTCGTAACTGACTTAAATCAATAATTATAGTGTTGGATTAAAACATATAGCATTCCAGTAGATTTGCCAGGATTGCAAATGGAATCGGATTTCAGGTAGAAATCATTCATCTACACAGCAACTAAGGAAAGTTGCAGTTTTACATATTCAGGAACTGGAAGTTAGTCCAGGTCTCCGAGTTCATGGAATATGATAAAAGTCTAATTATTGTTATAAGAAGTGTTTGCAAAACAATAATTAGCAGATACAAGTAAGCAGACTTGTGTTTTTGGTTATCACTTTGATTAAAATGGTAAACTTTAGTCAAAGGGTTTAAAATTGAAGGTAGGTGATACTTCATTTTAGATCAGTATTTAACAAATGTTAAATAGACACTATGAAAGTTATTAAAGAAAAGACGTTCAATCTTGTTATTATTACAGCGTGTAACATGGACTATACAAGATTGATTTCTTTATCACTTTCACATTTTTGCATGTTTTTAATTAATCCAGGAATGAAACTAGTTTCCAGTTTTCATTCAAAATCTGTCCGTGACGACTTATCAATGTGGGAGCATGATAAGGTGTTAAAGTCATTGTGAACTTTTAGGTAGTTATGATCAGTTGCTGAATAACAGCTACAAGTGTTGTAGACTAAAAGTTGCACAGATATTTGATAGAGTAGCAAATATCGGACGTGATCCGCGGTTGAGATTACTTCTTGGAATAAAGTCATAAGTGAATCTCACAGTGGTTGTCCCTATCACCTGAGGTATCTGATTTGATATCATGAGGACTGCTGAATTCTTAGTACACTCAACCGCTACGCCGTAACAGGGTGGCTATAAAGGGTGTAACTAGATTCAGCGGAAGCCGTGGTGTTAAAGGCAGATATGCAAGATGGGATTTGCACCTCTTCTCAGAAGAGAGATATTTCTGGGCCCATCTTGACTGACTAAGTATACTGATGAAGTGCATGGCCATGCCCAAACGAACTGATTAGTTCTTTGTCGTTTACCTATCAGTGAAAGTCAGATAATCAAGAAAACAGAATCTTGAGTATTTAGAGTTGACACTTTCCAAGCTCATACTCACAGATGAAATATCGTGATGCAAAGGGAAAAGCCAAGATATACTCAATCAATGAACAGTAGTTTCATAGATACCAATTCCTCACGGAATGTTTATATCACCAAATCTGGGTATAAGAGTTCTTGTAACCTGGTCAGCCTAAGTGCCTGTCTAGGGGCCTCCTTAGGTCCGTATAATCAAAGGTGGTATTGCCAACTTGCACAAGTGGGAGTCTGTTAGGAATTATGTGCAGAGTTGACAAACCAAGTGATTACACATCCAATGTTACAAGACACTTGAGGGTCACACCTGTGAGGACCTATAAGTCGAACAAGTTAGTAGAAACCCCGAAATGGAGAGTTAGGATTTATAATAGTGCATTATAAATCAATTGGGTAATTACAGTCAGAATTACCAAAGTTGGAGGGTTATTAATTAATTAGGATATTATATATTTATTAAGATAAATAAATATATAATAGTTAATTAATAAAGATTTTATATATTAGATAAATATATAAATTATAATTATCGTATGCAAACTCTTTTCCAGCTAATTAAATAAGGAAAGGATTTAAGATAATTATCATAAGGAAACTGGATTCCATACAAACTGTATTTTTCCTCCATATAAATAAAGCCTATGGGTTAAGGAAAAATAATAAGCTTTCAGTAAAAAGGAAAAACCAGTTCTCAGTTTCCTCTCTCTCCTCTCTCTCTCCACCGGCGCCGATCACACCCCCCCCGGGTCGGATTCCAGTTTTAGTTCGGGTTTCGCAAAGTTCTGCTAGAGGAACGTTCGTTGGTCGATCACCGGTGGACTAATTCTCAAGCATCCAGGTAAATTAATCTAACCTAATCCTTTAGGTTTAGAGCTACAAACGATTAAGATCATTAGGCTTTAATGGGTTTTTAGCTTTTATCGCTTCCGCATGTTTTGATCGAAACAGCGAGTTTCTGATCACGTGGGTTTTAACGTTTTGTTTAAACCTATGAGTTATATCAAACCAGCGAGGTTTGATAGATCTGAGATAATCCTCGAGTCAGTTAGAACCGAGGATACCCACAAAAACCCAACAAGTACAAGCCAAGAAACCCCAAACGAACTCGTTTTGGAAAATTGAAAAGCCAATTCAGTGGCATTGGCGAGTTGGCCGCGGGTGGCTACCCGCCGAGTACCCGCAGTTGCCCACAAGTCATACCCCAGCTGTGGGTTGCGACCGAAACCAAGGGTTTTCACCCAAATCATCAAATTCGACTAATCTTCTGACCAAAACATGTTTATTCAACATCCCATAGCCTTAATCATTAATTGTTAACATCAATTACACCAAAACTCTAGCCAATTACACCCAATTTGGTGTTCGTATGATTATCGAAACATAATCCAAACCCTAACTCCCAATCTAGACTTAATCCTAACGATAACATGGATAGAAGTTATACCTTAAGCGATTCCATGCAAACACTTGAATCTCTTCCAATTTCCCTCGCGAATCGAACACACACCACAATCAAATCTCCGAAACACCAAAAATCGACTTTCTGGAAATTACAGGAACTTCGATCGACTGCTGCTCTCAACTGGAAACTCCAACGCTCAATCCCTCCAGTTAGATCGTAGATCAATGAGTCTAGAAGCCACTGTCAAAAATTCACGACGATCCAACGGTTAACGAAGGAGCACGGGCCGTTCTCCCACGACTGCGCAAATCTGCCGAAAATCCGAAAATCCCCTTTAGTCTCTCCCTCTCTAACTTAACCAATAAGCTAAACCAAATGAATAAAGGAATGGGGCTTTGACCCCTTTAAAATCTGATTTTTACAACTTACAACTTGGCCCTTAAGGTCCTGACAATTAACGTAAGACCCTCATCTTAACTTAGTCGATGCTAACGCCAAAAGAACGAAAAAAAGAAAAATGGGGCGTTACACGTTCCGCAAATGAATCAAATATTTATTTATGTTTGTTTAGACTAGAAATGAATGAATATAATTTAATTTTTATTTATTTATTTAGTAAAGGTCTTGTCCATTTTCTACGTTCGAAAATGTTCAACTTATGTTATTTTTGTTTTTTAATGTTCATTGATCTTTTATAACGAGTGAAGAGGGAGAGTGATTTTGTATGTTAATAAAAAAGAAAACATGATTATATATCAAAATAATAGTTAATAATTATAAAAAATTAAGAAGTTAAATGGTAAATCTTACACAAGTGTTATTTTTAAAGGGGATAAAAAGTCTCTAGACCAGAAAAATATAAAGGATTTGGGACATCTATTCTAGCCATATAGTATGCATCCAAAGGTAGAGCCCTAATCCAACAACTAGTCGCTTTGTTAAACAAAGCATCTTGAGCTAACTAGTGGGCTAAGTTATTTGCCTCTTTATGTTCGAGTTTAAAATCCAAGAAGCCTCTCGGAGGGACTAACTCCTTGAACTTTAAGATGAAACCATCTAAATCTGAACAAGATGGGGTAGATTTGTTAAGGATATTAACTATGTTGCTGCAGTCAAATTTGATGTATTTATTCACCTTCCTTTCATGTGCCATCTGAACACCGATCAAATAGTCTTTAATTCAACAATTAGGTTGTACGACTTATCTATAAATCCTCACTCATGAACATTAAGTTCATATCACTCCTAAGGGTGACTACACCAAAGCTACAACCATTTTATGAGCATCAAAGACCATTTTATGGAACCAACCCGGGACCAAACTGGTACCGTACCAATATCGAACCGATACCATGTATTCGGTTCATTTTCGGCTCCAAATAATCCTCAAAATCAGTATTCGATATTTTACTGAAATCTGACGAAAATTTTAAAACACAATGTTTTTTTAAACTCTTCGATTATTCATATCAGCTCCTAATGTAAATTTATTTTTTCCTAATCAAACTATATCATCTCTTAAACTACCTAAACTTTCTCTATAAGTATTTATAATTGTCTCCAATTTTTTTATATCACCATCAAAAAATCAGCCTCTACATACAAAAAAATGGGTTTGGTTTTGAAATATTTTTGAAACATTATAAAGGAATTTTAGTTTGCAATTTAGTTTTGATACACATTTGATACATTTTAAAATTTTCAGTCCTAAGTGTCATGTTTCTAGTAAAGAGGGGAAAGAATATGAGATTAATTCCATATGCATCTGTAATTAGATCAATCATGTATGTCATGTTATGTACAAGGCTCGATGTTGCTTACTCCGTAAGCGTTTCGAGCACATATCAGTAGCATCCAGGTGAAACCCATTGGGTGGGATGTCACGAACATCCTTAAGTACCTAAGAAGAACAAAAGATTTCTCCTTGGTCTATCGAGGTTCAGTGGATGAGATTAATGTGGTTGGTTACACTTATGCCAGTTCCAAACCGACAGAGATGGCTTCAAGTCACAAGGGTATGTATTTACCCTAAACGGAGGAGCTATCTCATTAAAAAGCTCCAAGGAAGATATGATAGCATATTCAATTATAGAGACAGAGTATATTGCACCATCTGATGCGACATAGTATATTGCAATATCTGATGCGACATAGTATATTGCAATATCTGATGCGACAGAGTATATTGCAATATCTGATGCGACAGAGTATATTGCAGCCCATAATTAAAGAATAAGCCTAACATGATATATACTATTATTATTATCTTTAAATTGTTTTTGTTTATTTATTAATTATTTATTTATTAGGATTATCAATTAACAAAACTTATTTTGTTGTTCATTAAGTTAGGATTCGATGAAATTCGATTTACTTTTTATCAATTGCTAGGAATTGTTAATTAACACGTTTTTTTAATTAGTTGTTTGATGCCTGCCTACTTGTTAATTACTAAGATTTGATGCATAAATGTAATTGCTAGGTTATGTTAATAGACAAAACTTTTTTAGTTGTTTGATGCTTAATTATTAATGGGCAAAATGCATCTAAATGTAATAAAGTTTGAGCTAATTCCTATTTAGGCTATGTTTGGCAAACTAGCTGATAAGTTAACTTATGACTGATAAGGTAGCTTATGACTGATAAGGTAGCTGGTGACTGATAAGGTAGCTGATAACTGATAAGGTAGCTGATGAATAAGTTACGTTTGGCAAAAACTAGCTGATAAGGTAGCTTATGATTGTAAAATGACAAAAAAAGGCATGTTTAAAAATTGATAATATAAAAAGTAGAAGGGTAAATTTGGAATAAAAAATAAAAAGTTCCATAAGTCACTTAAACGCTAGTAGGAGTAGCTTTTCAAAAAGCTAGCTTATAAGTCAGCTTATAAGTCAGCTTATGGTACATCCAAACATGAACCTGACTTATAAGCTGACTTATAAGTTAACTTATAAGCTACCTTATTTTTACCAAACAATGCCTTAATGTAACGGAGTTTATTTTTTCTCAATTAATGTAATAAACTTTTACTTTTTCCTATTTTACACATATTTTACCTACTAAACAAGTTACCAACCTACATGTCATCAATTTTAATTGACATGGAATTTTTTATTTTTAATTTAATTTCCAAATCAACCTAATTAAGTCATTTTAGTACCTTGTCCTCTTTTATAATTTTTTTTTATATTTAATGACTTAATGTATTATGTAAAAATATTTGATTTATGTTTTCTTTTATTATTATATACAAACATATAGAAGTATGTTATATATAAAACCTAAAAAAATAAAAACTATAAACTATAAACTAACAAAAATAAAAAATAAAATACGACTTTGACTTCGTCTCTATTTAAAACTTGCATGTATATAGAGGAGTCTTCATGTAAAAACCACTTTTTTGTAAAAACCCGTGAAAATCGACTAAAAAATAGTTTTTTTACGATTTTTTTTCATCAAATGTTAGAATTGATATATTGTTTCACATATATTTTTTTTCATAAGGTGAATATCATCCATTAATTTGTTTCATAATATGAATAAAAAAGTTGTATATTTTCGATTCATAATATGAATAAAAATTTTATTTTTTCATAGATGATACTTACATTATGAAAAAAAAAATATGTGTAACAATAGTTAATATCATAATATTTGATAAAAAAATCGTAAAAAAAATTATTTTTAGTTGGTTTTCACGGGTTTTTACAAAAAAAAAGTGGTTTTTATTTAATTATTCCTATATATATATATATAATGTCAGAAGTACTGATCTACATGACAAAATTGTTTCAAGTCATTGTACTAAAAACGAAAGGAACAAAACTTGCATATAATTAATTAAAATACTAAGATCATCTAATGTCTTGGTTTTTTTTCTTCATTGTTATCATATTACTGGGAATTGTATAAAGGATAAAGATGACGATCTTTTAAGTGTGGTAGTTTGTGTTTGTTTCCAGAAAAAGTTTAAATACCCCAAGTAATGAATTATTCTGTTTTTAAAAAAATTAAGTCGTTAAACTAATTTTTAAAATAGAAAAATCATTAAACTTTTATATAATCATATATAATAATAATAATAATAGAGAACATGCATCAAATACTTTTATATAAAAAAAATCTTTAGAAAAAACCCAAAGTACTAAAATGAGTTAATTAGGTTGATTTGGAATTAAAAAATAAAAATTCCATGTCAATAAACATTAATGACGTGTAGGTTAGTAACTTATTTAGTAGGTAAAATATGTATCAAATAGGAAATAGTAGAAGTTTGTTATATTAGTTGAGAAAAAATAAACTTCCTTGCATTAAATAGGAATTAACTCAAACTTTATTACATTTAGATGCATTTTGCCCATTATTAATTGTTAGAATTTGTTACACAATAGTTAATGTTAGCACCAAATTATCCTAATTAGAGAAAGTTTTATAAAAAAACTTTAAGAGAGATTAATTTGTAATTAGCTAGTAACTATAGCTAATGGGTTTGGGCTTGATGTAAATGGGCCCTATATATAAAAGGTTTAGGGTTTGGGAAGAGTGTGTGAAATCAATTCTCATGAGAGTCGTGTAAGTGAAATCAATATGTGTAGGTGTGTGTAATCCTTTAAAAGCGTTCTCAATAATACACCATCTTTTTTATCTGATTTCTTCCTCTCTATCTTTGAATCTTGCTGAACTGGGCCAACATGGTATCAGAGCCAAATCAAACCTTAATGGATTGATTCGATCATATTTTCAGCAGATTTGAAGAATTATTTTTGGATTTTTGAAGCTGTGTTCTTCAATTTTTTATCTGGGTTTTGCTTATGGAGGTTCCTTATGTTTTGGATTTGTAAGATAAAGATTGATGGTTAGGCTGGGACTTGAAACAACTTTGGGCTTGATTTCGTGTATTTTCCAAGTTGTTTCATCGATTTTTTGGATCTGAAAAGCATTTTGGGTTTGAAAAGTTGTCTCCCGACTCTTCAGATCTGAAATTCTGACTCAGATTAGGGACTAAATCCGACTCGGATTTCGAGTCTAAATCCGACTCGGATTTCAAACCCAAATTCGACTCGGGATTCAAATCCCGACACGGGGTTCACCATCCAATCCCGATTCCAAAATCCGACGCTGTATTGGTTTCCCGACGAGAAGATTGGAATGAAACTTGGAATTGGAAATAAATTTGGAATAGGAATTAGAATTTTGAATCGGAATTTTGACGTCAAATCATAATTCTAAATTGGACTCGGGATTTATAATTAAATATGGCATATCAATGGGTGAATCCCCGACTCAATCACGTGCTGCCATGGAATTTGATTCAACTTTGGTGAGTTTGACGGATTTGGCCCCTATAATTTGAAGTTGTTTTCACTTTATTGAATCAAGTTTAAAGATTTATTGGTGCCAGCATTAGAGGTTTTGAACCAAGGTTCAAAAAGGGTGAGGCGTGGCGTGGCGGCAAGTTCAAGCCTTAAGCCTTACGAGATATGGCGAGGATGCGACGTTTTCCAAGGTGTGACATATGGCGGCAAATTTGTATGTCATATATAGAATTATACATATACATATTTGATAATTTAATAATTCAATAGTTTAATTTCATTATTTATCGTAAATAAATTTATTGATTGATTGGACATCTATGTAGAAGAGAATAAAATTTGATTATATTATAAAGATAGTTTTGATGAATTGTAGTAAATATAGGGTAACTTTATAATTTCATAAATGTGAAACCTAACATTAGAATTGTAACAAAGATAAAATTATAAAAAAAGTAATATGAAACACAAATAAATAAAAATATTGAAAAAAAAACCACGTCTTACAAAAAAACGCGTGCCGCGACGCGATATAGCACGCCTTGAGCTTGAAGCGCCATGGCGTGAGCCACGCCTCACAGAAACGCTATAGGGTATTTCGTAACGGCGGAGACGCGTCTTACGCCATATCGCGCCATGGCATCATGGCGCGCCTTTTTGAACACTGTTTTGAACTTATTTATTTATCAACTTTAAATGAAATGTTTAAATCTGGTCCCTGAGCTTTATTTTGGATTAAATGCGCTGATTTGTTGAATCTAGTCCCTACCGTTTGCGATAATTTTGAAAATTTTCAAATTTTGGTTAAAAATATTTTCCGCCGTATCAGGAGTAGTGGGGTGGTTCAAGATCAATAGAGCTTTTTTTTATCAGCATTCTCGAGGGTACTTAATCAACTTTTATCCAGATCAGGGATTATTTTCAAACACGCTTTGAAGACTATATGATCAATCGGGCTTTCGAGTTTTATTCTTTTTGTGCTACAATTTCTTAGTGGGCTTTGATGTTCAATATGGCCCAAATAAGTGATCACTTTCAGTTGCGCTCTAGATTCACATAGATTCAGATACATTTGATGCTTCAAATCCTTGCGCTTAAAAAGCCACGTTCCTTTCCCAAAATGGTTTGTAAAGATCACATCAACCTAGTTTTTAGCCCAATTTCAGTTTTCAATTGTGAAAATTGAATTTCTCTCATTTCCCCAACTATTCTAGATTCTTTAAAGACATGTCAGATTTGAAACGATTTCAGAACGACGGTGATCGGATTTTGCATTTGGTTAGATTATTTAGAAGGCTGACTCTCTGTGACCTTCATTCTAGAGTTTTTCTTCGATGGAATTATTCCTCTTAGGAGTGGGAGTCGAATTTTCCTTTGGATGCCAACTTCGGTGAATGCTATCGTTGTTATGTGCTCAATTCATAACCATTTCACTATCATGAAGATTCGTTTGTGATCTAGAATCTTGAGTGACGGTCGATATCCATCTGACTAAGAAGACTAGATTTGGATCGGATTACTTGACATTTTGGAAGATTTTAGGATGAATCAATAAAGTTGGATCTACATAGTTGGATGAATCAGTCACGGTTATTGCACATCGGATCTGGTATTTCAATAGTGATCTAGAATTCTGTTTTTCTTTGTGATCTACATAGTTGGATGAATCAATATGCTCTAGTGCAAGCTGTTGTATTCTGCGGTTATCAGAATTGTCCGAGTTATTGCACATCGGATCTGGTATTTTAGTTGAAGCTGAAGACAAATAGCTACAATCGAGGGGAGCTTGGAGATCAAAATGTAGCCGAACACCATTAAAGTTTTCTAAAGAAAGTAAGAGGAGAAGATCAGAGATGCTTCCTTTATAAAACTTTAGGGGGGATTGTTAGGACCAAATTATCTTAATTAGAGAAAGTTTTATTAAGAATAAATTGAGAGGGATTAATTTGTAATTAGTTAGTAATTGTAGTTAATGGGCTTGGGCTTGATGTAAATGGGCCCTATATATAAGGGTTTATGGTTTAGGAAGAGTGTGTGAAATCAATTCTCATGAGAGTCGTGTAAGTGAAATCAGTGTGTAGGTGTGCGTAATCCTTTGAAAGCTTTCTCAATAATGCACCGTCTTTTTGATTTGATTTCTTTCTCTCTATCTTTGAATCTTGCTGAACTAGGCCAATAGTTAATTGTTTTGTGCTAAGTGAGTCACATATGATCAAATAACAGTGACTCAATATGTCGAATTATGAACTGTGTTGTGGCTAATTTGTTAATTTATTTTATTATTTCACTAAAACATAGAAAGATTTTTACAAAGAAAAATACCAACAGTTGGAAGGGATAGTGGTAACAATAATTCTCGTAATATTCCTCAATCTGTATTACTTTACTTAAATTTCCACCCCTATCATCAAAATTTCTAGATCCACTTCTAGTTATGATTAACATTTTACATTTAGAAATAATGAACATGGTTATTAAATTAAATATTTGTTAGACCACATAAAAAGTCGTGATTAGTTTACAAGGTTTATAAAAAAATGCAACGCTTTAAAAGTATTATTGTAATATTTACTTACATTAAAATAAAATTAAATTATAAAAAGTAAAAATATAAAAGAAATAACTTAATGCAGATGTATCACGCATGTTAAAAGAAAATAAATATTTAAAGCTACACTTAAAAAAAAGCCACCAAACATAAAACAAATGAAGTATTATGCAAGTTGCAGAAACAAGTCAAGACAACATATACCTATATATAAAAAGACCATAAAGAGAAGACTAGAAAAAGTAGAAATAACAACAAATGAAAAATTTAATGAAATAGCAGATATCCCCCTTCCATGTAGTTTTATTAGTCACATTTTCAATACAATTCCACAAATAGTGAGTAAAGTCATTTACATAAAATCTGGATATTTTCATAAATCATATTTAGAAAAAAGTGGTTTTCAACATCTGAATATGGCTATAAATTGAATTAGTATACTTTGAAGCTCTAAAACAAACTCTGAAAATAGATCAAGCACAACTATCAAACAGTTAGAAATCATTAAAAAGCACTAGAAACTAAAATACCACGAGAATAAGAAGAGGTTAAAGTCTTTAACCAAATCCGATGCTCGATAAAATAATTATAATTGTACCTTGAAACTCATTTTATATTTTCTGGAAACGGCAATTCATTAAAAGATAGTCGAAAGCTACGTACTATCAACAAAGGAAGGTTACAAGGACCCAAGACAAGAAGAGGGGGAATTGCTTCACACACTCACCTAAGTTTTTTCGACTCTACTTACATCTATTGATCACCCGTCTAAAAGCGTAGTCAACTATAAAGTCAAAAATATCAATCAAACACAACAATCATACAATTAGAATCATTAAAAGGCACCAAAAATTCACAATATCACTTAGACCGGGAGAAATCAAAGTTCATTTAATCAACTGAATCCAAAGCTCGATCAATAAATAAGTGTGTACCAGTTTCATTATTTATTTAAATTGGCAATTCATTAAAAGATAGCTAGAAGTATCAACAAAGGAAGGTTACACGAAGATGGGGAAATGCTACCTATCTAAAAGTCTAGTCAACTATAAAGTCGAACAGATCGCTAATCCTAGCCGTAGATCTATCAAAGAGAAATTTGTTACTGATAATGCCTTAGAGAGATCAAAAATACCGATACCATCGAACATCGATTCCGTAGAATTGAAACCCATTTCATTAACAACTACTAGAAATCGGGCTTTTACCGTGGTTCCCAAATAGCCAGAAATCCGTCGGAAAAATATTAATCACCATCGGATTTCCCAAGAATTAGCTAGATTTCAAAATAGCAAAAGCAGCTAAATAATTAAAAATTCAGTCCTGCGTTGCTCAGATTTGTAACTAAATAATCAAACATAATGAATATTTGATATAGGTTTAACATAATTTATTTAACCATAAAATCCAAACCCTAATTACAACAAAAAAGGTACATAATTAAGATAATCACATATTTATTTCTGGTATGCCATCGGATACATCTTCTTGAAGTTATTTCCGACCAAACTCATCCCCACCAACGCCTGTTGATCGAAGATCTGGTTGCTTCCTCCGGCGAACGATCCGCCGGTTTGCGATGCACGCCGCCCGCCAACGTCGTTCAGCGACGGTGGTTGTTGACCATCGACGGACATCAGATCGCGGCTGCCGGAAGGGTGAGAGATGACAACCGGTCGCATATCTCCGACCGACGGTGGTTGACCGTCGCCAAGGTAGTCGTAGTAAGTCGGCGGTTGGGGTTGCGGTTGCGGCCATGGTTGGTTGATCTGACCTCCGATCGGGAATTGGTCTTGGTCGGAGCTCTTCATCGCCGATGACATGGATGGAGGTGGTTGGCCGGAATCCATTTTGTGGATTGGGTGGTGATTGAGTTTAATAGGGAGATGGTGGAATATATAATGGAAGAAAACAAGCCATGTGAATAATAGAAAGGACAAAGTGGTAATTTGGGTACAATTTGTATTCTAGAAGTTGAAATTCCTATAAGAAGAAATTTGGGTGAATTACAAATTTGTCCCTATGGTTTATAAAAATTGTGGTTCTTGTTTCTACACTTCATTAACTACATCCTGGTCCTTGTGGTTTGCATTTTGCAACGGTTTGGATTCCTCTGTTTACCGATTGTTGGATGCGGCGTTTAGATGCCTTTGGCGTGCAAGATACATGAGGGTATTCTACTTGTCTTACATTTTTTAAAGAACAAACTTCATGAAAATATGTCCAACTTTATCCGTATTTCTATTGTATATTCAACTTTAAAATTTTATTATTACATGTATTATATTTTCAAAATGTGTTATTACATGTACTATACCTTTAAAAGATGTGCTATTGAATATACTGCTATACCAATAGTTAATAGGTAATATATTATATACAATTTCATGTACATTTGTTTATGCATAAGATATAAATATTTATAATTAATATGAAATTTTATTTAAAAAAATTTATGACTTAATAAAACAATATAAATTCAAAGGAACTCTAAATATTATCCAAACTCAAATTCAGCGTCATTTTCATATTCCATTCTACTTTAAACTTCAGCTTTGTCTCAAAACCATCTCCAAATGCCATCTCCATCACACCCATGTACTATACACATGAAGAATTTTGTTGCACCTGCACTTCGACCAACTACAACTCCATGCTTTTGTTTTAAGTTTAAAGTGTAATCGTTGTTGTGGTTTTGTTTTAGATAAAAACATTTTGCGTCTATGTGGCTTTGATAAACCCTCGCCCCTAATGACATAATCAAGGTCTGCTTACAACGAGTACTACCAGGATCATGAATTAGAAGGATCATCTTCTCAGTTGGTTTATATCGATAGGTTAGACTTACATGATCTATAGCTTAGGTTTTTATTTTTGCTTCTTTTGTTTAGAGAGATGACTAAATTGAGATGATGATAATAGAATACTACTTCTATTGCAGATGTGTTTTAAACGCATTTTGATTTTACTTTTATATATGAATGGGATTGTTCTTGATGATTTGAAGTTTTAACTTTATGAATGAATTCTAGGGTTTGAAGTTTATTGTTTTGTATCAAAACTTTTTGTAGTGAATTTATACATTATTTATTTGTTTGATGTTCTTCATGTTGGTTAATAATATTCTTATTATTTATTATCTAGTTTGAAAGATATGTTATTGAAATAAATTTATACATTATTTAAGTTTTGGTTTTAGATTCAAAGTTTTCTTGATGCTTTTGAATTTTGATTTTTGTTTTTAATTAGAGGTATCTTTAGTAGAATATGTTCTTCATTTGATCTTGTTTTAAGTTGATGTTCATATGAGAAGATGTTTTGAGATGATATGTTTTGGTATATAGTGTTTTTTGTGATAATGATCAACTCCAATTATACATTTTTTTAAACTTTAAACACCTTTGTTTAAACATTAAATATTTGTATGATAGACATCTTTTTATAAATACAGTATAAAATGACTAATTATCCCTTACACGCTCATGTAAGGGAATTTAACGTCTTTTCTTAATTGTCATTAGATGAAGGACCTAAATCAAAGCAAAATACAAACCACAAGGATTAAAATTTAAAATGTAATTATTGAAGTGGAATTAGGAAAACAGATTTTTTGTAAACCGAAGGAATTAAAAATGTAATTCACTCAATTTTTTTATTAAATGCTTATTTTCAAATATATATATATATATATATATATATAGAGGGAGGTTCATACAAGAACAACCCAATATGTAGGAACAAAGGAACCTTATTCTAGCCACACATTTAGTTAAAAGAAATTGTATTATATTGAATGGCACCATAGTAATTAATGGGAAAAGTTGGTTACTTTCCACCAAGGGTTATTACTTTTAAGGGTAAAATTGGTAGAGTTGAAAAGTAATAATATATTATTCTAATGTATTATTAGTATTCTAATATATTAGTATTATTCTAATGTATTTTTAATATATTATTTATAATATATATATTTCTAATATACTAGTATTATTCTAATATATTATTATTTGTACAAAATGATATATGATTTTATATTTGTACAAAACCAAATATGATTTTACAACAACTTTGTTCAAAATCAAATACGATTTTACAATACATTTGTTCAAAATCACATATGATTTTACATTAACATTTGTATAAAATCATATATGATACTGAAATCATATGTGATTTTGTTAACATTCAAGGTATTGTAATTTATCATGATCTTATATTTATTTAAATAGTTTAAACAATTAAGCTCTAATTTAATTCATGAAAATATTTGTGAGATCTTAATCTTATATTTATTAAACATATTCAATATTTAAAATGTGTGAATATCATTTGTACAAAATCATATATGTGGTCTATTTAGCTTACATGTGTAATATTCATATTACTTACACGTCTAATAACCAAGTCAATATCACATATGATTTTTAAAATTAGGTACAAAATCATATGTGATTTTACAAGTGATTTTAAACTAAACAAAATTACATTTATTCTTTTTGTTCAAACCAAAATCATATGTGATCTATTTAGCTTGCACGTGTAATATCCATATTACTTACACGTCTAATATCCAAGTCAATATCACATATGATTTTTAAAATTACGTACAAAATCATATGTGATTTTACAAGTGATTTTAAACTAAACAAAATCATACGATCTCAAGCTGTTTTATAAGTGATTTTAGACTAAGCAAAATCACATTTATTCTTCTTGTTTAAAAGTGATTTTACATATTGCATTTACAAGTGATTTTAAACTAGCAAAATTATATGATCACAAGTGATTTTAAACCAAGTAAAACCATTAAATCAACAATTTGTTAAAATAGTTTATGTTTAAAAGAGGGAAAATCAAATATATAAATAAATTTAGTAAGATATTTTATTTTGAAATATTTTAGAGATATGAAGCAAAAGAGAGGGAAAATCAAATTATGAATAGTATTCTTTCCAAAAAGTAAGTTTATACCCAAAATACCCTTAAACCAATTAAATATATATTGAATTAACTTTTGGTTTCCTAATAGATTTGTGTGGTTGGTAACTGTTCCTTTATTCCTACAAAATGAATTTGTTCTTGTTTGAACCTACTTCTATATATATATATATATATATATATATATATATATATATATATATATATATATATCGTTTATCTTTTTGTAAATAAATGGTCCTACACACTACTTTTTCATCCCTCTCCCTCTAAATATCAATAGAATTGTCTTTTTCTCTGTAGTAAGCTTTTAAAAGTTATTTTGAATGAACAGAAAAGATAAAAATGTATATTAACTTTTTTAAAATCAAGTATTAAAAAAAGAGAAATGTTTTTCTAACACAAAAAGAGGTCCTAAAAACTTGACCAAAAAGAAATCCGTTCCATCCAATTTTCTTTTCTCCTATCATTTTTGTGATATGTTTTCAACGTGGAATTGATTGCTTTTCTGTGAGAGGTATTATCATGCATTATTAAGTTTGAATTTTCTTTTCAAACAATTATAATATAATCATTACTATATACATATATACATACAAAATATCATATTCCCCTTGCAGCCAACGCCCCCAACACTTTTACGAAAACTCCAACAAACCCTGTAAACCGTCATCGACGCTTGAACCATCGCCAACCCCCATCAATTCCAACCCTCTGAAACCAAAAACTCCACAACAAAGATGAAGTACATGATGCAAAGACGACCACCTAAATCCATCAAATGTTGGATTGGTTGCTTTTGAGACAGTTCCTCTTTTGACTACTCGAATTCATCCCTTCCTCATGTTACCGGTCATCCCTTTGCTTTCATTTGAATGTTGGCCATCCCACATCATGCTAGATTTGAATCACTCATAGTTGATGCTTACTATTTCATCATGACAAGTTCTTCTCTACAGAGCTCATTGGCCCTTTCTATTAGCTTCCACTATATGTCTAATGAGTTTATACGGAGGCTCCTTTAACCGGTTTGAGGCTTTACCTCACCCTATCTCTCTCACTCATTGTGATTTAACATGGAATAAACATGCAATCCATCGTAAGATGATGAGGGGAGGCCCTGCAGATTTTTATTTGAAACTAGGATGATAGAAGGCGATCATTTGTTTTTCTTGTGCCCATTTGCGACGAAGATTAAAAGATAGATTGGTAGTTGGTGATAATTAGATATTTGATAACCCTCATATTCTTCGTGTTATTTTCACTTTTTAACACCCTTTTTCCTCATCTAACCCTCTCAAAACATCCATTTGAAGCTTAAATAATCTTTTTGGTCTTATTCATCCCTTAAGACAAGAAATAACTAAAAAGTCAAGTTTTAAGGTTTTATTGACAAAGTGGGATGTCACCATAGTGGAATGTCTATATGTGCAGTTTCTAGAAGGGAATTTCGGAATTGTTTAATATACAAAGTCAACTCAGCAGAGAAGGCATGGGGAACAAGATTGAGTCAGCTACCAAAAGAGGGAGGAACTACGAAATGGTGAAAAAGATTAAAATAAGGAAAAAGTGAAAAGGTGATTTACCTTTTGGTTAAGAACCTACGTTTTTCCTAGTATAAAAGGAACATGGATCCAAGCATTGAAGACATCCTCAATCATCCAACAACAACATTCACTCTTACTTCAGTTCTACTTCAAGATTTCTCTCTAGTTTTAGTTTTTAATTTAGTGTAGTTTAATTTTCTGCAATTTACATTCTCCAACTTTAGTTTGTGTTCTGTAGCCACAAAGGCAACTGCTTATCATAGCCACTTGTTTTTAATTCAAATGTAGTTTATTTTCTACACTTCTTTCATTTCGTTTTTACTTATGTGCAGTAGCTAAACCCCACCTTTGGGTGTGGGTGTGAGCAAAGCCCGAGAGGCCAAAATGTAACAACTGAGTGTTTCTATCTTTTAATACTTTTCCGTTTGGTCACTTTTAAGTCAGGAGGTTATCTCAATGCGGACAAGATGATCACTTGTAAATGTTCATGTTAGACCTAAGACCCCGAGAGGGGCGGGTTCGAAACACGACTTGAGTGATACAAAAAGAGTTTGAGAATGCCTTTAATGATCACAAAGAGATTTGGGTCGTTGCATAATCGAACTAAGGCAAAAAGTGTCCTCAAGGGGTATGACAAAGTTTATTTGAACACCACTTTCTTTGGACCGGGCTAGGATCTATAAGGTTCACTTGGTAAGATTAACAAATTGGAAAGTATTAATTGTAGAAACTTTGTGATAAACCCGTTTTCGTAACCTATATAATGGAACTTCGAGAGGAGAAAGTTATGTAGGATTCATTTATGGACCGGTCACATTAACCAAACCTTGTTATATTGTCTCTCGGGTAAAAGCTTGCACCCGTATCCATCTTTTTATCAATTGTTAATTAAATCATTTATTTACTTGTCATTTATTTTTCTGCTATAATTCACACAACATACAAAACCAATCAAATCTTTCTAAACTTTGCACCGGATAATAGTGAGTTTCTCTAAATCTTGGTAACACCAATCCCCGTTGATACGATACGTGGGTTTACCACAATATTACTTGAAGAGCGGACGCATGTCTAGTTTATACTTGAGCTAGATTTGTGGTGTTTAGATATTTATTACGCATACCAATATTCGGGCTTACTTCTAATGTAGCTAGAATTGTTTGGCTCTCTACCTTGCGGTTGAAGAGCTAGGAGAAAATTGTTCCTTGAGGCAGTTATTCTCACTATGTTTTGGCTTATCTAGTCATTCCAAATACGACCATTTTTGGCAATTCCAAGCAAGAGAAGGTGGTTGTCTTTGACAAGATTGTGACTCGAGCGCATTTTTTGGTCTCTAATAGAAGTAGCAAGTTTATGATTAATTGTGTGGGTTGGCTTCAAAGCCCTTTCCTAACTATTTTTTTATATAACTGCCTTGTTTTAGCGTTTTTCTTGTCTTTTAATAAGACTTCGTTGTCACTAAAAAAATAATAAACTTTACACGCAAAAGCATCTCAACAATATCAGAAGGATATGTCTTTTGTTTTGTTGTACACCACTTACTTAAACATACAAACCCTTGTCTTTTTTCTACATTTATCTTGTTTTGATCTAGATTGTTTTAATTTGAATACAGTTTGGTTTTTTTTGGGTTGGAAGTTTGGATCTGAAAAGGTAAAGTAATCATAAAAATGTAGCAACGGACCAACAGTGGATGGAATTGGTGGAAAAAACTTTTGAATTGTGATTCACATTTGGGGATGAATGAGCTTGTATTATTGTACTTTATTTTCAGAGTGGTGAGAGGAGATGGGAGATGGATGTCGATCGGATGTTTTATATTGGATGAGTTTTTACGTAATTTACAGTGACTTCTCATGACGTTAAAGGGGGCGATATTTAATCGTTGACGTTTTTTCATATCGTTGAACAAGGATTCTTCATGATGTCACTAGGGAATCAAGATAGAGGACCGAGAAAGGGGACGTGGGTGGAGAGTGCTAAGAACTAAGACGAAAAATCTAATAAAACTAAAAAACTAATCTAACCTAAAAATAGAAAAAAGATAAAAAAAAAAAACAACTATAATGGACTTTTCTAAAGGGACTTGGTCAAATAAATCAAATCCATAACAAAGTAATAACTATAGTCATGAAGTGTAAAGGTAAGTATAATGGACTTTTTTAAAGTGACTTGGTCAAATAAATCAAATCCATAACAAAGTAAAAACTATAGTCATGAAAGTGTCATTATTTTAGGAATGAGACTTGTATTGATTGACAACCACCCATACCACTTACCATAACTAACATGAAAATTAAGCTTTTGATGAAATTCTATAGGATGCATTATAGGGAATTGTGAACTTTTATCTTTGTATGTGTATAGTATATAAAAAATATTATTTTGTGAAATAGATATATCGCAAATTATTAAACATATACTATGTTAACCAATATTCTTAAATTTTATGATTTAGATAACAAAAATCATTTAAAATAACACATGATACACCAATTTTCATGATTCATAACATTTTTGTGATTCTCACGTAATCAACCCTAACACAAAACACTAACAGTATTTATTTAAAAGAAAATGTTGATATTTTGGTTTTTTACCTCAACTCTTCAACTAACAACTAAAGAGCTAACGGGATTAGTGTTAGGGATCGCCTTTAAAACAAAATGCAAACTATAATGGTTTGCTCTTACTTATTATGCTTAAAGGACAAGTTTTTTAGGCGGAAGTGTTAGCCAACATGAACCAAAAACATAAATGTAGATAATCAACTAAAAAAAGCCAACCTCATATACGTTTTATAATTTTTAGTTAACATACCATAAGAACCAAAATTGTAGTTTATTTCAAGTTTAACAAGAAAATAGTAACTAAAGATCCGAAAAAAAAAAAACATACTTTTGGACATTTTTCATTTTTCAAATAGAAAAGTTTATATTTATTTGCAAGATGTGAAGAGTATATTATTAAAAAAAATAATAAAATATCACACATGTGAACGCGTTTACTTCTCTGGGTTTTGTCACCTAATGTGAAGTGTGAACACACGATGCAATCAACAACAATAGAAATTCTATAGAAAAACAAAGTTTCCAGTTGAATTTATTAAGATCTGTAAAAAATATAATACTGATTTTAACTTTATTTTAATGAATATCTAATCTATATTGTGCAACGTATTAACAAAAGCAGATTTAGCATTATTTTCATTGGTAACAAAATAATAAGCGTAATAAAAACACAATAAAGAAAATAATTATAAATATTACATCCTTATTGAAGATGATATACAATTATCTTTTATAATTGTTTCCTATATAGGTTGGGTTTCGGTGAAAAATGTCAAATTTGACAAGAAGCGTGAGAACTGGTTATCAACTGTTGGATAAGAAATTGACGAACATTAGGATGAGTTGCATCGAGATGCATCAGTTTAATTCTCTTTTAAGCCACATTTCATGGAAGGGTATTTGATTAAAATCGATAAACGGTTTATAAATAATTCTAAAAAAAAGAAAAGAAAACACTTCTCAAATGATCTCATATCTTGTTTTCTATGGGTATTTATATTCTCAAAGTGGCTAATAACAACTTTGGTTATGACATTTTAAAGTGTTTTTTTTTAAAGGGTGTCTGGGCAAAAGCCCGACTACTCCTCGGCAATATTGGGGGCTAAATATGGCCCCACTTAAATGTCCTCAGACATGCGCACGGGAAGACTCGAACTCGGTTAGGGCGCTATGAACCCCCCGAGCGATAACCAATCCGCCACAGCACTGAAAGACCATTTTAAAGTGTTTTTTTATGACACAAAATAACTGAAGTGTTCAAAAACTCTATCACCAAATTTTTTTTAATGACAGATAACTTATGCACACGTCTTGACACGAAATCAACGAGTTATCCCGTATCCATACGGGCACCCGACTAATCCTAGGCAACCATGGACCGACCTAAAAGCCAACCCATAGTTAGGGATCGCCACATGAATCGAACCCAAGTAGACATGTTCTTTAAATGTCTTTAACCGTCGAGCAATGCCAAAAAGATATGTTCTTCAGAATCACACCCCCACCACCACCTATAGCGCAGGATTAGCGTTTGCCCTGATGCACGACAAATTTGTCAAATTTCGTAATCGTTTCTGTGCGAGACGCCATACGAGAATATCAAGCATAATTGGGATAACTTTGTTCCACTTGGTTTTGATCCCCGAGTTCCCCAATAGAAATCATCAAGAGAGTTAGGACCAAATTGTCCTAATTAGAAAAAGTTTTATCAAGAAAGATGTGGGCTTAATTGTAATATTTAGTTTATTGTTAGTGGGCATAATGGGCTTGGGCTTTAATGTATTTTGGACACCTATATAAAGGGTCTTGGGGTTAGGGTGAAGTCATAATCAATGAGAGTCGACTTTAGTGTGTGAAGTGTCTGTGTTTTCTTGTTCTTGAGAGCTCTCTAATAAATCAAGAACACTTATTTTGTCTATCGACTTCTCATTGAATCCTTCTATCTATCTTTGAATCTTGCTGAACTGGGCCAACAGCACTCCTAAGGGATGAACCCCGAAGAGCGATTTAAACACTAGCTCCAACCATTTGATATATTTGAAAGAGATAAATTAGTTAAGCTAGCTATAGTTATTTGGGAACAGGTTCATGCCTCCAATTACATCGGAAACCACTTCGAGTATCATGGATTCTTAATCTTTCAGCAATGATGTAGACTTGAGACACTTATAACGCAAATAAACAAGGTACAAAATAGCCAAGGGAGGTTCATTAATGTGTTGATAGAGGCTAATAAAGGAAAACTTACAACGACGGGAAAAACAAGATTGAAATTTCGATAGCACGAATGACCCAAGTGAAGTCCGGTTATTGAAAACCCATGTCAAAAAGCTCAAATAGAAAGCAATGATATCCAATTTATAGAACGAGATCTTGGAAAGCAATTTATAAGATATTAGCTAGGTCCGGTAACAAAAATTCTTACTCGATAAAAGAGAAAACAAGGTTTCAAAATTTTAACCGGTAAGTGGGACCAATAACTCTTTACCTATTAAACACCGACCAACTTACCAAGTAATAAATAAACCCTACCATCAATCCATTTGATGACCGTGAATATTACTGTATAAGGTAACCGAGAATGATGACTTTTGATTCTTACGTATATAAACAGTAGTAGATCTACAACCACTAAAAATTGTTGATTCCTAAGGATAAGCATTTAGGAAAATCTTCCATACGCCTCTTAAGTTTGGATCGATGAGTTCATCAATCAAGCTTACAATTCTACTTGGGTTTTCTCTATACGTGATAATGATCATATTCCAAAAAAATATGTAATTTTGATGGAAAAGAGACATAAAACAAAATGGTGTAATTAAATTAATCATGAAATCTCAAGTCCACAAAAAACCGATCCAGATTCAAAATTATCACAATTCATTCATCTTTATCATCATCGTAATCTCAAGTTCACAAGAAACCAATTCAGATTCAAAATTTCCACAAAATCATCATCATCCTACTTGCCATCCGGAACCGGAAAGTATTGCTTGAAGTTATTTCCGACCAAACTCATCCCAGCCAAATCTTGTTCATCACCAGCCACCGGCCCTTTTCCGGCCCCCAAGTCCCCCGTTAGCGATCCTCCACGTCTTCCCACATCCTTCAGCGACGGCGGCAGATCCGCAGTTGTCGACATCTGATTCCCGCCCGAAGGTTGAGAAGCGACAAATGGTCTTATATCCGAAACCGAGGGAGGTTGACCTTGACCAGCATCATCAATCCAGTTAACTTGATCGCCTAATGATCCACGATCCACGACGACGGCCTCACGTTGACCGTGGTTATTAGTCGAGTTTACTACGGGATCCTGGCCGTTTGACGCAGATGGTTGACCGTTGATATCGCGGTTTTTGTTACCGGAGGTCTTTTTTTTGTTGGAAAACAAGGAAGAAAAAAATGAAGGAAGCATATTGGCCAGATTGTTGAGTTTGAAAGTGAAAAATGGTGGATTTTTATAGATGGAAAAGAAGCAGATGTGGGTGTGGAATTGGGAGGAAGAAGACGTCGGTGAGGACAAAGTCTTCTTTATCAACAACCACATAAAAGTCTTGAGTTAAGAGTGTGTTCTTTCGTCCAACTTGTTTTACCACTAGAAAGAATGGGAAGTAGGGAAATATGTAAGAAAAAACAAGACTTGTCTTCTAGAATTCATTTTAAGAGGAAGAAAAAATTGAAAATCAATGAAAAATAATTATAGTTTTTTTTAATTTATAAACGTGAAAGAAAAAGGGTAGAAAAACGGGGAAAATAAACTCTTTAAAGAGTAAATTATATCTAAAGGAGAAGCCTAAGGGTATTTATACAAGAGTTACAAGGAAAAGATATGGGGCCAAGGCCCATGGATTTATACAAGGATAATATACATCTAACACCCCCCTCCTCAAACTCAATCAGGGGAAAAACGACAAAGATTGAGGTTGGAAACAAGTTTCCAAAACCGTCATGGAAGATGAGCTTTGGTGAAGATGTCGGCAGGCTGATCAAGCGTAAAGATAGGATGGAGATGTATCGTGTTACGCACAACATGTTGACGGATAAAGTGGCAGTCGATCTTAATGTGTTTCGTGCGCTCATGGAAGACATCGTTATGAGCAATCTGGATAGCGCTATTGTTGTCACACCATAGAGAGGTTGGCGATTCCTGAGGTGCACCCATGTCATAAAGTAACCAGTGGAGCCAGATAAGTTCTTGAGAAGTGTCCGCAAGGGATCGATATTCAGCTTCCGTACTAGACCGTGTAGTGAGAGATTGCTTCTTGGTACGCTAGGAGATGAGAGAATCACCCAGAAAGAAATAGTACCCAGTAGTAGAACGACGATCAGTCATATCGCTATCCCAGTCAGCATCAGAGAAGCCACGTAGAACTAAAGAGGAATTGGATGAGAAGTATAGTCCATGAAACATTGTGCCTTTCAAATTTCATAGAATCCGTAGGACAACAACATAGTGATCAGAACACGGGGCAGCCATAAATTTACTGACAGTATGAACAGCGTAACCGATGTCTGGGCGAGTGACAGTAAGATAGACAAGGGAGCCCACTAGCTGGCGATAGCGGTAGGATCTTGAAAGGGATGACCGGCACTCAGTGTCAAATGAAGATTGTGTTCCAAAGGTGTAGATGCCACCTTGTTATCTGAAAGACCTGCCTTGGAAAGGAGATCGGAAATGTACTTCGCTTGACAGAGATAAGTGCCTGACGTGTCGGAGAGCACTTCTAGTCCAAGGAAATAATGTAGTTTGCCCAGGTCCTTCATCTTGAAAGCGGAACTAAGAGTCTGTTTCAGAGAAGCGATACCAGCCGAGTCATTGCCAATTATAATCATGTCATCGACATATAGAAGTAGCATAATGCTGCCAAAATCGGTTGTGTTAGTAAACAGTCCAAAATCATACTGATTCGTAGAAAAACCCAACGAGAGAACGGTAGTGCTGAATTTTTCAAACCAAGCGCGAGGAGCTTGTTTGAGACCATAGAGGGATTTTCGAAGACGGCAAACATGCCCTGAGGGAAGAGAGACTCCAGGAGGAGGAGTCATATAGACTTCTTCAGACAGATCACCATTCAGAAAGGCGTTCTTGACATCCATCTGAAAAGGGGCTATCGTTTTGTAGCAGCAATGGCAAGAAGACTGCGAACAGATGTCACACGAGCAACAGGGGAAAAGTCTCCTCATAGTCAATGCCACATTCTTGATTGAAACCCTTTGCCACTAGACGGGCTTTGTACCTATCAATAGATCCATCAGAGTTAGTTTTGATCTTGAATACCCATTTTGATCCAATGAGTCGTTTTCCAGGTGGTAGAAGAACAAAATCCCATGTCTGAGCTTTATGAAGAGCTTGGAGTTCCTCCTACATAGCTACTTGCCAATGTAAACTAGCAGAGGCTTCCTTGTAGGAAGTTGGTTCATAATTGGATAACAAAGTGGCATAGCAGTGATAATCACGAAGATGAGCAGGAACTTGTCTTACCCGGTCGGATCGTCGAATATTCTCTAATGACGTAGATCCAGGATCCGCAGACTCAGCAGACGGCTCAGATGTAGGCGTTAAAGATGGATCATGTGATGAAGTCACAGGAGGTGCAGGAATAGGTGCGGAAGGAGAAAATGGGACAGATGAATCAGAGGTTGGAATAGGTACGGTAGATGGTAAATCCAAGGAGATTGAATAGTCCGTAAAGAAAAGGGGAGTGGACAAGGTATTGGATTCTGAGTGTGACATAGCATAAAAAAGAACATATTCCCAGAAAGTGACATGGTGAGAAATGCGAAGTCGTTTTGAGATAGGATCCCAGCAACGATATCCTTTATGTTTGGTGCCATACTCAAGAAAGAGACATAGCCTGGAACGAGGTTCAAGTTTGGTGTGTTCATGAGGTTGCAGCTGGACGAAACAAGCACAACCCAATACTTTGAGAAGGTCATAGGCAGTAGGGAGACCATATAAAACTTCATAGGGAGACTTTTGTTTAAAAATGGGAGTTGGGTGTCTATTTAAGGTACAAATTGTTGGGAACCGTAGGCACTAACGGTGCGCAGCGGATAACAAAAACGATTCCCAATAACGGACCCAACTTAAACCTTATCAGATACAATCAAAGCGGGGTTTGATGGTTTACCTTTATGCGATTAGTTTTCCGGAAAGCGAGCAGGGGGTACACCGCTACTGACACCACTTGAGAGGGTTGCTAGACCACCGTGACTGATCGGAAAAAAACGATCGTTGTGTGAGAGAGAGGGAGATCGACGGCTTTAGAGAGAGAGAGAGAGAGAGCGAGAGGTTTTTCGTAGGATTAATCAACTGATTATCAAAGCCTTTAACCTTTTATTTATAGGTTTAGATAAGGCAGTGATTTAATCTGATTATAATTCTTTTTATAATTATCCTTTTAATCAATTCCTTAATTAATTAATTAATTAATTTACCGATAAATAATTATTAACTTATAATTATTTATTTCCCTCTTCTCATCAATCTCTTTCACACAAAATCTCAATTAGGCGTGCAGCGGTGTGACCTACTAGTGTCTTATAACGTTGGACACGGTAACCCTGTTAATGTCTCGCACACAATCCTAACAGACTCCCACTTGTGCTAGACATGTAACTGTGCTGTTACCATTAGCCTAAGGAGGTCCCTAGCCAGACACTTAGGTTAACCAGGTTATAAGATCTCTTATATCCAGAGATACAATTCACTCTTGAATTTGTACACAGGTTCATTCCTTTTGCACACGATATTTCTAAAATGATTTTAAGACATGGAGTGGAGGATTCATTTATTAAAATCAAGTATTTCTTGACTCTGATTTCGATTGCCTGCAGTAACGGATATTACTAAATAATACCTGTTATTCTATCCGAGCGTGGCCACGCGTTTTCTGCCAATCTTAATCGTCAAGGGGCCCGGAAATATCTCTCTTTTGAAAGAGGTGCAAATCCCTTCTTGACTACTTGCATTTGGATCCACGGCTTCCGCTGCATCTAGTCACGTCCCGTATGGCCGCCCTGTTACGGTGCAGCGTTAGGACGTGCTAAGAGTACAACAATCCTCATGTTCCCAAACCAAGTATCTCAGGTCTAAGGACAACCTATCAAGTCAATGCTTATGACTGAGGCTCCATGAAGCAGACTTGATTACTGGTCACTTCCAATACCCAAACACTCTGATGAGTATCTATAAATACTTGGTCACATCACTTGTGCTTTTATTATCTACTTCGAATAAATCATCAAGTATTTATAATAGCGTAAAACTCCCTATTGAAATTCCCATTTCAATAAGTGGCTACGGAAATTTAGATTTCATACAAAACTTTGTAAAATCATGGATACGTTAAATATGCGAAAAATGGTTAATTTAGAACAATCATGAATTAAAACCTCCATTTATTTTATCACACTGAAAAATTTACATGATTGAATTGTTCAAAATTAAACTATAGTAATAATTAATAAACTAAAAACTAGCTACTGGCTTCCAGGTACTGCATCCCTACGGAATTTGCATGCGCTTCATGCTTCACCCTTGCTAGTGGCTTTGTCAGCGGATCTGCGACATTTTCTCTGTTGGAATCTTGCATATTCTTACATCTCCTCTTCCAATGATCTCTCGGATAAGGTGATATTTTCTGAGCACATGTCTTGACTTGTGATGTTCTCTAGGCTCCTTTGCTTGCGCCACGGCTCCCGAGTTATCACAGAATATATCAATCGGTCTAGAGATACTAGCAACCACTCTGAGATCCGACAGAAAATTCCTTAGCCAGACAGCTTCCTTTGCCGCATCAGATGCTGCAATGTACTCTGCTTCTATAGTTGAATATGCAATTGTGTCCTGCTTTGAGCTCTTCCACGAGATCGCCCCTCCGTTTAGAGTAAAAACGTACCCTGACTGTGATCTAAAATCATCTCTGTCGGTCTGGAAACTAGCATCAGAATATCTGTGATGCTGATTTCATCCTCAGATCCTCCAAAGACCAAGAACATTCTTTCGTTCTTCTCAGATACTTGAGAATGTTCTTGACAGCCACCCAGTGAGGTTCTCCTGGATTCTGTTGATATCTGCTCGTAACACTTACTGAGTAAGCAACATCGGGCCTGGTACATAACATGGCGTACATAATCGATCCAATTGCTGAAGCATATGGAACCGATTTCATTCTGTCCGTGATCTTGACTAGAAACAGGACATTGTGATTTACTTAACACTATGCCATGTTGCATCGGGATAAATCCTTTCTTGGATTCATCCATCCTGAATCTCTTCAGGATTTTATCAATGTATGTACTTTGGCTAAGTCCGATAACCGCTTGGATCTGTTTCTGTAGATCTTTATGCCAAGTATATAAGCGCTTCTCCAAGGTCTTTCATCTGGAAACATTTGCTTAACCAACTCTTTGCACTCTGTAAAGTTGGAACATCATTTCCTATGAGTAGAATATCATCTACGTACAAGACCAAGAAGGTTACTACGCTCCCACTGAACTTAGTGTAGACACATGGCTCGAACTCACTTTTGGTGAAACCAAATTCTTTGATTCGCTCATCAAAATGTAAGTTCCAGTTCGAGATGCTTGCTTTAATCCATAAATGGATTTTAGCAGTTTACACACCTTATTAGGATTCTTAGGATCTTCAAACCCTCTGGTTGTTCCATATAGACGTCTTCTGTTAACTTTCCGTTCAGAAAGGCTGTCTTGACGTCCATTTGCCAGATCTCGTAGTTAAAGTACGCTGAAATTGCCATAAGAATCCTAATTGACTTTAGCATGGCCACTGGCGAAAAGGTTTCATCATAGTCGATACCATGAGTTTGCGTGAATCCTTTTGCGACCAGTCTGGCCTTGAAAGTTTGTACATTCCCATCCATGTCGGTTTTCTTCTTGAAAACCCATTTGCGCCCAACAGCTCTACAGTGTTGTGGCAAATCAGTCAACTCCCAAACTTGGTTGTCGTACATGGATTGCATCTCGCCCTTCATGGCTTCCTGCCATTGTTCAGACTCATTGCCTGACACAGCTTCTCCATAGGATGTTGGTTCATTCAAGTCTCCGTTGTCCTGAGAGACTAGAAACCCAAGATACCTATCTGGTTCTTGTCTCACCCTACTGGATATGCGAAGGTCCTGTGTTTGCACTTCCTAAATCGGTTCTGATTGAGGTTCAACATTCACATGTTGAATTTCTGGCTCAACAATTGGTGTAGTGTTTTCTTCGTCTACTACCTGTAGATCTACATCCTTTCTGGTATTCCCAGAACTGAGAAATTTTTCTTCCAGAAATTTTCCATTTCGAGCAACAAAGACTTTGTTCTCTTCAGGGTTGTAGAAATAAATATCCCACGGTGGTCCTGGGATATCCAACGAAGAAACACTTGTCGGATTTGGGTTTGAGTTTTTCTGAGGTGGGTCGTTTGACGTAAACCTCACAACCCCAAATTCTTAGGAAAGATATGTTGGGTTTCTTACCCTTCCATAATTCATACGGAGCCTTTTCTACCGACTTTGTTGGCGCTCTGTTCAGTATGTGTGCTGCTGTTTCGAGCGCATGTCCCCAGAATGACATTGGCAGCGTAGAGTGACACATCATCGTTCGTACCATATCAAGTAAAGTACGATTTCTCCTTTCTAACACACCATTCATCTGAGGTGTATACGGAGGTGTGAGTTGGGATACAATCCCACACTCCATCAGATGATTGTCAAACTCGTCACTAAGATATTCGCCTCCGCGATCCGACCGTAAAAACTTGATCTTTCTGCCAAGTTGATTCTGTACTTCATTCTGAAATTTCTGAATCTTTCAAAGCTTTAAGATTTATGCTCATAAGATAGACATAACCATACCTACTGAAATCGTCAGTAAAGGTAATGAAGTACCGGTATCCTCCTCTTGCCACATGACTAAAAAGGTCCACACACATCTGTGTGGATTATTTCTAACAAGTCAGTAGCCCTTTCATTTTCTTTGTTGAAAGGTTGCTTTGTCATTTTGCCAGATAAATAAGACTCGCAATTATCAAAAGGTTTATAATCAAAAGTTCCAAGAAAACCTCCTTTTAGGAGTAGTTCAACGCGTTTCTTGTTTATGTGGCCTAAACGACAATGCCAGAGGTAAGTTTGATCCTCAATGTCCTTGGATCGTTTACTTATATGATAGATTTCACTATTGTTGTCTTGCAGATTTACTATATATAGACCATTCACAGTGTTGCTTTAAAATAGAAGATATTGTTTTTAAAGACAGAAATCATTTTATAATCGTATTTGTAATAAAACCTTGGTCTACTAACAAATCAAAAGACAAAACATTCTTAATCATATTTGGAATATAATAACAATTATCCAGTTCCAAAACTAGACCCGAGGGTAAACTAAGACTATAAGATCCTACAGCTTCAGCAATCAGCGGAGTGCCTTCGCCAACTCGTAGGTTCGAACGGTCCTTCCTCAAAGTCTTTCTTCTAGTGAATCCCTGTAAATGATTACAAATGTGGTTACCACTGCCTGTATCAATTACCCATGATTCATAAGAAGTGATTAAGCAATCTATCATAAAGATACCTGGGGCATCGGGTAAACCGATCTCTATCTGGTCGATATTCATCGAGTGCTCGCAAATATCCTCGCTGCCGCATTCTGGGCAACTTAGATCTCCCAGCTCATCAATCACATCAGTATCCATGAGATCAGCAGGTTCCGGTACTGGCTCTAGACTGGCCAGAATATCTTCATGAACTTTATCCACGTCATTCTTTGGTTCCTTCATATAGGCACTAGCTGTGTCTTGAATCTCTTTCGTGAGGGGAAAACCACATGACGTACACTAACTCTTCCTGAGTCATCTTGTACCCAAACGCGATAAACATTTAAAGAGCCTTCTCATTTCAATAAGATGGTCTTTAACTGACTGATCCTTTTTTCAGCTTCAGTGAAAAAATTCTTGCATGATCAGAAGTTTACCTGTGTGCTTATAGAGACCTAACTGGTTCTCCATATCTTTCACAACCTGGTGACATGATTTAACTCTTAAATCTCCCGTGAACTCGGGTGATGTCGAGAAAATCAGAATGGACATTACATCCGATTCATCTGCCAAATATTTAAAGTACTGAGTAAAATCCCTCTCGGGAGAATTACTCTCTGGTCGTGAAACAGGTTTTTCCAGAACATACAGCTTACCTTGTGCACGCAAGATATTGTCAAGGTGCATTTTCCAAACTGGAAAATTTTGGCCTGTAAGCTTCCATTTACAGTTGATGAGTCTTAGGGATTCCTCAGGGGTATAAAACGGAATTACAGATTTCGACATCTACAAATTAAGAACAAATTCCAATTTTAGTTTATAATTACAAAATTCTATAAATTATTACCCTAAAATAAATTTATTAAGACTAGAATCCATATTTCACATGTGTCGGAAGCATGTGATCATGTCAAACCGACTCATGCGATTATGGTAGGTAAAAATATACCAATCGCATTTTAATACGACTTCTAGATCTGTCGGGACATCGGATATATAATCCGTGCATATTTAGTCCCTCTAGTGCATTTTGGCCTGGTACCACCCAGTGAATAAATAATTACCAAAATAGATTGCACCACCCGGGACCTGGACAAACCCTGGCCGGTACCACCCGGAGATAATTCGCAGAGTTTTATCACCCTCCAGTTTCGGTTTGAACACGGGCGTTCATAGTGTGTGCACTTACAACGCCCTATGTACCTTACACCGGAGGTGCCCCTAAAGTGGGTTGCATTACTAATCTATGATTTTAACAAGGGTCATAAATGCCAGTTTTCAAAAACTTTGGATCCAAACACAAACTGTATTTGTATCCAATTTTACTTTTAATTTTAAAAAGCGTTTATATTTAAAAATTACGTAACTAAAACAACCACGCAATTTATATAACTGATAAATATAAACAACCCACATTTAAAACATGTCATAGTCAAAAAACCCTTTACTATTGCCATTTCGTGAGCCAACACAAAATGACGGTCTTTATTCCTAAGGGACAAATCTTCTCGGCGCTCCCACTGGCTCCAAGCTTCATGGTTATCTCCTTGGCTCCGTCTTCGGGTCTCGATTTTATTTATTAAAATTACATTACAAAAAAACGGGTTGGTAAATGGCACGTAGGCCTCCCGTAACTAATAATAAACAAAACATACGCAAAAATAACATCACAACCACTGGTCAAAAGGGTTTGACTATGACATAAACGGATAATTAATTTCTAATTTATCAAAGATTAAAATAAATAATTAAATTATCCCTAGGGTTTCAAACCTATCTGGTTTGGATAACCCTTATCTGATACCTACCGTGAAAGCAACAGCCCACGTGCCGCCGCCCTGCACCTGGTCGGTGTTCCGGAAAACAACAGCTACCACCATAAACTACCACTCGCGGCGCGAAGAACGTATCTTGCGGCGCGAAGCCGCTGTTCGCGGCGCGAAGCCGCTATTCGCGACGCGAGCTGGTTAACTTTGTTTAATGACGATAGCAGCAGTGTAAACACCACCGCCGCCGCCTACTGTGGTCGGAGAATGATTTCGGTAGTGGCCGATACCCCTTTGCGGCGGTTATCGACCACTGCTACCACTCATCGTCTTACCGGTGACGATAACGGTAGCCAAAGCCACCGTTGCCGCCACTCTCGGTTGAGCGACAAAGAAACCACCATCGCCACCACGACGGCAGCAGCAAATCAGCCACCACCATCGCCTGTGGTGGGGATTCACGACGACAGCAGCAGATCGCCACCATCGCCGCCGTTCCCCGGCCATTTCAAACAACAAAAACCAACACCATCGCCGCCACCACCAAAACGGTGGTGTGGCGGTCGTTCCATTGACTACCGGTGGAAGCACGACGGCAGCAGTAGCAATCGCCACCACCACCGCCGCCTTCCAGTGAAATCGACAAAACTACCACCACCGTCGACGACAGTAGCGAAGCCACCACCGTCGATCGGTGGTTTGGACATCAATCGGTCGCCGCCACTACACCGCTGTGGTGCGGCTTCCGATCGCAATCATCATCACCACCACCTTTGCCGTAATCGGCCTTGGTGGTTGAACCGATTACCACCGCCACCACAAACGGTGGTGCGGTGGTTGGTTTTTTGCCGTAGCACCACGGCCACCACACGGCTGTGTGGTGGTTCTCGTTTATACCAGCAGCCGCTACCACCAATCGGTGGTGCGGTGGACCTTGGGTGAGGCAGCCGACGGCCACCACCATATGTGGTGTAGCCGGTTGGTGGTTTGCGGTGGTTTGCTGGTCTGTTCGGTCGGCCAACTACCGCCGTTCCACCACCAGTTTCCGATTTATTAGGTTTTTCTAAAATCTGATTTTTATAAAACTAAGAAACATATAAAAAAACAAATTTTCAAGCCTAATTATCAAACAGTTAAACCTGATCTGTAGGTTTAAGAAGTGGCTCTGATACCACTGTTGGGAACCGTAGGCACTAACGGTGCGCAGCGGATAACAAAAACAATTCCCAATAACGGACCCAACTTAAACCTTATCAGATACAATCAAAGCGGGGTTTGATGGTTTACCTTTATGCGATTAGTTTTCCGGAAAGCGAGCAGGGGGTACACCGCTACTGACACCACGTGAGAGGGTTGCTAGACCACCGTGACTGATCGGAAAAAAACGATCGTTGTGTGAGAGAGAGAGGGAGATCGACGGCTTTAGAGAGAGAGAGAGAGAGCGAGAGGTTTTTCGTAGGATTAATCAACTGATTATCAAAGCCTTTAAGCTTTTATTTATAGGTTTAGATAAGGCAGTGATTTAATCTGATTATAATTTCTTTTATAATTATCCTTTTAATCAATTCCTTAATTAATTAATTAGTTAATTAATTTACCGATAAATAATTATTAACTTATAATTATTTATTTCCCTCTTCTCATCTATCTCTTTCACACAAAATCTCAATTAGGCGTGCAACGGTGTGACCTACTAGTCTCTTATAACGTTGGACACGGTAACCCTGTTAATGTCTCGCACACAATCCTAACACAAACAGCTGTAAAGGCAGCTTCTTCCCAGAAGTGTTCAGGACATCGTGCAGAAATGAGAAGGGTGCAAACAGTATTGATAACACCAAAATTAAACATGTTTTGGTTGCGCGTAATCATATGACTTTACCCCATTTCTCACCCGTTTATGAGTATTTCATGCACTAAAAGAGCTTATTATTGTTTGTGAAGGATTTGGAGGCCGTGGAACGGAAAAGTACGAAAAAAGGCGAGAAAACGTGAAAAATGCACAAAGTCAACACAGAAGACACTTGGCGATCGCGAAGTCCTCAACCTGGCGCCGCCAAGTTCGACTGAATTGGAGATTAGGGTTGATTTAAGTGCTTGGCATCGCCAAACCAGCAGCTTGGCGATCGCCAGATGACTCCTGGACGTTTTCCTTTAAATATCAGCCTCCTCCTTCAGTTCTAAACATGTCCGATACACGAGGGAAGTACAGAGGAACGAGAGTGAGAGTACGAAAGGTGTCGATACGCTGCGGAAGTCAATCTCCGATCATCTATCGTTGTATTGTCGGTATCATGTCGATGTCTACTTTTGTTTATGTTTTTGTTTTCATTATGAGTGAGTAGTTTATTAGTAGTGCTTGTCATGGTCGATGAACCTTTATGGATGATACTTTGTGATTAATGTTTACTGGTTTGTTTTGATTAATTGAATGTCTTTTATGGTTCTTTTCTGATTATTGTTGTTGTGGCGATTTGAATTCACTTGGTTGGGTGTATTTGTTAGACCAAAGCAGATAGACTCCGAAAGGATAATCAACCTGCCTTAGCTTGACTCGGACTATAAATTTATGTTAAGGGGTTACTTTGACCAATAGTGACCGATAGTAAAAGAGCCATTGCGATATTGATTGGGAAGGATTTACCGATTCTAGATTGTGGACCAAACGATTTAGGATTGGAATTAGGAGGACCGTATCCTAATTCATAACCATAATATGCACATGTTAGGGTGTCCCATACTTAAATTCCTACAATAGTCAAAACAACCAAACTTTCGACCTATTCATATCATCCGTATTGGGGATTCACTTTACCATGATAAGTACTGCTGTTTTTCCTTATTAATCTTAAAACAATATTTTAATTGCTTTCTTAGTTTTTACTTAATTAATTGTGTTTTTAAGTATTTAAACCTTTTCATACAAAACCCCCCCTTTAGGTTAATTAGACCGATTCAGACTTTAGTCTACGATAACTTGACCGTTCCCAGTGGTAGATACGATACCTGGACTTTCCTACACTATATTACTCACGATCAGGAACGCTTGCCTGTATATGTGGTAAGACGGTGGCTAGGCATTAGAGGTTAAAACTTGTTACGCTTTTTATATACGATAATTACCGCATCAAGTATCTAGGATATGTCGATGTTTGCGTTCAGCACGTCCGTTTTAAGGAGAAGTACCCGGACATGAGTATTGGGAGAGAGTACCCTGGGACTTAAGAAAAGAGAGGAAAGAAGATTCTTTATATTCCATAGCATTATCAGCACGGAGAATCTTTATTGATTTGGAGAATTGAGTTAGAATTATTTTTGCAAAGTTGATATAGAGTTGGGGTAACTCTGAGCGATGTTTCATAAGGTATATCCAGGTGAAACGAGTATGATCATCAACAAAAATAACAAAATACCGAGTACCACCCATATATGGATGTGGTGCTGGTCCCCATACATCAGAATGGATAAGATCAAAAGGTAGGGAGGATTGCGATTCATTATTCTCAAAAGGAAGGGCATGATGTTTGCCAAGTTTACAGGGTAGACAAGAGATGTCTTTAAAAGTAACATGACCTAATGATCCTGAACTAGCTAACACTTTGATCCTATTAGACGATAAATGACCTACACGAGCATGCCATAGGTCTGAAGAAGATGTGCGGGATACGGAAGCGACAAAGTTGGATGGCTGCAATGGGAGACGAAGGTAGTCGACTTCAAGCACCTGTCCAATTCTACGGCCTACACCAAGGGTCTACTTGGTCTTTGGATCCTGTATAACACAACAGAGAAATCAAAAAATATTAGCAGACCCATCTCCTGAAGTTGTGTAAGAGAGACTAGACCCTAGGCTAGACTTGGCATATGTAATACTTTAGGCAGTTGAATAGCATTATAGAGAAATATCCACTAAATAGGACAGGTCTTGGGGTAAGATCGGTCGTTCGAACGGTCGGATGTGGAGACTGTCGCTTGGATACAAAACCATTTGGATAAGGTGACATGTGATTGAAGTAACCAGAATCATAAATCCACAGAGTACCTAAAGGAGCTAATTGTGGGGGAGTCATTCCCAGAGAACCTGTCATGATTTGTGCCATAAGCTCCTGGTTTCTGCGCATAAGGTCCATCAGGTCAGGAGACGAGGAGACAGATCCTGCAATTGCTACAGTCATGGGTTCATCTTGAGTCACAAATCTGGTAACCGGTTGATTTTTCTTTAGATTCTGGGGGCAGTCATACAGAAGATGGTGCGGGTGTTGAACTCCACAGCATTTGCATTTACGAATTGGACAATCAACTAGTAGATGAGATGGCGAGTGACAGAACATACACTCATTAAAAGGTAGCCTCCCTGTAGGCTTGCTATAAGAGTTTTGAAAGCCTGTTTCCTCTTGGTTTGGATGAGGAACGGGTGTAGAAGACTGATTCATATGGTACAGGAGGCCGAAGTTGAAGACGAGTCTCTTCACTCAATAGTTCAATGATAGCATCTTCAAGAGAGAGCAGAGGATGTCTATGAAGGAGAGAGCTGGCCAGCATGTTCTCAAAGTTGTCAAGAAGACCCATCAGAATAGTGATTAGATGCAGCTGATTGAAGTAAGCCTGGAAAAGCTTTGCAGTATTATCATGGACTTGAGGTGCACCAAGGTTTAGATGACCATGAATAGCTTGCATTTCTGATATGTAAGAGTGACTGACTGATCAGGGAGTTGCCATTTGTTCTGAAAGGTGGTCCATAGTTGATATTGATGAGCTAAGCCAGTGGACGTGTATCTTTTGGTCAAAAAATCCCAAAGACCTTTTGCGGTGGTGTAGCCAATTAAGGAATTGCTGGTTTATCTCAGCCGTGGTGGAGGCATTAATGAAGCCTAGGATTTTGGCATTGTTAATGTCCATTCATTTGCACGTTTTGCAAAATTAGCCGTGATTCATTTGCCACCCGAACTGGAGCAACGGATGTGCCAGTGACAAGGAATATAAGCCATGAGACTTAAGAAGTATGGTCATGTGGTGATGCCATAGGATATAGTTATTTCCATTGAAAACGATTGAGATGGGATTCGAGTGACTAGGATGAGAGGCCATTAGATGAAGGAAAAATGAAAATCCGACTTGGGAAAGGAAATAGTCCGACTCGGGAAAGGGAATAGTTCGACTCGGGAAAGGTAGTAATCCGACTCGGAGGAGATAAAAGTCCGATTTGGAAAAGGAATCCGAATCAGGAAAGTCGAAGTTCGAATTGGAGAATTCGGAATCCGACTAGAAAATAGGAACGAGGAGTCTGACTCGGGAAAGTCGAATTCCGAATGGAGAAGTCGAAAACCAACTCGGGAAAGTCGAGTTAAAAGGAAGGAGGAGTCCGACTCGGGAAAGTCGAAGTCCGAATTGGAGAAGTCGAAAACCGACTCGGGAAAGTCGAAGTCTGACTCGGGGAAGTTGAATTCCGACTCGGGAAACGGGAGAGAAATCGAATGAGAGAGCCTAATGCTCTGATACCATGTTAGAACTTAAGAGTGAAGCTGAAAGCATTCATGTATTGATTTAGGGAATGAATGTTACAACTCCTATGAAAGGGTAAGCCTAAGGGTATTTATACAAGGGTTACAAGGAAAAGATATGGGGCCAAGGCCCATGGGCTTTATACAAGGCTAATATACATCTGACAATATCTTTGGGTCATTTTGTTCATCTAAATAGGTACGTGTTTTTTGCGACATACAACATCTTAACCTATTTCGAGACAACTATATATAATTAAAGAACAAAATAATTGTCGTACATTTTCATCAGCAATCAAAACTGATCCTTATGAATCATACACATAAATTAAGAAAAAGACAAACAAGTTACAGTTATTAACCACATACAATAACAGGTAAACTTGACTTAACGGAGAACATCAATTGGAATAAAGTTAAACTCACTAATGATTTGATGGAAGCAATGAAGGAGGCATGAGAAAAAAAGCAATGTATGACAATGGAGATGGAAGCAATGATTAACGTTTAATAGTAATTTTTTAATAAAAATAATAACTAAGTATTATATTAAAACTCAATTATTATCTTAATTAAACTTTATATTCTTTTATATTTAAAATAAGATGTTTATTCTCTTTTTAATTGTGTTTATCAATTAGTTAATGAGTTCAACTCAAATACAAATGATCTCAATCTAATTTAAAAATAATATAATCTATCATTATAATCATTTTAAATGATATCTATAAAACAATCAAAACTATAATACAATATTCAAGACCAATAATATAAACATGTAAGATAGAAAACATTTTTATGTTTTAATAAACATTTTTATGTTTTAATAACATGTTTTATTATATCTAATGGCAGGGGACTTCAATAATAGATGCTTCACAACGTTTTTCGCTACACATGGTGTTCGGTTTCGTTTTTCTTGCCCTCACACGTCCTAGCAAAATGACAAATCCGAACGCATGCTTCGCATTATAAATAACATTATTTGCAGTCTCCTTATTCACTCTCACCTCCCTCCCTCTTTTTGGGCCAAGGCCCTTCACATGGCACCCTATCTTCTTAAGATTACCCCCTGTACATCCATCGATAATTATACTACCCACTATCACCTTTTTACGAACATCCATCTTATGCCCATCTTCACGTGTTTGGGTGTTTGTGTTATCCTCTCCTCACCACTCCTCACAAAATCTCCCCTCGTACCTTACCTTACATCTTTCTCGGGTATTCTAACCATTACCATGGATTTCGTTGTTTTGACCTTGCCTTTCACGAGGTTATCATTTCGGAAACGTTAAATTTGATGAAATTAGTGTTCCCCTATCAATCAGACCATCCTACAGCTTCATCCTCCTACTCATTCCTTTGATATTTCTCTTTTACTTCGCTCTATGTGAAACCTAACGGAACATCCCCGACTGACCATACCACCACAGCTGACGTCCAACTACCGTCAACTTCTACCTCACACTCACCTACCTCTCCTGGCTCCCCCTCCCGACCCCACTGTATCGTCTCCGACCTTTGGTCCTTGGTTCCTCGACCCTCTAGATAAATGTCGTATGCACTATGTGGCTGTTTCGCCACAAATATAATGTTAATGGTTCACTTGCACGATATAAGGCATGTTTGTGGAGAATGGAAGTAGTCAACCTGGTATTCATTGTGATGAGACATTTAATGCAGTTGTCAAACCGACCACCATTCGCACGGTTCTTAGTTTGGTAGTTTCTCGTCATTGGCTTCACCAACTCAACGTCAAGAACACCTTTCTTCATGGCGGTCTTCCCCGAGACGGTATACATGCATCAACCGCCTGGATTTTGTGATCCACACCACCCTGATCACGCCTGTTATCTTCAATGGTCCTTGTATGGTTTAAAGCAGGCTCCTTGAGCATGGTTTCATCGCTTTGCACAGTTTATTTTGCGTCTTGGGTTCACCAATAGCCACTCGGATTCTTTTCTTATTATTTATCACTCGTGCCTTAGCATGGCCAACCTGTTGTACATGGACGACATTATTTTGACCGCTTTCTCCGATAACCTCTTACGACGCATCATTATACATTTGGACATGGCAGATCTTGGAGCTATTAGTTATTTCTTGGGTATCTCAGTCCTTCACTCGTCTAACGGCCTCTTTCTTTCGTAACATGAATATGCCCTAGAACCTCTTGATCGGGCCAACACCCGCTCATACACCAACTGAATTCTCCTCTAAGTTGGTGTCCACAGGTTCCCCGGTCAAGGATGTTACATTCTATCAGAGTCTTGTTGGCGTTCTACAGTATCTCACTTTCAAATGCCCGTATATCGCCTTTGAAGCACATCAGATTTGTCTCTACATGTGATCTGGTAATATAATATATATATATATAAATTAGGAACCAAGTTTTACCCTTTTGAAAATCACCCAACTAAATTACCACACACGGACAAGCGTACCTATCAGAAATAATATAGTGTAGGTAAATCTAGGCATCGTTCTTACCACATGGAACAGTAAAGCCATCTATCTATAGTCTATTAGTTTTACCAATTAAACCTAACAATTATAGTAAAGAGGGGTTTTTGTAATTGAAGATAATAATGAAAACAAGTAAACAAGCAAACAAAGATTTAAACTTTTTATAATGAGAAGCAAGTACTCACTATGGTTATTTAAGAATCCCTTTTCAGATGATTTGACTCAACTAATGAAAGCCCAAGATGAATGACAATTGTAGAAATTTAAGCATAAGCACCCTAAGAATATCATGTGGTTGCCAACCGGAAGGTCTTCCAGCCCACAATACAAGGATATAAATCCAGATATTGGTCACCCTATCTATGGCCAAGTCGTAGGACCCTACTATCCAATCTACTTTGGTCAAATGATTGCTTACCACATCACAAAAGTGAAAGGTAAGAAAAGTTGATTAACAAAATGAAGTCTATCCATTAATTGTCAAATAACAAGTAAACCCAACCAACGAGTTCAAATACCACAGTTAAAACCAATAGATACGAATCACAAGACAAACATTCAAAAGTCATAGATCTATTAAATAAAATACCAAAATCAAAATGTCATCCATGTTCATCAAACCATAGTGAGCATACTAGCCACTAAACATAATGAAAACAAGAACATAATAGATATATGAACACATTAAGCAGACCGTGCAACAACTGAAGATAGGGGACCAACAAGACGACTCCGGGTGTAGACCGGTGATGTTTCACTACGTTTAAGCATCGTCTACAATTGTAGGTTCATACGCTACTCATCCTCTGGCTTTTAACTCTCAACTCTTCTCTGTATTTTTCTGATATTCGTGATTGATAACACCAAAATTATACATGTTTTGGTCGTACTTAATTGTCTGATTTTACCCCATTTCTCACCCATTTCTGATCTGATTACTCATGTTTTGGACTGATTCTCACTTTTGTAGGTTTTGGAGGCCGTGGAACGGAAAAGTACGGAAAAAGGCGAAAAAACGTGGAAATTGGAAAAACTAAATCTAGTGAGCATTTCGCATCCGCGAGTTTTAAAGTTTGGCATCGCGAAGCTCACAAAGATGGGAAACCTAGGGTTTGATTAAGTATCTCGTGCCGCGAGACCGTAGCTTCGCGATCGCGAAAACGAGCTCCGGATGGCCTTTTAAATACAGATCTCCTCCTTCAGTCCAGAAATCATCTTCAATAATCAAGCTACAATCCTGCTCAATATTCTTACATTATTAGATCTTTTCGAGTCAGTTTAGCTTGAGTGAGATAGAGAGATTTGTGCCGATACGCTACCAGTTTGGTTCTAGATCATCTATCATTGTACGGTCGGTATAATGTCTGTCTCTACTTTTGTTTTTGCTGTTATAGTTATGATTAGTGAGTAGTTTTCTTTAGTGGTACTTATTGTGGTAGATGAACCTTGTGGATGATGTTTTTGTGATTTAATGTTTATTGGTTTGTTTTTGGTTTATTGAATGTGTTTTACGGTTCCGATTTGATTTGTATTGTATGGATATTTGAATTCGTTGGTTGGGTGTATCTGTTTGACTTAGATAGATAGACTCCGATAGGTTAATCAACCTTTCTTGACCTTCCCTTCGGAAACCCGGAGAGTTGTGTTAGGTGGTTAGCTCAGACCGAGAGCAGCCAAATAGTAGAATTCCGTGCAACAGTGACAGAATTGGGTGGCTGGTACTAGATTGCTTGACAATCAGTCTATGTATTAGGACTAGGAAGACCAACCTAGTTGACAACCATAATGATCGCACGCTAGGGTGTCCCAGACTTAAATTCCTACAATAACCAATACAACCATACCTTTGGCTAATTTAAATCATCCACTTGGGGAGTCGTTATACCATGATAAGTACTACTGTTTTCCTCTTATAAAGTTTAAATTACTTTCTTTGTGTTTTCTAAATCAGTTGTCTTTTGCTTCTTAGTTAATTAGTTGTCTTTTAATTATTCAAACCATTTTCCTAAAAACCCCCAATAGCTTTAGATTAATTAAACTAGCTAAGATTATTAGTCTACATAACTTGACCGTTCCCAGTGGTAGATACGATACCTGGACTTTCCTATATACTATATTACTCACGATCAGGTACGCTTGCCTGTGAATGTGGTAACAGTGGCTAGGCTTTAGAGGTTAAAACGTGTTTCGCTTTTTATATACGATAACTACCGCATCAAGTTTTTGGCGCCGTTGCCGGGGAACGGTAGTTGTTAGATTTTTAGTCTTTATTAGTTTTGTTAATCGATCCTTGTGAGGAATTCCTTTCCTTGCAAGTTTTTCGCTTTCTAGTTTTTAGTGAATTGCCTTTATCTCTTGGTTTCCCGCAAGTTGCCCGTAATCGTTTGTTGTGCTTTAAGTCATGACGGAACTGTTAGAGCCATTTGAGGAACCGGAGAGAGAATTCAGAAAAAGAAACAAAAAGAAGTCAAAAGCTAACAAAGTTCGACCGCGAGCTTTGAATTTCGAAATGGGAGACGATGCGCCGATGTGGACCGCCCGGAGAACCGCTCCAACCGTACCCACCAATCCGATCACGAAGCCGGACTTAAACAAGGAGATCCCGAGGAAGCTCCTTCACATGATCAAGGACCTTACTTTCGATGGGAAAAGCGATAGCAATCCTATCGTACACATGGAGAACTTCGTGGACATTTGTGATTTGTTCAAAACTGAGGAAGGTCGAGATGATGCGATTCATCTTCGAGTTTTTCCTCTTACACTCACCGGAGAAGCAAAAGTTGTGATCTCTGGAACCGAGTTCGATCACCACTTGGGAAGGACTTTGCTCAAAGTTCCTTTCCCGATTTTTCCCACCATCCAAAATTGATAAGCTACGAGCCGAGATCCGATCCTTTCTACAAGATGACGGGGAGACAATATCCGAAGCGTGGGAGCGATTCAAACACCTTCTAAATTCGTGCCGAGTCACGAATTGATAAGCTACGAGCTGAGATCCGATCCTTTCTATAGGGGGCTTGGTTATTCTTCTCGAGCTACATTAGATTCATCCGCCGGAGGTGTATTTATGTACAAAACGCCCACGGAAGGGTATAAGCTTCTCGAGGACATGCTGATTCACAACATAGATTGGAGGACGGACAAGCGCTTGCAAACCCGAGAATGGCCGGGAAAATCTCAACCGACTTCGACCCATCCGATGAACTAGCCGCAATGAAAAACTAACAGGTAAAGTTTGAACGTAAAATTGAGGAACTGATTAAATCTGTTCATGCTTTGCAGGTTGGATGCGAGGAGTGCGAAGGACCGCACTTAACGAAAGATTGCCCGAATCGTCCAATGATGACACCCGAGGAGGTGCACTACCTCAACCGAGGCGATTACCAAGGGAGGTGGAACAACAACCGTAACTTCATTCCGAGACCTCCCGGATTCTTTGCACCAAACCAACAAAATCAACGAACGGAGGGAGAGCCGTGTGTTTCTATTGAGGATCGACTTATCCAATTCATGGATGCACAAAATAAGATTAATGATGAGGTAGGTTCGTACTTGCGTAACCATCAAAGTACTATCCAGAATTTGGAAATGCAGGTTGGTCGTATCTTGCAATTGCTAAGTGAAAGGACTCAAGGGGAGCTACCAACGCAAACCCAAGTCAACCCAAAGGTAGAAAACACAAAGCCAATGCTCATGATGGTCGGAGAAACATCAAAAAAGAATTGGACTGACATCTACACGAAAAAGTACGTGGAGAGCGATAGCAGTAGTGAACCTGATTATGCCACGGACTATGATTCGGAGGGGTTCACAATATCATTCGAGCATCTAGGACTTAAAGGACCCATTTCCTCGAGCGATGATGAGGAGGAAGACGGTAAGCAAGGTGGATATGCGGAGTTTGTGATACCAAAGAAGGACAAAGGTAAAGAGAAGGAGAAAGAGAAGGTGGCGGAAGACGAGCTCACCTACATTGCCCCTATCAAGCATGATCCGGGAAGTTACATTTTACCTATTTCATGTTTTAAATTTGAAGGTCTTGCTTTGATAGATACAGGTGCTGCACTTAACATGATGCCTGTTTGTTATTGCAGGAAAATGGGAATAAAAAGATTACACCTACGGACTACCAATACCGAGGAGTGAATGGATACATGACTAAACTGTTGGGGATAGCGGAAGGGGTCCCGATACGAATCGAAAATTTCGTCTACTTTACGGACTTCATCATAGCTAACCTCCCGAAGGATACAGAGATCTCGATTATTCTCGGAAGGGCTTTTCTACATACCGCCCAAGTAAACGTCGATATGCACAATCAAGTGTCAAAACACTAGTACAAATTTGCTTTTTTGCCACGGTTTTGAAATTCATGTTAGTCACGCTTAGGTATAGAACCGTGACTAAAAGTCATAAACAAAATTGGAGTATTCTTTTAGCCACGATGTAACTCAATAACCATGACCATTAGAAAACATGTTTAAATATAATGTCATGGTTTAAACAAAACCGTGACTAAATGTCCATATGGCCACAATTTTTTTGTCGTGGCAAGTAACAATTAAAAACCGTGGCCATAGATGTATATATAGTCACGGTTTTCTGTGACAATTATTATTTGTGACCATAGACCGCATATGGCCTCATGAAGTCATTTTTCCGTGACCAAAAGAATATACATATTTAGCCACGAAAATTTGTAAAATGTAGCCAAATGTCATGTGTATTTGTAGTCATAGTTTTATTATTTTGTGTGACAAGAAGATAACCAGTAGCCACGGTTTATTGTATGAAGCGTGACAATATGTAATGATTTCGTCACAGTTAATATGAAATGTGTGTAGCTATTAATATAGTTAAAACCATGATTAAAATAATTTTATTTTCACTAAAAGCTGACCAATAGCTATGCTTATACATAATCAATTGTGTGACTAATAAATAGTTAACGTCATGATTGTTAATATTTTGCATGACCAAAAGACATTTAATACTCACGCTTCTAGAATATAAGTGTAACTATATGTCTTGGATTAGCCACGGTTTATTCTATGTGTGACAAAAAGATACCTATAGCCACGTTTTAAAAATGAAGTGTAACTATATGTCATGAAGTTGGCCTTGGTTTTAATATTTAATGAGATACTTTTAACAAAATCAGTATTGTCCTGGTGTTTGGTCCATTCCTTATCAATGATGAGGTCTCAAGTTCGAGTCTTGGCCACGTCAAAAAATATACATGATTATAGAGCAATTATCGGCTACATTAAAAACAAATTATGTGGCTATAAGTAGTTTACTGCCATGCTATTTTTTTATATTGTGTGGCCAAAAGATAACTAAATGCTACGTTTAATGTGAGTTTGTGTGGCAAAAGGTATTTTATGGCCACGGTTTTAGGTAAAATGCTCTAATACCATAAAATTTGGATATGCCTATAGCTACGGTTTTTAAACTATGGCTATGGTTTTCTATTAGATTTGGTGACACATTTTAAGTGTGACCAAAAGGGTATCAATGGTCACGGGAGAATAGGCTACGATTTGATAAAATGTAAAACGTGACTAAAGGCTTATGGCCACGGTTTTTGACCATGGCAAATGTGAGTTTTTGTACTAGTGAAGCTTGGGATATGGAGAAAAGACGATCTATTTTAATCCCTATGGAGAGCCGGTCACCCTTCTCGATGAACCTTATGAGGACCCTTCTCAAGCCTACAAGAAGGACATGAGCCGCCCACTACTCCCTCACGAGCATATGAAGAAAACAGAGGACTATCCGAAACCAATACACCAAAAGGATCAAACACCTAACGGGTCGGGACCCTCCAAGAAGGAGCATAGGAAGAAGAAGGGCTCGTCAGCCCGACATGCCAAGAAATAAGCTGAAAGTTGGGTCGAGCTCTAGACCCATTAAAAAATGAAGCGCTTATCGGGAGGCAACTCGAGCATGTTCTTTCCTTTTTCATTTTTAGTGTTTTCAAGTGTGTTTTTGCTAATATTTTTGTTTGGTATTGCTTAGATAACCATACGGAGGGGATATAAGCCAAAAACGAGCAAATCCGACGAGCGACGAAAATTTTCAAAAAGTGGATTCAGTAAGCTTTTCGCGGTCGCCAGTTTTTAAACTTGGCGACGCGAAACTAGCCTTCCTTTGTATCAGGTAAAAAATTTCGATTCTCGCGGCGCGAGAGGTCTGTTTCGCGGCGCGACATTTTTGACTTAGGGCAAATTTTATCGATAATGGCACGTTTCGCGACGCGAAACCTTTTGTTTAGCGGCGCGTAATTGGTGCAGACGGGTTTTAAAACCCTTATTTCTCACTTTTTGAAGTACACAACCCTAATTTCTCTCTAGGCGCCGCGACCTCTCTTCACGAACTTGCGAAAATCGAGTTTCTTGAGCTTCAATTTCATTATCCATGGCGTCAAAGGTATGATTCCTAACTTAATTTCGTTGGATTAGCTTGATTTGGTGAGATTTGATCTTCTATTTGGGCATCAATGGTGTTTTCGTGCTTTCATAGATTCAAGATTGTTTTTGAAACTCCATTGATTGATTATTGTTATTGTTTGATGCATGCTATGAGCTTTGATTGAGATTTCATTCTAGCATGAGATATTGATGATTGAATCTAGGTTGGTTATGCTTTGATGATAAGTGTGGGGATTTTGCACCAAAATCCCCCACCCTTTGTTAGAACTCTCTAGATTTGTTTTTGTTGGGAGCTTGACTAAAAGTTCAAGTGTGGGGATGTTACACACCCCCTTTGTTTTGGATTTTTCACGCATGAATTCGTTAGATTGAACTTGTTAGTCATGGAGGTTTTGTCTCATTGGAATGAACTATGTTCGAATTTTGTCTTGCATTTATCGATCACATCTAGCTAAGACAATTTCATTTTAAATTTTTGTAGAGACAAAAGACCCGTTCGTCGAACTCCACCGCTCCTACTTTCCGTGCACCGGATGGGAGCCATGCATTCACCCATTTTATGAATGATCTCACGTTGAACGCTCCGAAGCGTAAGGAGTACCGGGACATAGTTAACCGGCTTGTCACCCATCAAATTTTCGTGCCGAGGAGAGTCGATTGGAACCTTCTTCGATCCATGGGAGTTGAGAACAATATCAAGGAGATATTCGAGAAGCACGCCTATGACGAAGATGGCATCGAGTACTACATATGCCATGCTTGGGAGCGTGTCTTTGACATTGCCGAGACCCTCTATCGCGAGCTTATCATTGAGTTCGTGACCACTTTCCGTTTCGACGCCGAAAAGGCCCATGAGGAGTTCTACCAATCGTGCATGACATTTCGACTTGGTGGAGTTTGGCGATCGCTTTCATTGACCGAGTTTGCCGTGGCTTTGGGGATCTACACCCAAGCCGAGGTCGATGCTCCCGGTTTTGTGGAGTACATGTGGGCTAGTGCGAAGAGACAAGACGGTTTTGATCCTCGCTTGGCTTGGGCGATTCTGGGTGATGGCGATTATGGCAACAATCTCAAGGTTAAAGGTTTTCTTGCTTCTTCGGACCGACTTTTACACCGCATGCTCGTTCACGCGGTGAACGCTCGTTCCTCGAGTGAGGAAAATGTCTCTACTTATGATCTTTGGCTTCTTGAGCAACTTTCCACGGATGACAAATATCTGAACACCCCGTACATCATTGCCGTGCAACTCGCTAAAGGGGGTGGTTATCGTGAGGGAAGCAAAAAGGTTGGTGGCCAATACATTATGCTTCTTGGGCAAGCACTTCGGCATTTTAACCGAGAGTGCTATTGCTTCGATGACAAGCCTCGGTGAGATGGGTTTGATCGATATGGACCAACTCTGTGGAATGGGGGTAGCGATAGTGGATCATTTGATTAGTGGAGATCGGAACATGTGGATTCATAATCCCAAGCTTATGGAACGAGGAGAGAGACGAGGAGCACGCAAGAGACCGGTGGCACGAGTGGGGTAAACGAGGAAGAACAACCGGCGGATTGGACAGCGTATTCGGGTATCAAGATTTGAGTACCCGACTCTCAGAGATGTCTTTGTCCTACGGCCAGCATCATCAACATATGGAGTACAACACCACGGAGGCTCTTCACCAGGCGAATTGGCAAAGTGGAGTGATGAACCAAATGGCCTCCCACTTCGGTATCCAACCGAACACCGCTTATGCTCCATCACCATTTTGGCCGTACTCCAAGGATGCACCGCCCGGTTTACCTACTTTCGAAGATTGGCGCAACCAACCTCGTGGCCCTTATTGATCTCTATTTCTTTTATCTCTATCCTTCGATATGGTTGTCTAAACAATTTTATTTTTCTGTTTGGTTTGGTTGTTGAACTCTTTTATTTTGTTTGGTTTGCTTAGGATTAAGACTTTTTGCTTGTTTGGTTTATTTTTATTTTGTTCTTTTTACTTTTTTCTTTTGTCTTTTTGGTAATAGATACAACCGTTAATGATCTTGAACCAAGCACGATTCTGGAATACTCTCTCTCAGATCAGATCGCGTCACATAACCCAGGAAGTTTCTCTTTTTTGCAATTACTCCTTAATTGTTTTGATTGTTGCATTGAGGACACTGCAAATTTTAAGTGTGGGGAGGGGGTTATGTAGACTTATATGTTTAAATGGGTTCACTTTTTGCTTTTTGATTTGTCGTTTTTCAAATTTTTGAAAGCTTTGAAACTTGACCCCAAATTTTTTTCGAAATCTGAGATTGTTTTTGGAACTTAGTTGCTTGCGTAGGAGAACACTGAATGGGATTATTTGAGTAAAAGGATGCCTTGGAATACCAATTACCATGAGTGTCTCACCTTATTCCTTTGAGAGTTTGAGCCTAATTGTTTATTATTTCGTGAGGAATACCGACTTTGACCCAAGGTAGAACTTGTCACTTTGAATGCTTGTCGAGACCACATAAGATAACTATTTATCACCATTGCACTGATAGAGGCCTTCGTGTCTAACCCTTTTAGCCTTTGTTAGATAACCTCATCTTATGGTTATTTAATTTGCCTAGCCAAATTTTTGAAAGTTCTCACCTTTAGTACTTTAACCCTTGAAACCATTTTTGATCCTTAGCCTTTCATTTCTTTACCCTTATCACCATATATCCTTTAGCCTATCTTTTTATCTATCTCTTGGCCGTAACTTAAATTTAAGAACTCGAGATGTTGTGATCCATATTTTTTTTATATCTGACAATTAAAGCGGGATTGATTTTGAGCGGAAAAGAAAAGGAAAAGAAAAGAAAAGAAAAGAAAAGAAAAGAAAAGAAAAAAATGACTCAAAGAAAAGAAAAGAAACATCAAAAGAAAGAAAAGAGTCAAAGCTAAAGAAAAGAAAATGAGCAAAAGAAAAGAAAAAAAAATTTCGAGCCACAAATAAGCAATATGCTTAGGCCGATGCTAAAAGAAAGGAAGAAAAAGCTCATCCCGAGAAAAGTGCATAATTCCAAAAGTAAGATTTTTCTTAAAAGTGTTGGATCATTACTGATTGAGTTTCTTGAGTTTTTTTTGCAATTGTTAGTCACTTACATATCCTTTATCCTACCCTTTACCCTTAGCCTAACATTACAACCCTAAAGTCCTCTTGAGGGTTGACAACTTCTCAGTGGTGGAGATTAGATTTGGTGACAAGCTTATGCATGCGGGAATTAGTTGAGTATTGGTGTAATCACTTCTTATACATACACTTTTACCCCCCGAGAGATACACTTTAAATTATCATTCATACTTTGTGAGGGTAAAAGGTTGATCTTGGTATCTGATTGCTTGATGTATCTTGTTCTTATGTTCGATTGTGTGAGTATTCTTTGTTTTCTTGGATGATCTTGGGTAGAGATAATTTTGGCGTTATTTTTCTTATCTTTCAGTCTTTTGATTGAGGACAATCAAAGCTTAAGTGTGGGGATTTTGATAACACCAAAATTATACATGTTTTGGTCGTACTTAATTGTCTGATTTTACCCCATTTTTCACCCATTTCTGATCTGATTACTCATGTTTTGGACTGATTCTCACTTTTGTAGGTTTTGAAAGCCGTGGAACGGAAAAGTACGGAAAAAGGCGAAAAAACGTGGAAATTGGAAAAACTCAATCCAGTGAGCATTTCGCGTCCGCGAGTTTTAAAGTTAGGCGTCGCGAAGCTTGCAAAGATAGGAAACCTAGGGTTTGATTAAGTGTCTCGCACCGCGAGACCGCAGCCTCGCGATCGCGAAACGAGTCCGGATGGCCTTTTAAATACAGATCTCCTCCTTCAGTCCAGAAATCATCTTCAATAATCAAGCTACAATCCTGCTCCATATTCTTACATTATTAGATCTTTTCGAGTCAGTTTAGCTTGAGTGAGATAGAGAGATTTGTGCCGATATGCTACCAGTTTGGTTCTATATCATCTATCATTGTACGGTCGGTATAATGTCTGTCTCTACTTTTGTTTTTGCTGTTTTAGTTATGATTAGTGTGTAGTTTTCTTTTAGTGGTACTTATTGTGGTAGATGAACCTTGTGGATGATGTTTTTGTGATTTAATGCTTATTGGTTTGTTTTTGGTTTATTGAATGTGTTTTACGGTTCCGATTTGATTTGTATTGTACGGATATTTAAATTCGTTAGTTGGGTGTATCTGTTTGACTTAGATAGATAGACTCCGATAGGTTAATCAACCTTTCTTGACCTTCCCTTCGGAAACCTGGAGAGTTGTGTTAGGTGGTTAGCTCAGACCGAGAGCAGCCAGATAGTAGAATTCCGTGCAATAGTGATAGAATTGGGTGGCTGGTACTAGATTGCCTGACAATCAGTCTATGTATTAGGACTAGGAAGACCAACCTAGTTGACAACCGTAATGATCGCATGCTAGGGTGTCCCAGACTTAAATTCCTACAATAACCAATACGACCATACCTTTGGCTAATTTAAATCATCCACTTGGGGAGTCGTTATACCATGATAAGTACTACTGTTTTCCTCTTATAAAGTTTAAATTACTTTCTTTGTGTTTTCTAAATCAGTTGTCTTTTGCTTCTTAGTTAATTAGTTGTTTAATTAGTTGTCTTTTAATTATTCAAACCATTTTCCTAAAAACCCCCAATAGCTTTAGATTAATTAACTAGCTAAGATTATTAGTCTACATAACTTGACCGTTCCCAGTGGTAGATACGATACCTGGACTTTCCTACACTATATTACTCACGATCAGGTACGCTTGCCTGTGAATGTGGTAACAGTGGCTAGGCTTTAGAGGTTAAAACTTGTTTCGCTTTTTATATACGATAACTACCGCACCAGTGATGATCCAAATCGACAAGTTGAAGGCAGTATTTAAAGGCATGTTCGGCGCACCTCACGGTCGCGAGGCTGAGCTTCGTGACGCGAGGCCCTGATAAGCTTCCCAAATTAATGATTCTTGAATATTCTAGAAGCTTCCAATCCTTGTTGACTAATGTCGCAACGCCAGTTCCATCTTTTGCGACGCCAAACTTCCACAACATGAAACTCTTCCAAAGTGTAGCACTTCTCGCGGTGCGAGATTGCCATCTCGCGATCGCGAGAGTGCTCTGTGTCCCAAAAATCTATTTTTCGTGATTTTTCGCCTTTTTTTTTACTTTTTGTTCCAAGTGCCTTCAGCGCACATGCACACCTTATCCACCCACTCGACCATCTCTCAACAGATGGTCGTTTCATCTTCTCATGGGGAATTAGCACAACTTCCAATGTCGTCTCATTCGGAGACGGTTGGTGTTGATCTAAGCGAGTAACAACCCCCACTCGCGCTTTCTTTCAGTGCACCTAGAGTCATAGAGCCAATCGATACGACATTTAACATGTCTTCTTTTGCTAGGACACTGTTGCAGGGTTCAACCGCTAGGAGCCTGAGTGGCTCGGCTGGAACGGACGTAGTTCATGTGTCATCTGACGCAGTTCGAGGATCGTCCGGAAGTCCTACCTTAGCTAACATCATGCTAGCTTTTGATGTAGGCCGACATTCATTCTTTGTGGGTGTTATGTCATCAACCGGTGTTCTGACTGATACAGGTGTTGTTGGGATTATTCGAGCAAAAACAATTTAACACAGCGGAAAACAAAAACTTATAATCCCGAACATAGATCCAACCAAAAACTTATCAGATACAATACAAGGGGGTTTTTCGATATACCTTTGAACTGGAAAGCTAGTGAGGGATACACCGCTAATGCACCGCCACGAGACTAGCTGCTAGACCGCCTAGGATTTTTCAAACCTAACTGGTTTGAATGTGTGTGTGTGTGTGTATAATTTCGATGGAGAGAGAGAGAGGGAAAAGGTTTAGGGTTGTTCTCTGGGTTTCTTTTCTTGATCAGAAAGCTAGACTAATGAATTGGAATGAGATTAAACCCTTAGGTATTGCCTTTATTTATGAACTTAAATAAGGCAGTACCCAATTAAGAAAGTCCGTTTTAATTAAAAAGCCCATAAGTCTTTTAATTAAACTAAAACTCCTATTTAATTAACAAACTATCAATTAAATATATAAACCTTAAAGTTAACTTTTTAATTTCCATAAATATTCAAACTAATATTTATCATTAAATAATAAATAAATAATTTATTATTTAATCTCTATCATTAATAATTAAACTTAATTAATTATTTCACACAGAACTTAACTAATCCAAATGATCTATATTTGGGTGTGTAGCAGTGTGACCCACTTGTATCTTATAACATTGGACACGGTAAACCCTGTTACTGTCTTGCACATAATCCTTTCAGACTCCCACTTGTGCCAGACAAATAACTGAACTGTTACCATTAGCCTAAGGAGGTCCCTAGCCAGACACTTAGGTTAACTAGGCTATAAGATCTCTTATATCCAGAGATACGATTCATATTTGAATTGTACACAAGTTCATTCCTTTTACACACGATATTTCTAAAGTGAGTTTTAGACATGGAGCAAAGGGTTTCAATCTTAAACTCAAGTATTTCTTGACTCTGATTTCGATTGCCTGCAGTTACGGAACTTGCCAAATAACAAATGTTATTCTATCCGAGCGTGGCCACGCATTTATGTCAATCTTAATCGTCAAGGGGCCCAGAAATATCTCTCCTATAGAGGAGGTGTAAATCCCATCTTGACTACCCGCATCTGTAAACATGGCTTCCGCTGCATCTAGTCACGCCCTTTATAGCCACCCAGTTACGGTGCAGCGTTAGAACGCGCTAAGAGTACAGTAGTCCTCATGCTTGCAGACCAGATATCTTAGGTCTAAGGATAACCTATCATCAAGTCAATGCTCATGACACCTCCAATACTCAAACACTCTGATGAGTATCTATGAATGTCTGATCACATCACTTGTGCATTTGCTCTTTACTTAGAGTAACACATCAAACTTTCATAATAGCGTTATAACCCTGCTGGGTTCCCACCTCAACAAGTAGCTATGGATATTTTGATTTCTTACAAAGATTTTGCAAAAAATCATGGATAACTTTAAATATGCTAAAAGTGATTAATCTTGAAACAATCGTGAATAATAAAATAAAACCTCCTTATTTCAAACACGTTGTGAAAAAATAAACTTTTACATGACATAGTGTTTTAAAATAATATCACAATAATAATCAATAACATAAACTAGCTACTAGTATCCAGGTACTGCATCCCTATGGAACTAGCATGGACCTCATGCTTTACTCTTGCTAGCGGCTTTGTCAGCGGATCTGCGACATTCTCGTCTGTCAGAATCTTGCATATTCTCACGTCTCATCTTCCAATGATCTCTCGGATGAGGTGATACTTCCTGAGTACATGTCTTCACTTGTGATGTTCTATGGGCTCCTTTGCTTGTGCCACAACTCTAGAGTTATCACAGTAGATATCTACGAGTCTAGAGATACTGGCTACAACTCTCAGAGCCGAGTTAAAATTCCTGAGCCAGACTACTTCCTTTGCTGCGTCTGATGCTGCAATGTACTCTGCCTCTGTGGTGGAATCTGCTATAGTATCCTGCTCCGAGCTCTTCCATGAGACCGCGCCTCCGTTTATGGTAAATACGTACCCTAATTGTGATCTAAAATCATCTCTGTCGGTTTGGAAACTAGCGTCAGTATAGCCCGTGACACTAATCTCATCTTTGGATCCTCCAAAGACCAAGAACATTTCTTTAGTTTGTCTCAAATACTTGAGAGTGTTCTTGACAGCCACCCAATGGGCTTCACCTTGGTTCTGCTGGTATCTGCTCGTAACACTTACAGAGTTAGCAACATCAGGCCTAGTACATAACATGACATACATGATCGATCCAATTGCAGAAGCATATAGAATTGATTTCATTTTGTCCTGATCTTGACTGGATACAGGACACTGTGCTTTACTTAGCACTATGCCATGTTGCATTGGGATAAATCCTTTCTTGGATTCGTCCATCCTGAATCGCTTCAAGATTTTGTCAATGTATGTACTTTGACTAAGCTCGATAATCCGTCTAGATCTATTCCTGTAGATCTTTATATCAAGTATATAGACGGCTTCTCCAAGGTCTTTCATTTGGAAACACTTACCTAACCAAGTTTTTACTCCCTGCAAGGTTGGTACATCATTTCCAATTAGTAAAATATCATCTACATACAAGACCAAGAAGGTTACTATGCTCCCACTGAACTTAGTGTAAACACATGGCTCAAACTCGCTTTTGGCAAATCCAAACTCTTTGATTCGCTCATCAAAGTGTAAGTTCTAGCTCCTAGATGCTTGTTTTAATCCATAAATGGATTTTAACAGCTTGCACACCTTATTAGGATTCTTAGGCTTTACAAACCCATCTGGTTGTAGCATGTAGACATCTTCTGTTAACTTCCCGTTAAGGAAGGCAGTCTTAACATCCATTTGCCAAATCTCATAGTTAAAATACACTGAGATGGCCATCAGAATCCTAATGGATTTTAGCATGGCTACTGGCGAAAAAATTTCATCATAGTCGATACCTTGAGTTTGTGTGAAACCTTTAGCAACTAGCCTTGCTTTGAAAGTGTGCACATTTCCATCCATGTCAGTTTTCTTCTTGAAAACCCATTTGTTCCCGATAGCCTTACAGTGTTGGGGCAAATCTGTCAATTCCCATACTAAGTTGTCGTACATGGATTGCATCTCTGCCTTCATGGCTTCCAGCCATTGTTCAGAGTCATTGCCAGATACAACATCTCCATATGATGTAGGTTCATTCAGGTCTCCATCCTCTTGGAAGACTAGAAATCTAAGATACCTATCTGGTTCTTGCCTAATCCAAGTGGATTTACGAAGGTCCTGTGTTTGCACTTCCTCAACTATTTTCGGTTGAGTCTCAACATGTTCTTGTTGAGTGACTGGCTCAACGATCGGTAAAGTAGTATCTTCTTTTATCTCTTGTAGATCTACATCATTTCTGGTATTCTCAAGACTGAGAAACTTGTCCTCCAGAAATTTTCCATTCCGAGCCACAAAGACTTTGTTCTCGGTAGGATTGTAGAAGTAGTATCCCACAGTTGTCTTGGGATATCCTACGAAGATACACTTATCTGATTTGGGCTTGAGTTTTTCTGAGGTCACACGTTTGACGTATATCCCACACACCCAAATCTTTAGAAAAGATAACTTTGGTTTCTTACCCATCCATATTACCGATTTCGTTAGCACTCTGTTCAGTATGTGAGCTGCTGTTTCGAGCGTGTGTCCCGAAAATGACACTGGTAGTGTGGAACGACACATCATTGACTGTACCATATCAAGTAAGGTACGATTCCTCCTTTCTGACACACCATTCATCTGAGGTGTATACGGAGGTGTGAGTTGTGAAACAATCCCACATTCCATCAAGTGATTGTCGAATTCCTGACTAAGATGTTCCCCACCTCGATCCGACCGAAGAAACTTGATCTTCTTGTCAAGTTGGTTCTGTACTTCATTCTGATATTCCTTAAATTTCTCAAAGGCTTCAGATTTAAATCTGATTAGGTATACATAACCATACCTACTGAAATCGTTAGTAAAGGTAATGATGTACCGGTATCCTCCCCTAGCTTCATGACTGAAAGGTCCACCCACATCTGTGTGTATAATTCCTAACAATTCACTAGCTCTTTCATTATCTTTATTGAAAGGATGTTTTGTCATCTTGCCGGATAAACAAAACTCGCAGTTGTTAAATGGTCTAAAATCAAAAGACCCCAGAAGTCCTCCTTTCTGGAGTTGTTTAATGCGTTTCTTGTTTATATGTCCGAGCTGACAATGCCAGAGGTAAGTCTGATTCTCAATTTCTTTGGATTGCTTACTTATATGATAGACTTCCTTATTACTTTCTTGTAGATTTAATACATATAGACCATTAGTGGGAGTTGCTTTGAAATAAAAGATATCATTTTTAAAGCAAGAAATCAGTTTGTAATCATATTTATAATAAAAACCATGGTCCACTAATAAATCGAAAGAAATAATGTTTTTGATCATTCTAGGAACATAGTAACAATTTTCAAGTTCCAAAACTAGACCCGAGGGTAAACTAAGACTGTAAGATCCTACAGCTTCAGCTACAAGCATCGTGCCTTCACCGACTTGTAGGTTCGAACGAACCTTCCTCAAAGTCTCCCTTCTTTTGAATCCCTGTAAATGATTGCAAATGTGGTTACCACTGCCTATATCAAGTACCCATGATTCATAAGAAGTGATCAAACAGTCTATCATAAAGATACCTGGTGCATTGGGTGAACCAATGTCCAACTGGTCGATGTCCATCGAGTGAGCACAAATATCTTTGCTACCACAATCTGGGCAACTTAGATCTCCTAGCTCATCAATCCAATCACTGTCCATGAGCTCAGCTGCTGCGGGTTTTGGCTCCAAACTGGCCAAGATATCCTCATGAACCGTTGCCACGTCACTCTTTGGTTCTCCCATGTACTCACTAGTTGTGACACGTATCTCCTTCGGGAGTGAGAACCACATGAGATGTACTAGCTCCTCTTGAACCATCTTGTATTCCATATTTAAAGAGTCTCCTTATCTGTAGGAGATGATCTTTAACGGACTAACCACTTTCCAGCTTCAGTGAAAAGATTTCCTGCAAGATTAGATACTTCCTACAATTCTTATAGAAACCTACTCGGTTTTCTATATCTTTCATGACCTCATGGCAATTCTTAACTCTCAAATCGGTTGTGAACTCAAGCGAAGTAGAGAAAGATAGGATCGACATCACATCTGATTCGTTAGTCATAAATTTGAAATATTTTGCAAAATCCTTTTCAGGAGAATTGCATTTGGGTCGTGAAATGGGTTTCTCAATCACATATTGCTTACCCTGTGCACTCAAGACATTGTCAAGATGCATTTTCCAAACTGGAAAATTTTCGCCTGTAAGCTTCCATTTCCCCATTATAAGGCGGAGAGATTCCTCAGGTGAATAAAACGGAATAGCAGTATAAGACATCTACAGAAAGAATAAAAATCCGATTTAGTTACTTGATTATAAAATTTTAATAAATCATTACCTTAGAACAATTAATTTATTAGACTAGAATCCATATTTCACATGAATTGACAAGTGGTTTGAGCACACAAGTCAACCCATGCTATTTCTGGTAGGTAAAAACTTATACCAATCGCATCTTTAAACGAAGATACAACTTCTAGATCGTCGGGACATCGGATACTAGAATCCGTGCATATTTAGTCCCTCCAGTGTGCTTTGGCCCGGTACCACCCGGTAAATTGTAACAAAAACCAAAATAGACCGCACCATTTTGGACTGGATGTACTCTAGCCGGTACCACCAGATTATCGTAGAGTCTTTTCACCCCCTTTGACTTGGGGTTTGAACACGGGCGCCCAAGGTTTGCTCTCTTTCAACGCTCGCGTACCTTACACCAAAGGTGTCCTTAAATGGGTCTGATGTGGTAAATTATATATATAAAATCGTAACCAAGTTTTAACCTCAAAATCGCCTAACCACTATTACCACACTCACAGGCAAGCGTACCTGATCGCAAGCAATATAGTGTAGGAGAGTCCAGGTATCGTTCTTACCACTGGGAACGATCAAGTTATTCAAAATAAATCTTATAAAAGTTTAATTAATCTAAAAAGGGGGATTTTTATGGAAAAAGGTTTAATTAGCTAAATAGACTAAAAAGATTAAAACTTTAACTAAGACTCAAAATAAAGAAGGTTTAAACAAATACGAGAAAAGATAGTACTTATTATGGTTATGGAGATTCCCCTTGTGGATGATTAAATTAAGCCAAAAGTATAGTTTCGTTGGTTTATTGTAAGAATTTAAGCCAAATGCACCCTAGCATGTTTTATCAGAGATTATAAACCAGGTTGGTCTCCCGGCCCAATTACAGGGACTGGTTGTCAAGCAGTCTAGTAAAAGTCGCCCTAATTAATGCTAAGTCGTGGGACCCTACTATTTAGTCTACTCTCGGTCAAAGTAAACTACTTACCACGCCTCTCCGCATCACCAGAGTGAAAAGGTAAGGGAGGTTGATTAACCTGACATAGTCTACCTATTTTATTGTCAGAAAAACAGATACACCCAACCAACAAGTTCAAGTAGCCACAGTTAAAGCATTAACTTCGGAATCAAAGACAAACATTCAATAAACCAAACCAAACTAATTATAAATTAAATCAAAACATCATCCAACAAGGTTCATCAAACCACAATAAGTACTAAAAACAAACTACTCACTAAGCATAGCAAAAACAGAAAATAAACTAAAAAGAGAGAGACTTTATACCAAATGTGAAACGAGAGATGATCGAACACCGGATAAACAACTCCGGGTAAGAATCGACTCATGCTCAAAGCTCATAAAACACTCTCTTCCTCACCTATGACTGCTACTGAATCTAAAAGAATATTAGATAATTGATTTCTGATTGATCTGAAATAATGAGAGGAGGCTTGTATTTATAAAGTTGTGAACGACTCACTTCGTGATCGCGAGGCTGCTCCTTCGCGGCACAAAATACTTACGACGCCCTATCTTTCCTTTTCTACTCATTCTGGAACCTTCCATAGAGGGTCTTCATCAACTTCGCGGTGCTAAACTTCTCAACTCCAAAGCGAAACGAGCAAAAGCAAGAATATTCTAGAAACCACCTATTTCGCGGCGCGAGACTTTAATCTTCGCGGACGCAAAGGTAGTTTTGGATCCAATTTGCACATTTTTCATGCTTTTACACCTCTTTTCATACTTTTCTGTACAATGACCTCCAAATCCTACAAAACTCAGATTTAGTAGCTTTTGTGAGTAAAACATCCAAGAAATGGGTTAAAACGGGGTAAAACAGTGTAAACCAGAACTACCAAAACATGTATAATTTTGGAGTTATCAGGGTCACACTTACTGATATATGATTTTACCTAAGGTTTTAGCCAGTTTTTAATTTCAAAAACTTGAATAACTGATTCAAAAAACAAACTGTAATTGGACCTCTTGAAGTTTGAAACCAATTCATTGGATTTGAAAAATATGTTTTATCTTAATTTTGTAACAATCTACGCAAGATAAAACAAAAACAATGTCATAGCTTTGCCCATAACTAATGTCAGTTTCGTGAGCCAACACGAGAACCGACGGTCTCAAACCTATGTGACCAAACAAACCACAAGGCGTGAAATCTTGGCGCTCCCACTGGCTCCGACATCCTTGGTTGTGCCTCCAAGCTCCATCTTCGGTTTATGCGTCTTTAATCAAATTTAATTTCTACAAATCGGGTTGTAAGCGGCACGCAGGCCTCCCGTCTAATCTAATTAAAATTAAAATTACAAGAGGGTTGTAAATGGCACGCAAGCGTTCCTTACCAAAGACGAAATAAAATAAAATTAAAAATTAAAAAACACAAGCACAGGTCATGGGGCTTGTCTATGACAACTTCAAACAGTTTAATAATTAAAAGAATAAAACTAACTGTTTTGATAAAAAAAACTAGATTTCCGAATATTTATAAAATCCAAAAAGAATTTATAATTATCTAACAATAATTTAACGGGATAAAAATATTATCCAAAAATATTATTATCTAAACCCTTATCATATCGAAACTTAACATGACTAGAATTGATACAGTGGCCCAGTAGCGTTACCTTACTGGTAACGTTAGTTCTAATCGTGAAACCATCGAACCCACCGGCAGTTGATGGCAATAAACAATCACCACCAACCACCGTGTGGTGGTTTCCGATCAACCGCCGCTAGCCACCTCCGGTAACAGCAGAGCACAACCGCCACCACCGTCACCAGACGCGACAACGACGGTAGCAACAACCACCATCGCCGCTGCACGTGGTCGACAAAACGCAAACCGCCACCGATTTCTGCCACCGATCCGCCTAATTTAGGCTGTCGATCAGCGGCGTGATCCACCGGCGACAGTAGTGGCGAAACGCCACCACCACCGCCTTGTCGGCGATCGTACAACAAAAACCACCACCACCTTTCGCCGACAGCAGCAGTTGTGCCACCGCTGACGGCGGGCTGCAATGACAACAACCTCCGCCGATCTGCCTTACTCGGCTGTCCATCGGTGGGTGGTGGCCATTGGCGACGGCAGCAATACAAAACTCTACCACCATCACTGGCCAATTTTGATCGGAACAGCGGCTACAAAACACCGGCGACGACATCACTCTAGCGACGACAGTAGCGCCAAAGCACCACCATCGCCACCGGTAGCCATCGGCAGCAGCAGCAAGCGGCTGCCACACCGTCATGGCCGGCGATCAACAGAAACATCACCATCACCGCACACGGCTTTGGTGGTCCGGTGGTTTAACACCATCGATCGACCACCATCACTTGGTGGTTGTCGATTGGTTTGATCACAACTCGTCCGGTGATCGACCGGCAACAACCGTCGTTCCGCCGCCAAGTGCCACGAGCGTGCGAATTTGCGATAAAAATCCAATCTTTAAAACTGACGAATAAATTTCATATTTTTATATAAACACAAAACAAAATCCAATTTTTATCAAAACCTTACGAATAACCAGATCTGAAATGTATGGAAGTGGCTCTGATACCACTGTTGGGATTATTCGAGTAAAAACAATTTAACACAGCGAAAAAAAAAACCGATAATCCCGAACATAGATCCAACCAAAAACTTATCAGATACAATACAAGGGGGTTTTCGATATACCTTTGAACTGGAAAGCTGGTGAGGGATACACCGCTACTGCACCACCACGAGACTAGCTGCTAGACCGCCTAAGATTGTTCAAACCTAACTGGATTGAATGTGTGTGTGTATAATTTTGATTGAGAGAGACAGAGGGAAAAGGTTTAGGGTTTTTTCTCTGGGTTTCTTTTCTTGATCAGAAAGACTAATGAATTGGAATGAGATTAAACCCTTAGGAGGCGTTTGGTTCGGTGGAATCCGCCGGAATCTGATGGAATTGGAATGGTCAATTCCGTTGACCAGATTCCTTGGTGTTGTTTGGTTACCTACAGAATGGAATTCAATTTTGGAGATTCCATCACTTATGGATTTACCCATTCCTTCTCAAATGGGATGGAATGGAAATCCATTCCTTTGGAATCTATCACAAAGACAAAAAAACCCCTGAAATCAGACCTACTACTTTCCCTTTCCTTCACCAGTTCGTCAAACCAGACATCCATCTTCTTCTTCTTCTTTGATTTTCGAACACTCTGTCAAACCTGCTACTGGTCATCTTCTTCTTCGAACAGCTTCACCATCGGTTACGATTTGGATTTGGATTTACGATTTAGGTTAAGATTTGGGTTACGATTTGAACTTTGAAGTCGACAATGGTTTATTAGGGTTGTGATTTGGGTGTTCTTCCTCTTTTCTGCTACTGTTCTTCAGAATCTAGGTTTCTTTAGGTAACGTTAGTGCTACAGATCTTGAATTCCACCATTCTTCTGTCTTGCTTCACTGTTCTTCAAAGAATATGTTGTTGTTCTTCTTCCTCATTTCTGCTGCTGCTACCATTTCTTACAACCCAATTTTGATTTTTTTGATTTGAATATTGAATTATGGGTAAAAACACAATGGAGTCATATCAATGAATTATGGGTAAAAACAAAACAAAAGAAGTTAGATTAATCAACTATGGGGGTTGTATAATCTTTAATTTATAAAATTAAATTAAAATTCAAACACCGAAAGGGTATTTTTGTCATTTTTCGTTATTCCATTCCAATTCCTTAGCAAACCAAACAAACATATTCCAATTCATTTGACAGATTACATTCCATTCATGTCAACCAAACACTTGGTCAAACTTGATAACATTCCATTCCAATTCCTTCCAGATTCCAATTCCTTTGACAGATTTCATTACTTCAGAATTCATTCTGCGAACCAAACGCCCCCTTAGGTATTGTCTTTATTTATAAACATAAATAAGCATTACCCAATTAAGAAAGCCCGTTTTAATTAAAATGCCCATAAGACTTTTAATTGAAATAAAACTCTTATTTAATTAACAAACTGTTAATTAAATATATAAACCTTAATTTAACTTTTTAATTTTCATAAATATTCAAACTAATATTTATCATTAAATAATAAATAAATAATTTATTATTTAATCTCTCTCATTAATAATTAGAAATAATTAATTATTTCACACACAACTTAACTAATCCAAATGATCTCTATTTGGGTGTGTAGCAGTGTGACCCACTAGTGTCTTATAACATTGGACACTGTAACCATGTTACTGTCTTGCACATAATCCTTTCAAGTGTTAGATTACCCGGGTTTGTCCCAAGGGAATTAGACGGCGCCTTAAAGGCTGTCCACGACAGGTTGGAGGCCCTGGAGTGAGCAAACACCGAACGTGAACAGGCTGAAGCGGCCAGACTTGCCAGGTTAAAGGCCATTGAGAAAGCCTTTGTTGATAGAGAAAAGGCAGAGTCAGTCTGCCAAGCCGAGATTGAAGCTCTAAGAAGGGCAGATGCCGAGAGAGAGATTGAACTTCAGGAAGCTCGTCGCGTTCTTAAAGGAAAATCCGTGGAAGCTCAACTACATTCCTCTGTTCCGATCCCTCCCATGGCTACTCCTCAACTTCGCTTGCAAGCGCCAACCGACGATGATCCCCAGGTTCAAATCAATGGCTACTACACTGAACGACAAATGTCTTTGGCTGTCGCTTGTTTCTCTCGGAGTCTCGAGGAGCTAGAAGACAAACTCAAAGCCAAAGACGAAGAACTAGCGATTGCGAAGAACCGGATCCTAGACTTGGAGGCCACCTGCCGGTCTCAGTCTCAGTCTTCGAAGAGGAGGCATGATGACCCAGACAATCAGGATCATCATGAGGGGGAGGCACAAACCAGCGCAAAGAGACTTTGATTCGACCTTGCTCCCTCCTCCGGCTTCGGTTCCACAACTGCTTCTACATCGACGACAACTCCTTCGGGATCCACTACTCAAATTGTGGAGTCCCATGATGATCTTGACGACCAGGTTCTTGATGCGGAGTATTTTATGTATGAAGCGATACCGTTGGATGAAGTGTTCCAGAATTACGACAACGAGAGGGAAACTCCAGCTATTGATTGTATTGACCCTGACTCTGCACCAACCGATCCATCTGAGCTATAGATCAGTGGAGAAGCAAGATGAATTTTGCATCAGCTTGCTCGTAGCTACAACATTATTCAGCCAGGGGATGACGTCATCAACACTGATGAGTATGACACCTTTCTCCCGTCAGTCCAACTCCCATCTTAATCAACAGCTTCCACTACTTCCAGCAACGTCCCAGTCATTTCCGCAGCTCCGCCACCAGCGATTGCACTTAGATGGGACCATACGATTATCTTTCGTCCCTTCTTGGAGGAAAGCATTCCACGGATTTTCCAACAGGAAAGACTTCACGTCTGGTGTCAAACCGTCGAGTTCGACATCAAAGACATGAAGCCTCTTCGTCGCCAAATAGCCTACATTCATCAGAGAAAGCTTAGCTGGACTACGAGAGAAAGGACCCAGGTGAGGCACCGATTTGTTAAGGTCAAAGACATCAGCCCTTACAAGTTTGGCTACCGGAGATTCTCGGAATTCCATGTTCTCATGTACGGCAAAGGCAACCTCCGAGGCAAGCTTAAAGAATACTCTTTTACTAAAGCCGATCTTGACAACATCGATCTTGAAGACATTCTCATGCTAATCAGACATCTTCAAGGTCCGATTCCTCGTCCTCTAAATTGGATCAATGGTCTGGAAGCTCTGAAACGGTACATCCGTCATACCGTCAACTCCGCGCACGTCACCGACTACCAGATTGGCATCAAAAGTCGTCAGCAGAAAGTCAATCTTCTACGGCCCAATCTGGAGATTTCAATGATCAGCTAGTATCCGCCTTACTTCCCTCTGAAGAATCCCGAGCATGGAATAGTTTAGATAACGCAGACAAAGATGGAAAGGATGTTCTTAGGACTCGGGGAGATTGCAAGCTTCTGCGACGGTACCCTTCTGTATGTCTACCAGGGGATGAGACAAAGATTGATCATCGATCAAATTCCAGAGGTGATGCACAAGCAAGGAAAGGCAAGGATCATTGAGGCGATGGATCTAATTGAGGAGAATCTTAAAGAACGTCTTCAACTTTGTCGGGTTGAAGTGGAACTAAAGCTTCGTACACACACGATCAGAGAATGGGCCGAGTACATCCAGCTGTCGAAGTGGGAACCTGCTCTGCACTATCCGTCGCCCTTCTGACTCCTTTCCAAAGGGGAGATTGTTAGGTCATGTTTTATTGTAAAGAAGTCAAGGGGACTTTTATGTAATTTATCTTAACTGGTTTAGTCTATCTTTTATGTTTGGGTATCTTTTGTAAGGAGTCATAGACTTCAAGGAGCTATTTCGTAAGTTGTGTTTCCCTAGGCAATATAAGCATCCTTAGGGCCTAGGGTTTTGTGTGTGTGTGTGTGTGTGTTGCCAATTATCTTGAGAATGTTTGTAGCCTACCAAGAATATTATCAGTAAACACATTCTTCATCTTCAACTTCATCTTCTTCTTAAACACACCAACATTGTAGAAGGTTTATCGTGTTTATTTACTCTTGCAATGTTTCTTTTCATCTTTTCTCACTGATTGTGGACTCACACTATCCATGAGTTTTTTAAAGGAAAACATGTCAATTTCTTCTGAAGATCTCAAAGAGATAATAAATTTAGATAATTCGATTGCATCTAGTGTTTCGTTTATTGAAAACTCTTGTAAAAAAGCTCAAATAGAAAAATGATGTTGACTTTAGTACACTAGAACAAGATCTTGGAAAGCAATTTATAGGATATTAGCTAGTTCAGCTATCGAAAATTTTAATTCATAAAAGGAAAAACAAGGTTTGAGAGTGTTAATTGATAAGTGAGGCTAATGACTCTTACCCTTTTCATGTTAACGAAGTAATAAATAAATAAAGCCTACTATCAATCCATCGATTTTAATGACGGTAAGTGTAAGTGTTATTTGATAAGGTAATGACTTATTGAATAAGCACTCGTAGACAGCCACTAAAACATGTTGATTCCTAAGGGCATATAGGAAAATGTTCTCTACGCCTCTTAAGTTGGATCGATAAGTTCATGAAACTTAGAGCATCTTCAACAGTGTTGTTATACTTTTCTAAATAAAGAATAGAATATCAAAATATTTAAAGATTTATCTTTTTACTTTCAACAGTTTTGCTATTTTTGATAAGGCATCATCATTTATATTATTAAAATATATATTAAATTTATTATCCCAATAAAATTTTTAAAAACTTTTAGACAATAAGTTATGCCATTAACGAAATACATTCTTTTTATGAACTGTAGTGAAATATATTAAAATAATATTTCTCCCTGATCATTTAAAGATTAAAAAAACTTTTAATTAACAAATGATATAGCTATTGGAACAATTAAGAAAAAAAATCCAGTTTTTTTTCCCATTAATGATCATATCACGAAGGAAAAAAAAAAGGTAATTTTGATTGGAAAAAATCATAAAAAGAAAATGTTCAATTAATCAATCATGAAATCTCAATTTCCACAAATCATTCATCATCATCATCATCATCCTACTTGCCGTCTTAATTCGGAAAATGTTCCTTGAACTTATTTCCAACCAAACTCATCCCAGCTAAATCTTCATCTTCATCTTCACCTTCACCTTCATCAACCAAGTGCCCTTTTTCGGCCACCAATGCCCCCGGTTGCGATTCTTCACGTCTACGCACATCATTCAGCGACGGTGGTAGATTCGCCGACGACATCGAATTCCTGACGGAAGGTTGCGAAACGCCGACCGGTCTGAAAGCTGAAACGGACGGTGGTTGACCAATTTCATGACCATCATCAATCCGGTCAACATGAGTACCTAATGATCCACGATCCACCGTCTCACGTTGATCCTGGTTCATTGGGTTTACTTCGGGATTCACGGTTGACGGAGGTGGTTGACCGTTAGTATCGCCGTTGTTGTCGAGATGGCGGTGTTGGTGATGGGAGGTCTTTTTTTTGTCAGAAAAACAGGAAGAAATTACTTTAAACATATTGGCGATGGGTTTTGTGTTTGATAAAGAAATGGATGAATTTTTATAGAGATAAGTGAAAGAAGGAGGTTGATGAGAATTGGGGAGGAAGATGTAGGTTATGACGAAGTCAACGTCTTGTTTATTAATGGCAGAAAAGTCTCACACGGTCTTCTCCAACTTATTTAACCAAAGGAGAAAGAAAGGAAAGTGGGGAAATAAGAGTAGTAGAATTACAAGACTTGTTAGTCTAGAAATTATTGTAGGAGGAAAAAATTGAAAAACAAGAATATTGATAAGTTTTCTTAAGGAAACTAAAAACGTGCTAACCATTTTAAAGACGAAAAAGAAAGGAAAAAGAAATGATGAGACTTTACTTTTGGTTCCCGAAGTTTGATCATTTTAATGGTTTTCATCTCTTAACTTCGTTTTAACATGTTTATCCTTTAAGTTTGATATTTCGCAACGACTTTTATCCTTCCACTTAACTGTCGTTATGTTTTTTAGCTAAGTTCAATTTAATAAGAGGTATTTTAGTCATTTTTACCTATTTTATTTTCTTCTTTTTACAAAAGTATCAAACATTAGGGATCTGTTATGTAATTATCTACACATATATATAGGATGATAATCAAATGAAAACCAAAAATTTCTTGTGAAACATGAGAACCCATCTAATCTATAGATTAGATTAAATGAAGGGTCATTAAAATAAAATGTCCACAACGTGTTCCAAATAAGATTTTTGTTATCAAAAGGGTATTTTTGGCATTTTAAAAACCTACCACATCTGATCTCCTTCTCTCTCTCTCTCTCTCTCTCTCCTCTCTCTCTCTCTCTCTCTCTCTCTCTCTCTCTCTCTCTCTCTCTCTCTCTCTCTCTCTCTCTCTCTCTCTCTCTCTCTCTCTCCTCTCTTCCCCTTTTCTTCACACGATCTTATCCTTCAACCAGTACGTATCTCATCGTCAATCTCTCGATCAACCTCCACCATTAGGGGTGTATATGGTTCGGTTTAGCCGGTTTTATCCTAAAATCTCGGCCACACCGGTACCTCTGGTTTGATAACTTTTTAAACCAAATCAGCCAATTTGTGTCAAACTAAACCGACTAAACCAATATAAACCGGTTTGGTTCCGCCGGTTTAACGGTTTGACACGCTTTTATAAGAATTCTTCAGAATAACAAAAAGTCCTTATCCCCTCATCCTCTAGGAATTTGAAAAGATAAAAAAGGTAATCCACAATTTTTAAATTAAAAAAAAGGTGAGTATATTCAATTGACTGATCGTTCGTCTGGCTTTTGTATATTTAATCATACACAATAATATATATATATATTTATATTTGGAACGACCATACATACATAATATATATACACAATAATATATATATATATATGTATATATAATATATACGCACATACCCGGTCTGGTTTGGTTTTAAACGGCCGGTTTGGTCCCTAAAACCACAAACCAAACCATATTAACGGTTTATAAAAAACGCAAACCACCGGCCTAAATAATAATGGCTAAATTGGGCAAACCGACAAAATTGGTTTGGTTCGACCGGTTTACCCGGTTTTGGCCAAACCGTGCACACCCCCCTATCCACCATAATCATTATCACCGTCATCGATACCACTATAACCACCACCTGCACCGCCGTTCACCTCCACCATGGTCGTTGATTTTCATCTCCACGTGTACCAACGTTCACTTGCACCGTCTTCGTCATTTTCATCTCCACCGTCTTCGTTTTCTTAGATCGGCTCTCTTCATCGGAGACGACCTTCCAGATCTATCTTCCTACACCAGCAATGACTAACAGATCTGGAGAGTTTCCATCTTCTACTTCATCTTCTATTTATGCACACAAAGGTGTTTGATAAAATATGGTTGAGAACTGTGGGTTAGTGTTTGTGATTACATTCTTTCACAACTATCTTAAGGTGTTTCAACATTTTCCTACAAATGTTTTGGTTTAATTGGAATCTAATATTGCTCTTGTTTGATTCCCGTCTCCATGTGTGTTGCTTTGGGAAAATACATAACAAATTCACGAGGAGATGATGAGGACGAAGAAGAGATGGTGACGAATTTCACTAGGTGAATTTATGTGTAAATTGACATTATATTTAGATTCATTGGATGAATTTACATGTAAATAAACATTATTTTGTATTCATTAGGTGAATTTAAATGTAAATGGACATTATATGTGTATTCATTAGCTGAATTTTTGTTTGATTTTATGTGGTTAATTTAGATGTAAATGAACATTATGTTTGTATTCATTAGGTGAATTTTATATAAATGGACATTATGTTTGTATTCATTAGTTGAATTTTATATAAATGGACATTATGTTTAGATTCATTTGATGAATTAGGGTGATTGTTTATTCATATGATGAATCTGAAGATTCATTTGGTGAATATTAAGTTTCATATGAAGTTTCATCTACTAAATGAATCTGAAGTTTGATATGGTGAATCTGAAGATTCATGTGGTGAATCTGAAGTAGTTCCATCTGGTGAATCAGAAGATTCATGTGGTGAATCTAAAGTGTCATCTGCTGAATCTGAAATTTCTAAAGTGTCATGTGGTGAATTTGAAGTTTCATACTATGAATATGAAGTTGTGAATCCCAGATAATAGAGAATGATTGATGGAGAGAAAACTAGTGTAAATATTAGCAATGAAGAACAACTAGTAGTGAGAATGTTGGTGAAAGTGATGGAGAAGACAAGAGAGAATAAGAGAATTTCTTGGGATTGCTTCTCATAAAGATAGTAGGCTACCAACAAGTCTAACAAACCCTAGGCTATAGCATTGTTTATATAGCACTAGGTTAGATGAAATTACAAGACAAGCCCTCAGAGTCTATGACTCTTTACAAAAGAGGGCAAACATAAACTAAAGCTAAATACTAGAATAAGGAAAATACTAGATAGACCCTTGACTTCTTCACAACCCTCAAAGTAGGGTCTAACAATCTCCCCTTTTGGGAAGAAGTCAGAAGGGTGGTGGAAGCTCAAGCGTTGGTTCCCACTTCGACATCTGAAGGAACTCCTCCCATTCTCCAATAATCCTTGCTCGCATCTGCATTGCCGCTTCCACTCGTCTGTACATGAGCCTCTCCTTGAGCTTTCTCTCGATCAGGTTCATGGCCTCCCAAATCTTTCCCTTTCCATCTATGAACTTCCGACTCGGTACCTGATCAGCCAAGAGTCTACTCTGCATCCCGTTGAAGACGTAGAGAAGGGTTCCGTCGCAAAACTTAGCAAGTTCGCTAAATCTCATAAATCTTCGCTCCCTCTTCTTCATTGTCACATAAAGAACCCCGTGCTCCGGTATCCTGGTTGGCATGTATGGAAGATAAGCATAAATACCAGGTACTAGCAGGTTCGGGCGGAGCAGATTGACCTTCGGCTGGCGGCTCTCGATTGCAAGTTGGTAGTCCGTCACACGCGCAAGGGTGATCGCATGACGAACATACTTCTTCAAGATCTCGGTGCCGTCTCTGTAGTGCTCGGGTCGGAGAATCAGGCCCTGGAGGTACTTGATGAGCGTCAGTAGGTCTTCTAGGTGAACTCGGTCCAGATCTGCTTCTGTGAAGGTCCAGCGTTGCAACTCTCCTCGAGGAGTGCCAGTCCCATACATGAGGACGTCGTACTCAAGGAAAACCTGATGACCATGTCTGTAGGGGCGCATAGCAGTTACCTTGACGAAACGACAACGGATTCTTTGACGTCCGTGGGTGGCCCAGTTGCACATCCTCTGGTGCACATATGCAGTCCTTCTTCTCTTGTTCTTGATATGAGAGATACCGAAGTAAACCTTTCTTGACCAGACGTGCAGGTTCTCCTGCTGGAAGATGCGGCTGAAAGATTCCTCAAGGAATGGCCTGAATATGACGGAGTGGTTCCAGTTGAGCTGGATGACAACTGGAGCGGAGGTTTCTGGAGCGGTCGAATGGATGGTCCAAGGAGCTTCCAGAGTGGGAAACTCGAACGCTGACAAAAAGCTGGTGTAGTCGGTGTTTTGGACAATGTCGTCCCCCTTCTTGTATATCCTGAGGCTCTGGGCGAGCGACCGAAGAATCTTCCGGGCTTCCTCCGGAATCTGAAAATCTGAAGGGTCTTTCGGTGCTGCTTCCGGGGGAACGACGTCGATCCCTGCTGTCTCGGTCATTTGAGGAAACTCAACTACCTCATCTGCCGGGATTGGCTGGTAGTGCCAGCTCCCCATGTCAGGAATCTCCTCCGTGTCTGAATCTATGAATGAAGTATCGGTGGCGGCTGATTCTGACGGGGCACTCGAGCGAGCAGGTTGTGATGCTGAAGCTGTTGTAGCAGGCGCGGAACCCGAGGCTTGAGCGAGGCCGATGCGAAGTCGTTTGGCTCCTGGCATCTCCCCCTCATGAGGACCTGCGCCCGGGTCAGTGTCATCATGTCCCCGTTTTGAGGATTGAGCCTGAGGCCGGCACGCTGCCTCGAGTTCGCGGATACGGCGGTTGGCGGCCTCCAACTGCGCTTCCCTCTCTTGCAACTGGGCATCCCTGGCGGCTAGTAGTTCTTCCGCGCGCTTGAGCTTGGCCGAAAGCTTGTTGTTCTGAGTCGTTAGCGTGGAGACTGTCATGTTGAACTCGTCTTCATGAACATAGCCCGGGATGGCTTCCTGATGTGATGGTCGCGGAGGTTATAGGCGGAGGACTGACTCAGTACGAGGAGGAGCCACTGACTGTTGCATCTGAAGCTCGGTCGACTTGCCCTTGGCTTGGCGTCGAAGTTCTTGCAGTTCTTCCTCCCGTTCGGCGTCGCGAGACTTCAGAGTCTCGATCTCTCCCCTTTGCTCGTTGAGAGCACTCTCGAACGCCTTAAGTTTGGCATTGCGAGAGGCCTCGACGCGGTCGAGCTCCGCGAACCTGTCTTGGACGACTTTAAGGATGTTGCCCGAATCCGTCGGACCCAGTCCCGGTGGTACAACACCCGGTGCCACTTGGGCTCCAGTTGACGAGAAGAGTCCTACTGAGGTGCTCTCTCAGCCTGAAGTCATCGCTGGTGTAGGGTTGACGATGTCAGGACTTCCGGTGGATCCTCGAAGGGCGTCATCAGACGCACCGACTCTCCCCGTTCCGGCCAGGCCACTAGGGCGGGCGGATGATGCTCCTAGAAGTGTCCTATCCAAATGAACGACGTGAAACGTCTCGGTGAGTGGATCTAAGACAATAGGTGCACGGAAAGAAGTCGAGAGGTGGGGCAGTTCCTCTCTGATATCAACACCGGCAGACTCCAAGCGAGTGGCCGGTGGAAGTTGTGCTATATCCCCGTGAGAAGATGAAACGACCATCTGTTGAGAGATGGCCGAGTGGGTGGCTTGGGCGTGCAAATGCGCTGGTTGGCTGCCAGCGTCTTGACCTGACGTCACAAGGTGACCGGTCTGTATGTGGGTTGCCTCTGTGGGGGAATCACTCGGGGTAGACGGGAGACCTAAGGTGTCTAACCTAATGGGTTCTTCTTCTCCTCCCTGTTCTTCTATCCTGAGCCACTCTTCGTCTAAGTGGACCTCTTCGTCGACGGTCTCTTTTCGTTGACCCTCACTTACACCCTCAAGGTCTTCATCACCTTGTTTCTCCACTGCCGTTCCCACTTCTTCTTCACCAACACGACCGTCAGTTCGGCCGTCGGAATCAACTTCATCCTGTTTGAGGATGTCCACGGAGTCGTCTCCGTTAAACGATGAAGTGACTTCATCTTCGTCGCGCGGTGCCTTGCCGCTCTTGAGGTTGTCCACCTCCTCGGAAGAACCATCACCGAAGTCCACTTGTTCGGACTCGGTGGCCTCAACATCAACAACCTCTCGGTTGGACGGAGTGTGCTCGGAGGAGGAATCGTCATGGCCTTCATCACGGCCGGATGCATCACCGGAATCATCTCCGGAGGGTTCGTCTTCTGGATCTCCTTGTGGCCCGGGAGCAGCGTCTGTTTGAGGAGGCGAAGGAACGTGGGCTTGTTCTTGTGAGGAAGCTTCCACGTCCCCACCCTGTCCTACTGGTGATAGTGCTGGTGATGGCTCCCGTTCATCAGAATGGTCTGGAGAAGGCGGCGAGTACCTTTGAGCGCCGGTGTATCTCTTCGTTCTGGCGCGGACGTAGTACTCATCTGATTGCTCATCGATCAACTCCCGTCGAGTGCGGCGACCTCTTGCTTGACGCACCTGTTGGTAAAGTGCGCTCGGACCAACATGAGGCACGTGTGGAACCGCGGAAGTACCAACTACTCTACTCGGCGACCCCCTCACGTCTACTCGTACCACACTCGATCCGGAGGCACCCTAGTGGTACCCCGGGGCCCGGCACCTAAGGCCCGAGCCGACTAATGGACGGCTTGCACATCCTGGGCAGGGCTCCTCGGTTCTGAGGAGTCCGTGGACGTGTCACCTAGACCTATGGACGCCCTATAGAGTCCTACACACACAGATTCCCTATTCGCGGTGTCCAGCACGTGACGAGGAATCGGCATTTCCTCTTGGCCGGGCTTAAGTTCCTGAACCTTTGACCTGGAGAGTTCCTTGCTCTTGAAGATCGGGTGGCGCGATCTTTGATCGACTTCCGGATGACGGTTCATGTGGTCACGGATCATCAACGCGAAGAAGCGCATCCACGGGATGGATGAGTGTTTGCTGCGCTGGTCGTTCGGGTCCACATCCCGTGTGACGTCAATCCAAAGCTGAGCGGCAACGTCGATTCGTCGGCCGTAGATGATCGAGTGGATCACATGCCACAGCTGGGTCGATGCCTTGTCGATGCCCTTAACTTTGGCAGACAGGCTATGGTTCACGATGCTGAACAGTGTAGCCCAAAGAGGTGGCAGCATGTTGTTGGTAACATGCGAGATGCCGTTGAGACGTTGACCCGGGTTCGCCATGACACTGATGGCGAGGATCTCGCTGAAAAGCACAGGCACGTCAACTATCGGCTCGAATGGGGCATCCGCAGAGTCAGCTGGAAGATGCAGGATGCGGCGGAAATCAGCAAGGGTGACGGACATCTCCGTCTGATCTACGCGTCCCACAAGTGTTCGGCCTCCGGCATGATGGACAATCCTGGATGTGTTCCAGAATTGTTGGAGGTAGATCATCGGCACCTCAGCAGTGGCCTCGAGAGCATAGGCCAGAGGGTGCACCTTAAGGATCTCCAAAATCACCGGTTCTTGGGCCGGGAAGCTGCTCAGATCTACATACCCGTTGTTCTGAGTGATAGGTTTCAGATCCTCCGCGGCGATCAGTGCGCGGTCAGCAGCTGCGTTGATTGGTTGAGCCATTTCTGATCAAAGACGAAAACCTTGAACAAGTTAGTACGGTGAATGAACTAACAAGTGTTGAGAAAAGTTGGAAACCAAGGGAGTACCAAACCCGATTCGGGTTTTGGCAAAACCCGAATCGGGAAAGTGTCAAACCCGAATCGGGTAAAACAACACCCGTGACCAACTAAGAATCTAACACGTGAAAATTTTGGCATGACCTCGACTCAACGCGAGTCGAGAAACACGAGTACCCGAATCGGGTTACTCAGTTTCTCGAGTCGGGAATTGAGATCACTTGAAATGAGTATTTCCTCAAGAAACCCGATTCGGGAATGGTGTATACCCGAATCGGTAAAGAAAGTGTACACTTAGAAATTTTTTTTTTTGGATTTCCTATAGAAACCCGATTCGGGTTTTGGGTATACCCGAATCGGTAAAGATGATAAAAACAAGTTCAAAATGTCCACCGTTAAGATGGATGCGGGAAACTCGGATACCCGAATCGGCTTAACCATGTTTCCCGGATCGGGATTTTGTAAAATACGATAAACAAGGGTTCCACAATGGATCGATGCGGGAAACCCGAATACCCGAATCGGGTTATTAGGTTTCCCGAATCGGGACTTTTGAATAACTAATACTTGATTCGGGACACTCCAAGAACATTCAAAGACCCCGAATCGGGATTTATGAGTATTCGAAGAGCATTCAAGATACCCGATTCGGGTATTATGAATGCCCGAGTCGGGTAAACCGCGACTGTCGGTTTTCTCGACTCCAAATCGGCCAAAAAAACACAAATTTAAGTCCTAAAACTAGATACATTTGATATATAACTACTATAGACTAGTTTAGAAACAAGATTGGACCGATTGAACGTCCCGAAAACCCTTTCCAAAGAGTTTGGGTTTCGGGTTTATCCAAGAAGCTTTAGGCTTCGATTCGGACACGAAAACGATAAAGATACATGTTATGGATGGTACCAAAGTGTTCGTAATCTTACCGTGATCGTTTAGGACTAGTCGGATCGAAGAACGGAGGTCGGGTTCGCCGGAAAAGTGACCGGAGAGCGGGATGGTGGTGTTGGCGGTTTCTTGAGAGAGAGGGAAGGATTTGAAAAAATCTGAGTTTTCTTTGTAAAGCGTAAGGAGAAAGAAACAAAATTTCTTTTTATATTATGGAAGTCAACTTATCAGTTTAAGGATAAGTGTACCCCCTTTTCACTCTCAACTTTCGGAAATGGGACAAACACCCCCTGGACTACAAGTTTCGCGAAAGTTGCAAAACGAGTCCCTGAACTTGAGTTTTAGTGAGTTTTCAAAATCAGCCCATGAACTTAAGTATCAGAAAGTGGCAGATTTGGTCCCTGAACTTGAAAGTTCAGAAACTTGTCACATCCACCCCCTGAACTTGCAAGTTCACAAAAATGCACAAGTTCACAAAAATGCACAAGTTCAGTCCCTAGACCTCTACGTAACGACTAACCTGGATATGTTTTCATCGGGTATTAACTGTGTAACCCCGGTATCGGATTTGGCGCGAGTCCTGATCTGATATAATAAGAAGTCGTTGTTATTCTCCACACCTACAAAACAAAGTCCATTATGGTATCCATTGTAGTGTGGATCCGAGAACGTTAGCACAAATAAACATGTGATTATACAGACACTCCCCCTCGAAAGATGCTATATATCCAAGTCTCCCCCTACACACATGCATCCTAACAGATCCCCAGCTCCCCCTAGACTTTAGGCGGGAGGTCTAACATTCCTAGCTTGCTTAGAAGGAAGAAATGGCGTTTCTCATCAAAGGCCTTAGTGAACAAATCAGCAAGCTGAAGATCACTTTCCACAAAATACAGTTCAATATTACCTTTTTCGACATGATCCTTGATGAAGTGGTATCGGATGTCGATATGCTTTGTTTTGGAGTGCTGAACTGGATTCGCGGTAATCTGAATGGCACTTTGAGAGTCGCAGTAGATGGGAATCTGGTTCATGGTGTATCCGAAATCCGCCAGTTGGGTTTTCATCCATAGAACTTGTTAGCAACAACACGCGGCAGCGATGTATTCAGCTTCGACCGTGGATAATGACACACAGTTCTGTTTACATGACGACCAACTCACCAACTTGTTCCCGAGGAACTGGCAGGCTCCGGATGTGCTCTTCCTGTCCAACTTGCAACCTGCATGATCAGAATCTGTGTAGCCAATTAGCTCAAAACTAGAACCCTTTGGGTACCAAAGGCCAAAGTCTGGCGTGCCCTTCAGGTACCTAAGGATTCTCTTCACAGCCTTAAGGTGTGAATCACGCGGGTCGCACTGATAACGAGCACAGACACCCGTGGAGAATACAATGTCAGGTCTACTGGCCGTGAGGTATAGCAAGGAACCAATCATTGCCCGATATTTCTTTAGATCTACCGGCTTGCCAGACAAGTCGGCGTCCATTTGAAATGATCTGGACATTGGTGTAGCAGCGGAGTTTGAGCCAACCACATCAAAACGTTTTAATAAATCGTGAACATATTTTGATTGGTTTATGAAAATGCCTTCAGGGCATTGACGGACTTAAAGTCCCAAAAAGAATGTCAATTCACCCATCATACTCATTTGAAATTGTGATTTCATAGTGTGCTCAAACTCTTTGCACAACTCAGGCCTTGTAGATGCAAAGATGATGTCATCCACGTATATCTGTACAATAATTAAATCATCACCTGATTTACGAAGGAATAAGGTGGGGTCGATTGTACCTTTCTTGTAGCCAGCTCCTAGCAAGTAGATAGTAAGAGTTTCATACCATGCTCGTGGAGCTTGCTTGAGACCGTAAAGTGCCTTGTCTAATGCATAGACGTGGTCGGGAAACCTCGGATCTACAAACCCTTCGGGTTGTTCAACATACACCTCCTCATGAAGGACACCATTCAGGAACGCACACTTGACGTCCATTTGGTAAACCATCATATTCTTGTGAGCGGCGTACGCGAGAAAGATCCGTATGGCTTCTATCCTTGCAACCGGCGCAAACGTCTCGTCGTAATCGATACCCTCTTGTTGGCGAAAAGGTTAATGACTTATTAGGGTAAGAAACTATTCGTTTTGTACAAAAATACCATTGAATGTTTTTTTGTATTCGATATACCATTGAACTATATTTTTTTGTACACATTATACCATCGCAATCGGGAATAGCCGGTTTTGACGTGGATTTGTACACATTATACCATTGAACTATTTTTTTTGTACACATTATACCATTGAGCTATTTTTTTTGTACACATTATACCATTAACCTTTGATATGTTTACAAAAAATGTGGCAATGACTAGGCAATGACTTTCTTCAAGACACCACCACTACCACAACCACTACCACCACCTCCCTCCTCCTCCTCCACCACTCTCCAGTTCTCCTTCGCATACTAAAATTCATTTCTCCACCGGAGTTCCTTAACGACGAAGACATACTCATGGACTTCTTGCCGGAAAAGGAAAAACCCACCACCAACAACAGCAAGGGCTCTTCCATTGGGTTTTACGGGTTTGGGTCGCATCTGAGTTCTTCGGTAGAGTTCGTCATGGGTTCCACCGAGATAGAAAGCGACGAGAAGAGGATTACCTCACCGGGTTGACCCGAAAGCTCTGTAACAGCACTCTTTCAAGACGATTTATGGAAATCATATTTCAATTTCAAGGTATGCATAAAACATATGTTTAAGGAATTGTCACTTTTTTTGTAAGCATATCAAAGGTTAATGGTATAATTTGTACCAAAAAAAGAGTTCAATGTTATAATGTGTACAAAATAAATAGTTCAATGGTATAATGTGTACAAATCCACGTCAAAACCGACTATTCCCGGTTGCGATGGTATAATGTGTACAAAAAAAATAGTTCAATGGTATATCAAGTACAAAAAAACATTCAATGGTATTTTTTGTACAAAACGAATAATTTCTTACCCTAATAAGTCATTAACCCTTGGCGAAACCCTTGGCGACCAAACGAGCCTTGTTGCGAATAACAAGGTTGTTTTCATCCTTTTTGTTCCGAAAAATCCATTTTAAGCCAATGATGGACTTCCCCCATGGTCGTTTTACCAGGCGCCAAACCTTGTTCCTTTCAAACTCTGCCAATTCGTCTTGCATGGCTCTTACCCAGTCCGGGTCTGACATAGCTTGATTGATTTCCGACGGCTCAAATTCGCTGAGGAAGCATGCGAAGAGACCTAAGTTGTCGGATTTCTTTGATGATCGAGTCTGGACATTCTGAGAAGGACTCCCGATGATCTGGGATGGAGGATGACTTCTTGACCACTTTCTTGAGTGAGGAAGAGTGACGTAGGACTCTTGGTTGTTCGTTGTGTCGTTCTCATCTTGCACGACGAAGTTTCTTGACTGGATTCCTCCGGAAGGACCACCTGTAGCCCTTCCCAGTGGCTCAATATTCAGAACAACTTCCAGTCTGGGCTCCCGAACCACTTGAGCATACGATCTTTGAGAGGTGCTCCGAGAAGGTTGCGGAGCGGCTTCAGTGACCGGAGCACGAACAGGAGTTGAATTCTGTGCTACAACGGGTTCTGGTGAAGCTCCTGAAGGTTGTTCATTGGATGAATTCTGAGGTGGTGAGACCACTGGTTCTGTAGTCGTATTCTAAGCGGAAGTAGTAGCCTCAGATGTTCTTTCCGTCACGAAAGCATCGGACGATACAGACGTCATGGAGTTTCCAGGTGCAGCAGGTACGATGATCGGACCAGTTCAGATCGGCAAATCATAGTCTGAAGGATCTATAAAATCTGAATCAAACGTGTTAGGTCTAAAATCTGTGCTCGGTGGTGCATTAGGCAGGTCAGGTAGAATAGCATCAGGAGTACTAGAGCTAGGATCAGAGAGAGTTTCGGTTTCAGAGAAATCTACATTGGTACTTTCCAGGATGGTTTGGGATCGCTTGTAAACCCGATAGGCCTTTGAGTGTGGTGAGTATCCTATGAAGATAGACTCATCAGCCTTGGGATCAAACTTTCCCAAATCGTCCCGGTCATTCAGTATATAACACTTACAACCAAATACCCGTAGATGCTTGATATCCGGCTTGCGCTTCTCGATCATCTCATAAGCTGTCTTTCCGGTTCGCTTTACGATGAGAGTGCGGTTTTGCATGTAGCATGCTGTTGCTACTGCTTCGGCCCAAAATGATTTTGGAATGCCGGAATGGGCCATCATGGATCTTGCTGCCTCGACTAACGTCCGATTCTTCCTTTCCACTACCCCGTTTTGTTGAGGGGTACGCACAGCTGAAAAATTGTGAGAGATCCCCACATGTTCAAGGAAGGATTGCAACTTCGAATTGCGAAATTCGGTTCCGTTGTCGCTCCTCAACTTCTTCACCTTTAGATTCAAGGAAACTTGGATCCGTTTGATGAAGGCAATGATTCGATCCGCAGCATCAGATTTGGCACGAAGAAATTCAAGCCAAGTGAACCGAGAGAATTCGTCAACCAGGACTAGCATGTATTTCTTTCTTGCTAGACTTTCAATCCTCATCGGCCCACATAGATCCATGTGTATCATGTCGAGTGGACTTCGACAATTAGTTTCCAACTTGGGAGGATGGGAACTTCTCTTCATTTTTCCTAACGCACATGCAGGACAAAGTGTGTCCTTGGAGAGGCGTGTCTCGGGAAGTCCACTGACTAAGCCTCTTGTAACCAGCTTGTTCATGTCTTTGAAGTTCTGATGACATAGCCGTTGATGCCATAACCAACTGTCCGCCTTGGTAGCTTTCGTGAGCAAACAGATTTTGTTGTCTGGTTGTGATAGATCTTCAAACTGAGGATGTGATTGGGGAATGCATCTGAAGACGGTGGTGTACAGATTCCCAGTTCTGCGTGCAACTAGAACGGGATCCTCGTCTTCCGTGTTCACAGTAGCTCCGTACATGAATTGTTTGCACCAGTAGCCATTGTCACAAAATTGGCTGGAGCTGAACATGTTGTATGCCAAACCCCTCACATACCTTACCTGCTTGATTATATACTTCCCATCTGTGATGCTTCCATACCCCTCTATCCTTTTAGGTCTTGAATCAGCCATCTTGACGTATCCCTCAAACTTTTCAACGAAGTCAAAAAGGAAGGACCGATGACCAGTCATGTGTCGATGGGCTCCAGAATCTATGTACCACACATGACTGACCTGCAAAAGGATTAAGCTTGTTTAGGGACCCATTGCCCAATGGGTTCCTTAGGGTTAGATGAAGCAGGTAAAACACTCGGTACAGTCTCCTTTTCGGATTTCTCCTTAGGCATAGGGGACTGTACTGAGGAGGAGGTTTTAGAGTTTCCTCTTCGCCTCCTTCGTCTCTTATGAGACTTGGCATTCAAATTATGAGCATTTAAAGAACTAGCCACACCAAAGCGCAAGAGATTGTCAAACATAGTACACATGTCATTCCTAAAGGTGGCAAAAACAGTGTTTAAATTCCCATTACGGGTTACAGACAGGTTTGAATCAAATCCTACACTAGGTGGGGCATGGACTAGATCCGCACGAACAGGACCACGCCTCTTAGGGAAAGCAGAAAAGGGGTTGTTCCTTCCTTGATCCTTTCTTGGTGGCTTCACATTCTGTCCACCATCTTCTTTCCTCCCAACTGCATTAGAAGCAATGTGGGAGTTAGATGACGGTTTGTGTGAAATGGATTTACCACCTTTTCCAGATGACGGTTTTTGAAAATTAGGTTTTGTGGAATTGAAAGGTTGTTTTTGATTAGGTTTGGCCCGAGAGTTCTCCCCCACTTCAAAGGAGCTTGAACTGAGCTCAAGACTTTTTATGGGTTTGGCTGAAACACAAGCATCAGCAGATTTGGAATTCTTGTTCTGGAGTCCCTTGGGTGCGTGAGGCTTAACTGACTTCCCTTTGTCAGTACCAACACATTTTTCACCCTCAGGTTTGTTAGTCTCAGAACCGGATGCAGGTGTAATAGTGGACTCATCGGGTTTGGTAGGAACGCTTACCCTTTTCTTAGGAACGAATCCGGAAGGATCATCACCCTCATCTAAGAATATCTTTAGGTTGTATTCAACAGTGGGATCTTGGACGGTCTTAGGTTCACTGATCCTATGGTGTGAGCTAAGGATAGTCTCATCATTATCTGATTCTATCGAGCAAAGATTTTCAAAATCCATGACCTTCTTTCTTAAAAGGGAAATTGACACACTTTGGTTGGTTAAAGAATGGCGATAATTCATCCTCTCATCGTGAAAAACTTCTTTTGTTAATTCAAGGTGAATGTCCGTGAGGATGTATAGAGTTTGAAGATCTGCAACCTTTGTTTTAAAATCAGTGAAGGTAGAGGTTGCAGTTTCACATTCAGAAGAGAGCCTAATTCTCTCGGCGTTAGCCTCAAGAAGGTCCTTTTCAAGTGTGAGAACCAATGTGTCTTTTTCCGAAACAATCGCTCTTAGATTCAGAATTTGATGTTGACAGGCATCTAAGTCCATGGCCTTCAACCTAAGCTCAAAAATCTCCTTCTCCAGCTTGACTAGGTCAGGACTCTTAGTTGCGGAAACATCCTTTGGGGGGATAACTAAGACATCCTCTGATAATTCCATCTCCCTAGAGTCATAGCTTGAGTTCAGGTTGGAATAGTCTATGGGAGGCATTGCTACCTTAGGAGTTCTGGCTTTGATGTTTTCCCAATCTGAATTGGTATTCCTAGGATCCTTAGCTGGAGTGAAGATAGGTCCTATGGGAGTGGGACTGGTGGGAGGACTATTGGAGGTGTTATCAGACAGACTGGTGGTCCTAGTTATGACTTCTCCGTTGATTACTTCACTAAAGGTCACAGACTGTCTAACAAATTCCTCAGTGGTGAGTCCTCCTACAAAATCAGGTTTGGGCTTGGATGCAGACATGTTCTCAAATGTATACAGATGTGACGGTGCTTTATCTAGGATGTTCTTGTCTGAGTGTCCTAGACCAGGTTTAGCATGATAGAAAGGATTATTATTGGCATGAGCAGTGAGAATATGTAGAGTCTGTTCAGATTGACCTCTCTTGAGATTGTTGTCTTCAAGCTGTTTGATTTTTGAAAACAGTTTAGTTCTTTCTTCCGAAAGCAATTTAAATTTGAGCTCGAGTTCTCCATGACTACTTTTCAGTTCGTCATGAGATGTATTAAGGGACAACAGTTTGTTCACAAGATATGTTTCTCTGATACTAGACTCGAGAGTTTCACGATTATAACTAATCAACAAGTCCTCGTAGGAGCTCTTATACACCGCACTGTCGGTTCTGAATTTCGTGACGAGAATTCTCTCCGTTTGGAGTTCATTCTCAAGTGCACAAATTTTAGATTCCAACATGGATGTGCAATCAGATATATCGGGAGTAGAGGATACCTCGAAGGCGTCGTTGTTGTATTGCAGGCCGGCTTCAGCATCAAAGTCGACCACTTCGGTGTTGCTACTGTCCGGCGCCTCGAAGTCAGCCATCAAACACGGTCCGCCGACCATATGATCCTCCTCATCTGAACTCTCCTCCTCGCAAACCCAGTTTTCTTCATCAACCAGCAAGGCCACGCCCTCCTCTTTCTTTCTCATAAGAGCGGCCTTCTTCTAAAAGTAGGCGGCATCCTTGTACACCGCTTTGCAGTCTTTTGCATAATGGCCAGGCGTCCCGCACTTGAAGCAGGTAGGCTCGTGGCCATTAGTCTTTCCTTGAGATGATGACATGGGTTGAGGATTCTGGACTTGAGTACTGCTTGTTCCCAACTGCTGTTCACTGATCTGAACACCCTTGCCATGTGGAGGTTGCTTGGGGTGACTTCCGCCATTGAAGTTTCCACCATGATTGTGTTGATCTGCTCCACCAATCCTTCCTTGTTCATAGCTTCCTGAATGATGATTAAACCTTCCATCATCATATCCAGCACCGTTCTTTCCTTCATAACCGTGCCCAGAGATGGTTTGCCCATATCCACTGCCTTGATTGTTGTAGTTTGAACCATGCTGATTATATCCAGATCCCTGAAAGTTGCCATGATAGTTGTTTACATTTCCCGAGCTTTCTTGGTAGTCCAAGTACGTGTTGTCACGCCTGAAGTTGTTCCCAAACCTTCCACGACCACCTCTTCCGCGATCAGATGACTGATATCTCCCTCCTTGTGAGTAATGACCTCTCCCTTGATCAAATGACTGATGTCCACTTCTTCCCGGACCAAAACGGTTCCCACCATGAGAGCTAGAACGGTTGAATCCCCGATTTGCAGTCAGACGCTGCATCTTGTGTGTGATCAATGCAAGGGACTCATTCATGTTGTGCAGTTCCTTATCAGTGACAGTGATGATCGTCAGATCATTAAAGTTGTCACTGTGTTGGTAGTAGTCTTGGCTCACATCATAGTGGAAGTCTTGGTAGTGTTCTTCCGGGTAAGGATTTACCGGCAAGTTTGATCCTCCATGGTGCACGGCAGCCAGTGCAAGAGGGTCAATAGCTTTCCTTGGTTTGTTGCCGGTGATGAATTCCTCATGTTGGACCATCATACTGAATAGGTCGTGAAGTCCCATTTGTCCAAGGTTTCTACTCAACTGAATGTTAATGGCCAAGTTTCGCCATTCTGGGTTTAAGTTCTTCAAGAACTTCACGTTCACCTCGTAACGCGACTTCTCAACCTTTAGTCGACGAAGATCGTTGACTAGGGAGTTCAAGCGTTGGTATGAGTCGTGCAACTGTTCGCCTTCTCTTGCATGAAACCCTTCGTAGGCATTCATGGCAGATTCCTTTTGGAATTCTGAAGCAGTGTCTCCCCCTGCATTTGCTGTTCTATTTCATTCCAGATATCCCTAGCATTGTCGAAGCTGTCGACGCGGGAATACATGTCATTTGGGAGAGACATGATGAGAAGAGACATTGCACGTTTGTCAATCTCATGACGTGCGCGTTGTTCTTGGTTGTACAAGTGATACGGTTTTTCCACTGTGTACGAGGGTAGGAGCGGACAGGTGTCGGTTTCCGGTACTTCAGCAACGGTGACTGTAGGTCTTACTGGACCTTCCCTGATGGATTTCATCAGGTTCCTATCAAGCTGATCGAGAAAATGGATCATTCTCAATTTCCATTGGGCATACTCTCCCATAACTAGCACCGGGGGACGGGATTCAGACCCCATGCTTACGATTTCTCTCGACATCATAACCTCTTAAGAAAGATCCCCTTCGAGTGGATAACTAGGGTTAGGAAAAAGCTTTTGAAAAAGACTGTTCGGGCGAGCACTCGTGACACAAATAGCCTTGAATAGTTTGAAATTTTAGAAAAATGGCTAAGTGTCGGATTTGAGACGAAAATTGAAAATTTCCGGGTCAAAGAGTGCGAGACCTGATTCGGGATCGTGAGATTCCCGATTCAGATCTGGCCGCGAAACCCGATTCGGGTATTGGAGAAACCCGAATTGGGTGAACAGTGGAGTCCCGATTCGGGTAAGTGGAAAACCCGAATTGGACTAATTTTGAGCAAAACCCGGTTCGGGGAACCCGTTGCCCGATTCAGGAAACCGAGGTTTTCCTGATTCGGGTAACGTGCAATCCCGGTTCGGGTATGGTGCACTTACCCGGTTCGGGTTTTCGAGCTGAAGAATCAGTTCAAAATACCCGATTCGGGAAAGCTGACCAGGAGCTCCGAAAAATAGCTTAAAATCATCAAAATCCACTTCTTAAATCAGTGAAAAATGTTCCAATTTGTGCAAAACAAGTGTACAAACCTTTTGAAATCACTTATCACTTAAAAACAATGAGATATGAGTAGATTTGAGGCTCAAAAGGAGCAAAAAAAAATGATAAAACCCAAGCTTTTTCAAAAACACATTTCAAACCATTTTGAATGCAAAAACCTCCTAGAGATCCACCAAAGGTCAAGCACTGATACCAAATGTGAATCCCAGATAATAGAGAATGACTGATGGAGAGAAAACTAGTGTAAATATTAGCAATGAAGAACAACTAGTAGTGAGAATGTTGGTGAAAGTGATGGAGAAGACAAGAGAGAATAAGAGAATTTCTTGGGATTGCTTCTCATAAAGATAGTAAGCTACCAACAAGTCTAACAAACCCTAGGCTATAGCATTGTTTATATAGCACTAGGTTAGATGAAATTACAAGACAAGCCCTTAGAGTCTATGACTCTTTACAAAAGAGGGCAAACATAAACTAAAGCTAAATACTAGAATAAGGAAAATACTAGATAGACCCTTGACTTCTTCACAACCCTCAAAGTAGGGTCTAACAGAAGTTTTTGAAGTTTCATATGGTGAATTTGAAGTTTTATCTAATGAATCTAAAGTTTCTAAAGTTTTATATAATGAATTTGAAGTTTATCTAATGAATCTGAAGTTTCATATGATGAATGAACCATGAACTGTTTTTGCAAAATGATGATAATGCCCTTTTTAGATCAAAGGCTTAGATTAGTTCTCATGTTTATAATAATTAATTGGTCCTTCCTAGATTAAACCTCTCTCCCTCTCTCTCTCTCTCTAGATAGATGGACGGATGGACGAACAAACAAACGGACGGAAAAACAGACAAACAGTGAGACTGCTTGAGTTATATCCATATTTAGGATTTCAAAACTACTTCATTTTTCATACATTATTGACTTTATCATTTAAAATTGATTGTATGAATCTTAAATACTCATCTATCTCTCAAACAAGAATACGATTTCAAACTATAACTAACATGAACTTTTGATTTTGAGATCGATGGTCATTAAAAAAATAAGTTCCAACCGAAAGTTTAAAATAATGATGAAAAACATTATATTAATTGATGGCCCTTTAAATAAGATTGACGGTTGTTTTGATTGATTTTGTGATAGGAATATCGAGAAAAATGGTAACGTATTACTTAATCTGATGCTTCCGCACCAGATCCATCTAGATAACTGTTTACCGTCTATCAAGGTTAATTAGAAGATATGTTTCGATTTTATTGTCAATAAGTCTATTAGCCGGATAATCATAAGAACTTCATAGAGTGGAAACCATCTTTTTGTAGTTGTCTCGATAAGGTGTAACTCTGTTATTTTTCCAATGGCCTATCTTTTGCTAGCTTTTAATAAATTATTGTTAAAAAAAAGAAATATAGAGAAAATAGTTTCATATAAATAATTACTATTTCTTGAATTCAACATTATTTTTTATGATATAAACAACATATTAAAAATAATTTAGTAGTTATCGAGAACCATTTTTACATCTCCAGGCATAAAAGTGTTAGGAACTGGCCCTATACAAGTATACATAGCCACTGCAAAATGTTGATTCCTATCAATAAGCATTTAGAAAAATGTTCATGAAGCTTACAATTCTACTTTGATTTTTTTTTCTTCTACTGTGCATGGTAATGATCATATCACGAATTGAAAAAAAAAAGTAATGATCATATCACGAATTGAAAAAAAAAAGTAATTTTGATTGGAAAAAAAAAAACATAAAAGAAAATGGTTTAATTAATCAATCATGAAATAACAAGTTCACAAGAAGAAACCAATTCGAAATTCAAAATTTTCCACAAATTAATCAATCATGCATCCTACTAAATCTTCATATTCTTCAAGTCCCCGTTAGACGGTAAACAGTTATCTGGATTCACGGTTGACGGAGGTGGTAATTGACCATTAATATTGCGGTGTTCGTTGTGACCGGAGGTCATTTTATTGTAGGAAGAAAGCATATTGGAGATGGGTGTTTTGGGTTTTGAAACTGAAAATGGTGGATTTATATAGAGACCCATCGATGGAATTGAAGCAATTAATGGTCAACGCCCTCTTCTTTAGCAATGGGAGAAAAGTCTCACACGTACCTTCTTCTCGAACTTATTTACCAAGGAGAAAGGAAAGTGGGGGGGAACAAAGAGTAGTAGAATGAAAGAATAGTACTTGGAGTTGGAGAGTTGGAGTCTAGAAATTATTTTAGGATGAAAAAATTGAAAACCAAGAACAATGATGAGAAGCTTTCTTAAAAAGGAAAAAGAAAGGAAAGAAACTAGAAATGTAAAAAAAATAAAAAATACTACAATTATTAAAAGAGGAGATTATACTTTTTGGTTCTTGTATTTGTTAATTGCTATCAACTTTCGTCTCTCTTTTAAACTAGTTATAGTTTTGATTAGGATGGTATTTCTGACATGATCCAGTAACCTAACCCGATACGACACCAAGATAAACGAATTTGGATTAAGGTTTCTGACCCACCAACCCGTTTATTTAGTGGGTCGTGTCTCCGGGTTGGCGTGTCGACCCGCGAACCCGTTGATCTTTTAATTAATTTTTTAATATTTTTTATATAATAAACATAAATTTTTAATTATTTTTTATTTTTTATTTTTTATTTTCAATTGAGCGTCCAAATAAAATATCTCAAATTCCTAATCTAATTTTTGCGTAACCAGACTAAGGTTTGGTCGTTTTTCAACTTGTGTTGTATATTCAATTTTGAACTTGGTTGCTTTTCAACCTTGAGAAATTTGGATGTGGTTGTATTTTTGAACTGTGATAATCTGGATTTGGTTGTAATTTGGAACTTTGCTTTCATGCGTTCATGACCCGCTAACCTATTTTTGACCCGATGACCCGCCAACCCACGACACCACCCGTCACGGGTTAGGGTTGAAGATTTCGATACGATTAGTTAAAAGGGTTGTGTCCGGGTTGATGTTTTTGACCCGCAAACCCGAACACGACCCGATTTCCACCCCTAGTTTGGTCATTGTAGTTGTCATTTTGTTTCAAATTTGGTCTTTCAATAACTAAGTTTGTTTTGTTCCAATCAAGATGTTTCTTCTTGTGTTCCGCAATGCATGAGTTTATCTGTTCCATGTACATAGATCAAAGCCCTCTTTAAACTTGAATTTTCTTCTGGATTTGAATCTCATTTTGATCTACGTATGATATTAAAATTAGGTTTTCTTTTTAGATTTGAGTCTTAAAGGAAAAGATGTCAATTTCTTTTGAAGATCCCAAAGGGTTAATAAATTTAGATAATACGATTGCTTCTAGTGTACCGTTTATTGAAAACTCATGTTAAAAAGCTCAAATAGAAAAATGATATCGACTTTAGTACATTAGAACGAGATCTTGGAAACCAATTTATAGGATATTAGCTAGTCCGGCTATCAAAAATTTTAATTCATAGAAGGGAAAACAAGGTTTAAGAGTGTTAAGTGATAAGTGAGGCTAATGATTCTTACATTTTATATATTTACGAAGTAATAAATAAATAAAGCCTACCATCAATCCATCCATTTTAATGACGGTAATTGTAAGTGTTATTTTATAAGGTAACCGGATGGTAAGGTAAGCACTTATCAAATAAGCACTCGTAAACATTCACTAAAAAATGTTTATTCCTAAGGATAAACATTTAGGAAAATGTTCCCTATGCCTCTTAAGTTGGAAAGATGAGTTCATGAAGCTTAGAGCATCTTCAACGGTTTAGTTATATTTTTTTCTAAAATAAAAAATATAAGATCAAGTTTTCTAAAACTTTATCTTTTTATTTCCAACAGCTAGTTTTGCTAGTTTTAAGAATCTATCATCATTTATATTAGAGTGAATTGCAATTTTGGTCCCTGTGGTTTAACGATATCAGCACGTTTGATCCCTACAAATTTTTTATTGCAGAAAAAAACCCCTGTGGTATGTCTTTTTGTTTGGTTTTGGTCCCTCAACGCTAACACCGTTAGTTGTCTCTGTTAAGTCTTCCCCATGTGCCTTTGACATGAGGACATTTTGGTCTTTTTACTAAAAACAAACTACAGGGGACTAAAACTGAAATGTACTCTAAAAGATATTTATTTTATAATAAAGTAAATAAAGTATTATTTATTTATTTATATTTTAAAATACAACCATACAAATTTTAAACTACACCCATTTGGAATTTGCTGATGAACTTTGATTCCAAAAATGAACCCCATGGTTACAACCCACCACCACGTCAACCTACTACCGCCCGTGAGGAAGAAAATGAATTTTGATTCCAAAAATGAACCTTACCCACCTGCACCCCAACCACCCCCTCCACCTCCTCATGTCGACCACCATCATTTGCGAAGAACCACCTTACCCCTCACATTAATTAAAAGGCTTGATTTGGATTTAGGTTTTTTTATTTTCACTTAGGGATTTGTGTTTTTTACTTTGAATTGGGGAGAGGTCATCGGAAGCTGACCACTCTTCTTCTCCGATGAGATCTAGTGGTTTTACGGAGAAGAGAGGGTGTGGGGTTTGTAGGAGTTAAAAAAATGGATTTGTTGGAAAAGATGACCGGATAGGGGACGGGTTCGTCGGAGTGTGTAGTCGTTGACTGTTAGTTATAGATGGTGATCGTGAGTGAGAGGCAGAAAGAGTGAGGGGGATAGATGAAGATGAAGCCGTCGGATTTGGCCGCCGGAAAAGAAAGGCGGGGAGGAGAAATACATTCGAGGGGTCTTCGTTGCCATCCGAATACGTTGCAGCGGTAGTCGTCGGAAGCAGAGAAGACGAAGGGGAAACCATGGGTTCCTCATTCTTCTTCACACAGTTCAGTCAGTCACACTCTAAAACACAAGTTCAAATTTACACTTTTGGTCCTTGTTGACAAAAATTAGTAAATTAAAGTTTTGGTCCCTGTAGTTAATTTTAGGTAAAAAGACAAATATGCCTTTGCACATGAAAGGGATTTAACAGACATATCTAACGGTGTTAGTCTTGAGGGACCAAAACCAAGCAGAATTACATATCATAGTGGTTTTTTTTGCAATAAAAATTTTGTAGGGACCAAATGTGCTGGTATCGTTAAACCACAGGGACCAAAATTGCAATTCACTCTTTATATTAATAAGAGAAAAAAAATTCAATTTTTTCAATTTTTTCAATTTTAACAATGATGCTAAAGATGATTTACAATTCTATTTTGATTTTTTCTTTCTACAATGACAATGATCACGAAGAAAAAAAAAAGTAATTTTGATTGGGAAAAAACATAAATGAAAATGGTTTAATTAATCAATCATGAAATCTCAATTTCCACAAATCATTCATCATCATCATCCTTTGTTACCGTCTGAATTCGGAAACTGTTCCTTGAACTTATTTCCAACCAAACTCATCCCACCTAAATCTTCATCTTCATCTTCACCTTCTCCTTCACCTCCATCAACCGTTGTCCCTTTTCCGGCCACCAATTCCCCCGTTTTCGATTCTTCACGTCTACGCACATCGTTCCGCGACGGCGGTAGAGCCGCCGACGACATCGAATTCCCGACGGAAGGTAGCGAAACGCCGACGGGTCTGAAAGCGGAAAGAGACGGTGGTTGATCACCATCAATATCATCAATCCTGTCAACATGGCCTAATGATCCACGATCCACAGCGACAGTCTCACGTTGATCCTGGTTCATCGGGTTTACTTGGTGATTCACGGTTGACGGAGGTGGTTGACCGTTAGTATCGCCGTTGTCGAGATGGCGGTGTTGGTGACCGGAGGTCTTTTTTTTGTCGGAAAACCAGGAAGAAATTACTTTAAACATATTGGAGATGGATGTTGTGTTTGATACTGAAAATGGTGGATTTTTATAAAGACTAGTGAAAGGAGCTGGGTGAGAATTGGTGAAGAAGACGTAGGTTATGATGAAGTCAACGTCTTGTTTATCAATGGCGGAAAAGTCTCACACGGTCTTCTCGAACTTATTTAGCAAAGGAGAAAGAAAGGAAAGTGGGGAGAAAAGAATGAAAGAAGACTTGTTAGTCTAGAAATATTGTAGGAGGAAAAAATTGAAAAACAAGAATATTGATAAGTTTTGTTAAAGAAACTAAAAACGTGTTAACCATTTTAAACAGGAAAAAGAAAGGAAAAAGAAATGATGAGACTTTATTTTTCGTCCCTGACGTTTCCATCATTTTAATGGTTTTCATCTGTGAACGTTGTTTTAACATGTTTATCTCTTAAGTTTGATATTTCGCAACGATTTTCATCCCTCCATTTAACGGTCGTTAAGTTTTTTAGCCAAGTTCAATTTAATAAGGGGTATTTTAGTCATTTTTACCTATTTTATTTTCTTCTTTTTGCAAAGGTATCAAACATTAGGAACCTGTTATGTAATTATCTATATATATATATATATATATATATAGGATGATAATAAAATGGAAACCAAAAATTTCTTGTGAAACATGAGAACCAATCTAATCTATAGATTAGATTAAATGAAGGGTCCTAATAATAAAATGTCCACAACGTGTTCCAAATGAGAATTTTGTTATCAAAAGGGTATTTTTGACATTTTAAAAACCTACCACATCTCTCTCTCTCTCTCTCTCTCTCTCTCTATCTCTCTCTTCTCTCTTCTCTCTCTCTCTCTCTCTCCTCTCTCTCTCTCTCTCTCTCTCTCTCTCTCTCTCTCTCTCTCTCTCTCTCTCTCTCTCTCTCTCTCTCTCTCTCTCCCTCCCTCCCTCTCCCTCACACGATCTTATCCTTCAACCAGTATCTCATAGTCAACCTCTCGATCAACCTCCACCATTAGGGGTGTGTATGGTTCGCTTTAGCCGGTTTTATCCTAAAATCTCGGCCACACCGGTACCTCCGGTTTGATAATTTTTCAAACCAAATCGGCCAATTTGTGTTAAACTAAACCGACTAAACCAATATAAATCGGTTTTGTTCGGCCGGTTTAACGGTTTGACACGCTTTTATAAGAATTCAGAATAACAAAAAGTATCCCCTCATCCTCTAGGAATTTAAAAAGATAAACAAGGTAATCCATAATTTTTAAATTAAAAGAAAAGGTGTATATTCAATTGACTGATCGTTCATCAGTCTTTTGTATATTTAATCATATATATATATATATATATATATATATATAGTATTAGGTTCAAATGAGAAGTGCTAAAAAAATGAGAAGTAAAGAAGTGATCTCCATCACTCATCCGCTCAATAAAGACGGCTTTGACCGGGTCCCCTCCTTTAATAATCTCTACCCTCCCATGAATCGCGTGAATTCCCCGTGATCACGTTCACCGTAAATGGTCAAAACCACATTTATTGATCGGATGAGTGGTGGAGATCACTCTCTACTTCGTATTTTTTTAGCATTTCTCATTTGAACCTTTCTCTCTCTCTCTCTATATATATATATATTTGGAACGACCATACACACATAATATATATACACAATAATATAAATATATATATAATATATATATATATATGCAAATACCCGGTCCGATTTGGTCCCTAAAACCACAAACCAAACCATATTAACGGTTTATAAAAAACGCAACCCACCGGCCAAAATAATGATGGCTAAACTGGGCAAACCGACAAAATTGGTTTGGTTCGGCCGGTTTATCCGGTTTTGGCCAAACCGTGCACACCCCTATCCACCATAATCATTATCACCGTCATCGATACCACTATAACCAGCACCTGCACCGCCGTTCACCTCCACCATGGTCGTTGATTTTCATCTCCACTTGCACCGACGTTCACCTGCATCGTCTTCGTCATTTTCATCTCCACCGTCTTCGTTTTCTTAGATCGGGTCTCTTCACTAGAGACGAACTTCTAGATCTATCTTCCTACACCGGCAACGACTAATAGATCTGGAGAGTTTCCATCTCTACTTCATCTTCTATTATGCACACAAAGGTGTTTGATAAAATATGGTTGAGAACTGTGGGTTTGTTAGACCCTCCTTATGGGTTGTGAAGAAGTCAAGGGACTATCCGTTAGTTTTACGTTAAGTTGTTTTTGTTCCGTTAGTGACGTTACCTTTTGTTGCCCTTTAGATGAGTCATAGACTCCAACGGCCTTTATTGTAATTTCCTCTTTCTTACCCCCGTTATAAATAGAATGTAAGGGTTTAGGGTTTTAGTAATGCTTCATTTGGAAATCCTTCAACTTCAAGAAAATATAACTTCTCTTTCAAGCATTCCATTGTTTATTATTCTCATTTGATCATCTTTATCAAACAATGATTTTATTTCCATCTTGATTCTCTTTGGTTTTTGGACAAACAATTGATATAAGAGTCATCCTTTGATAGATCTCTTGGTGTTTTGTTTGATTATTTTAAAAACTTTTGAAATTTCTTTTTCAAACTTTTTGGGTCATTTTGTTCGGATTGTTTTTAAGTGTTAAGAGGTTCCATAAGATTTTTACTAAAATTTTACATCAGTTGGAGCTCTTAACACTGATTCTTTAAGTGTTTTGGTCGATTTTTAAAGCTTTTTCCGGAGTTTCTAGACAGGTTTTCCGACTCGGATTACTTGAGCTGATCATCAGTTCAAATTTTCCGACTCGGGATACTGTCGTTTTCCCGAATCGGATTTCACCCATTTCCCGAATCGGAAAACTTGGTGTTTTCGAATTGGGGAATCTGTTTCCCGAATCGAGGACTTGCTCCTTTATTTTCACCAAGTCTCATTTTCCGAATTGGGTTTTGTCATAACCCGAATCGGGAATTACTGTTATCCGACTCGGGAATTACCATTTCCTGAATCGGACTTCGTGAACCAAATCCGAGTCGGAAACCCCCACTTTCTAAGTCGGGTTTCGCCTCTTTGAGCCCGAAAATTTTCAATTTTCGTCTCAAATTCGACACTTAGCCGTTTTTCGAAAATCCAAACTTTCTCAAGCTATTTGTGTCACGAGGCGCTCGAAGCAATAGTGTTTTTCAAAAGTTCCTTTTAAACCAAGTCATCTATTCGAAGGAGATCCTCTTGTTACGAGATCAAGATGTCGAAAGAGATTATCGGCATTGGGTCAGAAACTCGCCCTCCAGTACTTGTAATGGGCGAATATCAGCAGTGGAAGCGTCGGATGATCCACTTCCTAGACCTTCTCGACGAAAACCTCATGAAGTCCATCCGTGAGATCCTGATCAGACCTACCGTCACTGTAGTAGCAGTTCCTCACACGAATACTTGCCCAGCTTTACCAGCTTATGTTGTGGAGAAACCTGTTGACATGTACTCCCCAGAACAAATAAAGCGTCATCTCATCGACAAACGTGCTCTCACTCTTCTTATCATGGCACTCCCTAACGACATGTATGCCCGAGTAGACAGCCTGACGAACGCAAGGGATGTGTGGCTAGAGATTGAACAACAGATGCAAGGCGGAGACACTGCCTTGGAAAGCCAAAAGGAGAGTGCACTAAATGCCTACGAAGGATTCAGAGCTCGGGAGAACGAATCCCTAACAGAGTCTTACCAACGTCTGAACTCGTTTGTCAATGATTTACGGAGATTGGGAGTAGAGAAACCAAGTACGAGGTCAATGTCAAGTTCCTGAAAAATCTCACACAAGAATGGCAAAACATGGCCATCAATATCCAGCTGAGCAGAAATATGGGAGCTATGGGACTGCACGACCTCTTCAGCATGATGGTACAACACGAGGAATACATCACTGGTGGTATATCAAAAAGGGGAATTGATGCTCTGGCACTTGTTGCGGTGCCTTGTGGAGGACCCAATTCCGATCCAAGACAACCAACCTCGTTTAACAACATGCCTCTTCCTCAACATCCGGAAGATTTCAACCACGAGTTCAATCAGAGCTACAACCAAGGCATGCAACACCCGGATGAACCTATGATCATCAACATCTCGGATGAAGAACTATTCAACATGAATGAATCCCTGGCCTTGATCTCCCACAACGTGCAAAGGTTGAATGCAAACCGGGGATTCACCGGTTCTAGAGGATAAGGGTTTCAAGGAGGAAACCGTATGGGTCAAGGAAGAGGGGGACATCATTCATCTGGAAGATTTCAGTTCAACAAGCAGGGAAGAGGAGGATATCAGCAAGGAGAACGGTATCGGTCATATGATCAAGGCAGAATCGAGCAAGGAAGGTTCAGAGACTATCCCCGACGTGATAGCACTTCCATAGACTATCAAGGAGGTTCCAACTATCAGGGTAATTGGCGTGGACAGAATCCCGACTACAACCATCAGGGAAATTTCAGACAGTACGGTCATGAGTCAGGCTACAACAGGCAAGGAAATAAGAGCGGATATGGAGGCAGATATGAAGGTGGAAGACACATGCAAGGATCTGAGTATGGGTACGAGCAAGGAAGAAGCGACCGCTGGTCCGATGAAAGGATTGAGCAAGGAAAAGGAAATTTCAACGAAGGTGACCATCTTAGGCTTGATCAACGAGGAAGCAGCTCCAACAGACAATCCCCTACGGAAGATCATCCAATCCCCGTTGACCTAGGTGGTCAGAAGTCAAGTCAGCCACAGAAATCCATCAACCAAAACCCCACTCCTCAGCAAGCCCCACTTCCAAAATCTGATGGGCAAGGTCCCACTTGCTTCAAGTGTGGCAAACCGGGACACTACGCTAAGAACTACACGGTGAAATACAAGAATGCAGCTTACTTCGAGAAAAAGGCTGCCTTGTTGAGGAAGAAAGAAAAAGGGGCTGCTTTGCTGGTAGAGGAGGAAAACTGACTTTCTGAAGAGGAGAGCTCGGATGAGGAAGATCAGCTGGTGAGAGGGCACTGCTTGATGGCAGACTTTGAAGGACCAGATGGTGTTGGTCCTAGCACTCACCATGACAACGAAACTTCTGAGGTATCCTCTATCCCTGATATAACTGATACTATTTCGCTGTTAGAAGCTAAAATTTGTGACTTAGAGAGAGATCTCCAATTGGAAAGAATTCTCGTCACGAAATTTAGAATCGACAGTGCTGTTTATAAGAGCTCTGTCGAAGACTTGATGTTGAATTATAATCGAGAGGTACTTGAGTCTAGTGTTAGAGAGTCAAACTTGTCAAATAAATTGTTGCCCCTTCAAAAATCCCATGAGGACCTTAACAGTAATCATGGGGAGCTCTCAATCAAATTCCAGTTACTTTCTGAAGAAAGAACTAGACTTTTCTCAAAAATCCAAGAGCTCGAGGACAACAATTTTAAACGAGGACAATCTGAACAGACTCTGAGTATCCTCACCAAACATGCCAACAAAAATCCTTTTTACAAAGCTAGACCCGGACTAGGACTTGCCGAAAATCATGTTTTGGAAAAGGCACCTTCAAATCTGTACAAATTTGAGGATATGGCCGCTTCCAAGCCTAAGCCAGTCTTTGTAGGGGGACACGTTACCGAGGACTATGTTAGACAGACTATCACCTACACCGAAGTCATTAACGGTGAGACCATCACTAGAACCACAAGTCCGTCAAACAGCACCAGTAGTCCTCCCACCAGTACTGCTCCCAATAGACCTATTTCCATTCCGGCTAGAGATCTTGACAATATCGACCCCTCTTGGGAAGGTATCAAGGCTAGAACCCCTTGTGTAGCTATGCCACCAATAAATTATGCCGATTTGAACACCAGTTATGCCACTAGGGAAATCGAATTATCTGAGGAGACCTTAGTTATCTCACCCATGGATGTTTCCGCAACTAAGAGTCTCGACCTAGTTGAGCTAGAAAAGGAGGTGTTTGGACTTAGATTGAAATCCATGGATCTAGATGCCGGTCAACATCAAATTCTGAATCTTAGAGTCATTGTCTCGGAAAAAGACCACTTGATAAACACTCTGGAAAAGGACTTACTCGAGGCTAACGCCGAGAGAATTAGGCTTTCTTCGGAGTGTGAGACCGCAAGTTCTTCCTTCACTATTTTCAAAACCAAATTTGCGGATTTTCAAAAGTGACTCATCATCCAAGAAGTTCAATTTGAGTTAGAAATAGAATTACTTTATGAAAATGAGATGATGTATCGCCAAACCTTTGTCAATCAAGATGTGTCTATCTCACTTTTGAAAAAGAAATTACTTAATTTTAAGAACTTTTACTCCATAGATTCAGATGATGATGAGACATCCCTTGTCCTTAGCCATCGGATAAGCAAGCCCAAGCCCAAGCCAGACCTAGATCCCAATGTTGAATATGAATTGAAGGTATTTTTAGATGTGGGTGATGATCCTTCTCGTTTTGTTCCTAAGAAAAAGAAACCTGTTGTTCCCAAACCTGAGAAGTCCGCTGAGTCACAAGCTTCAGGTTCTGAGAAAAGTAACCTCAAGGGTGAAAAATGCGTAGGTACTGACAAGGAGAAGTCAATTAAGCCACACACACCTAAGGGACTCCAGAACAAGAATTCAAAATCTAACGATGCTCGTTCCTCAGTCAAGCCCATTAAAAGTCTTGACTTTAATTCGAGTACCTTTGATGTGGGTGAGACATCTCGGTTAAAACCAAATCAACCTTTCCATTCCACAAAACCTAATTTTTCAAAACCGTCATCTGGAAAAGGTGGCAAATCCATTTCTACTAAACCGTCCTCTAACTCACACCATGCTTTGAATGCAGATGGGAGAAGGAAAGATGGTGGAAAGAATGTGAAGCCACCAAGAAAGGATCATCAAGAAAGGAACAACCAGTTTACCGCTTTCCCTAAGAGGCGTGGTCCTAGCCATGCGGGTTTAGGCCATGCCCCACCTAGTGTAGGATTTAATTCAAACATGTCTGTAAACAGTAATCGTAACTTGAACAACGTTTTTGATGCTTTTCGTAATGACATGTGTTCTATGTTTGACAATTTCTTGCGCTATGGTATGGCTAATTCTCTTAATGCTCATAATTCTAATGTCAGTTCTCGAAAGAGAAAAGGAAAGAAAAGAGGGAAATCTAAATCCTCTTCGTCAGTGAAGTACCCTGCGCCTAAGAAGAAATCAAAAAAGGGGACTACACCGACAGTTTCGTCTATCTCTAACCCTAAGGAACCCATTTGGCAATGGGTCCCTAAACAAGCTTGATTCGTTTTGCAGGTCAGTCATGTGTGTTACTTTGATTCTGGAGCATATAGACACATGACTGGTCAAAGGTCCTTCCTTTTCGACTATGTTGAAAGGTTCGAGGGATACATCAAAACGGCAGACAAGACTCCAAAGCCAATGTTGGGTTACGGGAAGATCACCGATGGAAGATACATCATCAAGGATGTTCGGTATGTTGAGGGATTAGGGTACAACATGTTTAGCTCAAGCCAAATTTGTGATAATGGCTACTGGGTGAAACAATTCTTGTATGGAAGTGATGTGAACGATGAAGACGGTAATGTTGTTCTTAGTGCACGGAGGAATGGCAATCTGTATTCCATTGTCTTTCGTTCAATCCCTCAGACACACCCTCAGTTTGAAGCACTCTCTCAACCGAGGAATGCAATCTGCTTGCTCTCCAAGGCGTCTAAGGAGGACAGTTGGTTATGGCACAGAAGACTATGTCATCAGAATTTTAAAGATATGAACAAGTTGGTTTCAAAATGCCTGGTCAAGGGACTACCGGAGACTCGTCTTTCAAAGGACACCTTATGTCCTGCATGTGAAAAAGGAAAGATGAGAAGAAGCTCGCATTCACCGAAGATGGATACCAACAGCGAAAGTCCACTTGACATGATTCACATGGATCTGTGTGGACTTATGAGAGTCGAGAGCCTAGCCAGGATGAAATACATGCTTGTTCTCGTTGATGAGTTCTCAAGGTTCACTTGGCTTGAGTTTCTACGAGCCAAATCTAACGCTGCCGATCGGATAATCGTCTTCATCAAGCGGATTCAAATACTTTTGAGTCGCAAGGTGAAGAAGCTACGTAGCGACAACGGAACCGAGTTTCGGAATGCAAAGCTGCAATCCTTCCTTGAAGATGTGGGCATCTCTCACAATTTCTCAGCGATACGTACTCCTCAACAAAATGGAGTTGTAGAAAGGAAGAATCAGACGTTGGTCGAAGCAGCGAGATCCATGATGGCTCACTCAGGCGTTCCACAAGCATTCTGGGCTGAAGTCGTTTCTACAGCATGCTTCACGCAAAATCGGACTCTGATCATCAAATGGACCGGTAAAACCGCTTACGAAATGATCGAACAACGTAAGCCTAACATCGATTACTTTAGAGTTTTTGGATGCAAATGCTATTGATAACTCCAAAATTATACATGTTTTGGTCGCATTAATTCCTCACTTTTCTATTTAATTTGAGAGTATTTTTGATACAGTTTGACTAAAAAAGGCATAAATCTTAGTTTTGCAGGTTTTGGAGGCACTTGTGCGAAAAAGTACAAAAAGAGGGTAAAAAGCGTCAAAAGTGGAGTATTTGTGAAGAAATGGAAATTACCAATAAAAATCCATTTTTTGATCTTTCTTTCCTTCCAAATTAATTGCTTCCTCCCAAAGAAAGAATCCATCAAATCTGGAATATTCTAGAATTCTTTAAATCAGTTGCTTTTTCCCAAAGAAAAGATCTGATCGATTATGGAAGGGATATCAATTCTAGAATGTTCCAAATTAATCCATCGGATGGAAGACTTCTTCCCAAAGTCAGAATCTTCAGAAATTAAGGAAAAGATGATCAAATAGAAGATTCTGGAGGATGCAGTTTCCATTTCGCGACCGCCAAGCTGCCTATTTCGCGCCGCCAAGTCAATGCTGCACCGTTTAGCGCAGCGAACCTGCCGTTTCGCGATTGTTAAACGGGCCTGCCGAGTTTATTACAAATAAGAGCCTTGGTCATTCAGTTTCATCCATCCAATATTCAGAAAATATTCTCTCCATAATTCAGTAGTTAGGTTAGATGGGAGCCACTTAGGGTTTCTAACCCAAGAAGTCGGAGGCTCGATGATCGACAATCGGAGGAGACGGTTCGAGAGGATGTTATGCCAAATCTACCGGTCTTTAGTATGGTTTGGTTTTTCATCTACAATTAGCATGTCTATGTGTTAGTTTCTCATTGTGTTACATTATGGTGGATGATGATTTGAATTTATGGTTTTAATAATTAGATTTATGGTTTATTGAATATTTATCTGATGGTTCCTGTTTTGATATCTTAACTATGGTTACTTGAAGTCGTTGGTTGGGATTGTGTTTATTAATTGACAACTAATTAATGTGATTCTTACCTCTCTTACCTTTCAATCCGGTGACACGGGGAGACGTGGTGAGTAGTTTTGATCTGACCTAGAGTAAACTAGATTGTAGAGTTCCACGGTTGACGTTGATTAGGGTGACTTTTACTAGATTAGGGTGCTTTAGGGTGCTTTATGCTTAATTGGGCCGGGAGATCAACCTGGTTGACAACCTCAGATACGTATGTTAGGGTGCTTTATGCTTAATTTCCTACAATAACCATTGAATCTATGTTTTTGGTAATAATCTGAAAAAGTGTCTTAAATTATCATAATGAATGCAATTGTCTCCAATGTTTGCTTGATTATCAGTTTTCCACTTCTTGGTTAGGTTTAGATTTTAATTGTTTTCATCTTTCATAATACTTTTCCAAAAGCAAACCCCCCATTTTCTAGATTAATTAATTAATACTTTAGTTGACATCTAGCTTAACCGTGCCCAGTGGTAAGAACGATATCTGGTACTTTCCTACGCTATATTACTCACGATCGGGTAACGGTCGCTTAGGTGAATACTGAAGTTTAGTTGATTAATCGATCCTTGATTGGGAATTTATTCCCGATTAAGTTATTTGCTTTCTAGTTCAAGTTTTTAATTTTTGTTCTCTTTTATATTTTTGTGCTACTCCGGGTATTTTTCTTTGTTTGTGTTGCAGATATGGAGGATTACGATGAGACTATTACAATAAACCTTTCCGGGAGTTTTTGGGGAATAAAAGAGGAAAAGAATCCCGATGATGATGTACCGATGTGGATACTTAGGAATCGCCAACATGAGTTAATGCTAAAAGAGTTATTTGAAAAACCCGTGGCGAATCAATCATCTCTACAACAAAAGGTAAATCATCCATATGTTAAATCCGAAGATTCTAACAGTTCTTTAATTTTACAGGATGAAACAATGGATGAACAATCGGATGACGAATTCTGGGAAGATTTTGAGCGTATCTTGCAAGAGGGATATAAGGAAGAAACTCCAAATGAAAATATATCCCCCATTCAGCCAAAGGTAAATCTCCCAATATCTGATTGTGATGATTCTAACGATGAGCCTTTGTTTTGTCAGGATAATCCACACGTAAGTCGGTACGAAGATCCTTTTTGGGAAGCCAGTAGCCAAAAGAAATTGGATGAACCAACACACATAATGGAGTATCTAAAGGATCTAGTTCTAAAGATGCCAAACTCACACGAATCCGACATTCAGTCTGCAAATCAACAAAGTGAGAACCGGTATGATAAGTGGTACGCAACTCTACCTGGTGGGTCGCACAAAGGTAAATCAACAAATCCAAGTATGTACCACTACTATCACCCTTGCTTAATTGCAAGTGAAGGGTGTTTTGTTTCAAATGGGAGTACTTAAACCCGGAGTCAGGCTTGAGACTCATGACAAAAACAAGCTCTTCTCGGGAGGCAACTCGTGAGTTTTCAAGTTTTTTAAGTCTTTGGTGTGTTTTTAGGGTCGTAGAGTGTCTTTTAATGTCTAGGATTGATACCCAAATCGTTTTGGTCAAAATTTAAAAAAAAGTGGACAGACAGGTTTTCGCTATCGCGAAAAATAATTTTCGAGCCGCGAAACCAGGTATCCGTAAAAAAAAAAATCTTCGCGGCGCGAAGCTTAATTCCCGCGAACGTGAAGAGCTGTCTGAAAAAAAATATTATTTTCTTTGTTATTTTCAAAGCCTAACTAACCAAAACTCTTTTTCTCTCGCCAAAAATTGAATCTCATTGTTTTTAACTTTAAATCTCTTCAACTTTAAGTGTGGGAAGACTTTGGCTTTTTCAAACACTAGTGATAAACCATATATTTTGTCTAATTTCTCAAGGAATAGGTTTTTAATTCACTTTAATATTTTTACATAACTTGCTTGAGATGATGACAACTTATCCCTTAGTTTTAAAAGAAAACTATTTTTGTGAAAAAAAGGGATAAATCAAGTTTTAAGTGTGGGAACCCCATGTGGCCACAATTTTCAAAATCAAATTTTGATGGGTTCCCATTCTTTAAATTAACTTGATTGGATATGGTTCAATCACTAAGTGTGGGAAAACTCTTTCTCAATAGTTTTCCAATTGCATGAAACAACGTTTCCGTGCAAAGCCCAATAGTCCGAGCCCATTGGTTTGAAAAGGAGAGTTGAGATTTGTTTTTAAAAGAGATTTTTGACTAATGGTGATGAGGATTTGATGTTGACGTGTTGGTTAGGGTGTTCAATAAAGTTTTTGAAATAAAGTTTCTGTCCACGTTGTTTTGTAACGCGATTTGACTTGACTTGATTTTTGGTGTATCGTCCTATCTATCTTTTTATTTTTTTTAATCTTTTTTTTCTTTTAGTGTTTTGTTTGTAGGTTTTGGTGTGGAAGACTCTCGGATTCTCTTATACTTCATGAGCCGTTGTTCAGCTTCAAGTCTTTTAACCTGGGGAGTTTTTGTTTCCCTTTCACCTCTCTACTTGTTTTTTATTGTTGTTGCATTGAGGACAATGCAAAGTTTAAGTGTGGGGAGGGGGTTAAGTAGACTTAACTTGTTTTGATTTCTTAACCCATGAATTAGTTGATCATTATCTTTTTACCTTTCCACATGTGCTTTAATTGTTCTTGCATTGGGGACAATGCAAATCTTAAGTGTGGGAAGGGGGTTAAGTAAACTTTTGTTTGTTTGTCCTTATTGTGCTTAATTGCTTATCTTGGTATAACTTGAATTATATGGCATAATTTTTTTGAAATCCATGATCTTTTTAAAATTTTTGTGGAAGTTAAAAGAGTCTTGCATTTAGGAGGACACTTTTAGAGTTTTTATGAGTTTGAAAAAGTCATGTGTATGCTAATTGCCATGAGTGATCCTTACCCTTTCCATGAGAGATTGAGCCTTTATTGCATATATTTTATTCATTTTGTGAGGATACCGACTTTGAACCAAGTAGAACTTGTCACTTTGAATGCTTGTCGAGACCACATAAGGAAAGTATGTCACCATTGCAATGATAGAGGCCTTCGTTTGAAACCCAGTTTTTAGCTTTCGTTTCCGTTAGACAATCTCATTATAAGGTTATCTAATTTTCCTTAGCCCTTATTCTATAAGTACTCACCTATAGTACTTTATCCCTTGAAACCCCTTTTGAGCCTTAGCCTTTCATTTCTTTACCCAATTCACCATATATCCCTTAGCCTATTCTTTTTATCTATCTTTTGGCCGTAGCTTAAATTTGGAAGCTTTTCATGTTTTTGATCCATTTTATGCAATATGACAAATAGAGAAAGGGATTGAGAAAAGTTTGGAGGTTGAAAAGAAAAAAAATGGAAGAAAAAAAATAGTCAAAAGAATCCCGACTCAAAAAGAAAAGAAAAATAAAAAGAGTCGATGTGCGGAAAAAAATAGAAAAATATCGAGCCACAAATAAGCAATATGCTTAGTCCGATACAAGTAGTTATCCCGAGCTCTAAAAGAAATTCCAAAAGTCAGATGTTGTAAATTTGGATCTTGAACTGATTGGTTTTCAGGTTTTTGCTACAACCCTTAGTCACTTATATATATCCTTTATCCTACCCTTTACCCTTAGCCCAACATTACAACCCTAATGTCCTCTTGACGGTTGACAACTTTTTAGTAGTGGAGATGAGATTTGGTGACAAGCCTATGCGTTTGGTGAAAGGTCGAGTATCAATGTGATCACTTTATATAACATATTACCCCTTGAGAGATACACATTATCAAAACTGAGGGTAAAAGGTTGAGCATGACTTTGATGACTTGTGAGACTTTGATTTGTGTCTGAATTGTGCTTGACTTCTTGCGACTATCCTTGTTCTTTCAAAGCATGATCATAGATGGAGGATAATTTTGTCGTTATTTTTCTTATTTTATCAGATGTTTGCTTGAGGACAAGAAAATCTTAAGTGTGGGAATTTGATAACTCCAAAATTATACATGTTTTGGTCGCATTAATTCCTCACTTTTGTATTTAATTTGAGAGTGTTTTTGAGACAGTTTGACTAAAAAAGGCTTAAATCTTAGTTTTGCAGGTTTTGGAGGCACTTGTGTGAAAAAGTACAAAAAGAGGGTAAAAAGCGTCAAAAGTGGAGAATTTGTGAAGAAATGGAAATTACCAATAAAAATCATTTTTTGATCTTTCTTTCCTTCCAAATTAATTGTTTCCTCCCAAAGAAAGAATCCATCAAATATGGAATATTCTAGAATTCTTTAAATCAGTTGCTTTTTCCCAAAGAAAAGATCTGATCAATTATGGAAGGGATATCAATTCTAGAATGTTCCAGATTAATCCATCAGATGGAAGACTTCTTCCCAAAGTCAGAATCTTCAGAAATTAAGGAAAAGATGATCAAATAGAAGATTCTGGAGGATGCAATTTCCATTTCGCGACCGCAAAGCTGCCTATTTCGCGCCGCCAAGTCAATGCTGCACCGTTTAGCGTCGCGAACCTGCCGTTTCGCGATCGCTAAACGGGCCTGCCGAGTTTATTATAAATAAGAGCCTTGGTCATTCATTTTCATCCATCCAATATTCAGAAAATATTCTCTCCATAATTCAGTAGTTAGGTTAGATGGGAGCCACTTAGGGTTTCCAACCCAAGAAGCCGTAGGCTCGATGACCGATAATCGGAGGAGACGGTTCGAGAGGATGTTACGCCAAATCTACCGGTCTTTAGTATGGTTTGGCTTTTCATCTACAATTAGCATGTCTATGTGTTAGTTTCTCATTGTGTTACATTATGGTTGATGAGGATTTGAATTTATGGTTTTAATAATTAGATTTACGGTTTATTGAATATTTATCTAATGGTTCCTATTTTGATATCTTAACTGTGGATACTTGAAGTCGTTGGTTGGGATTGTGTTTGTTAATTGACAACTAATGAATGTGATTCTTACCTCTCTTACCTTTCAATCCGGTGACGCGGGGAGACGTGGTGAGTAGTTTTGATCAGACCTAGAGTAAACTAGATTGTAGAGGTCCACGGTTGACATTGATTAGGGTGACTTTTACTAGATTTGTCTGACAACCAAGTCCTTGTAATTGGGCCGGGAGATCAACCTGGTTGACAACCTCAGATACGTATGTTAGGGTGCTTTATGGTTAATTTCCTACAATAACCATTGAATCTATGTTTTTGGTAATCATCTGAAAAAGTGTCTTAAATTATCATAATGAATGCAATTGTCTCCGATGTTTGCTTGATTATCAGTTTTCCACTTCTTGGTTAGGTTTAGATTTTAATTGTTTTCATCTTTCATAATACTTTTCTAAAAGCAAACCCCCATTTTCTAGATTAATTAATTAATACTTTAGTTGACATCTAGTTTAACCGTTCCCAGTGGTAAGAACGATACCTGGTACTTTCCTACGCTATATTACTCACGATCGGGTACGCTTGCCTGTGAATGTGGTAATACTAGTTGGGTAAATAAAGGGTTAAAACTTGTGTCGCTTTTTATATATAATATTTACCGCATCAGCTATGTTCTTAATGACCGAGATGATTTGGGTACGTTTGACCCTAAGTCTGATGAGTCTATCTTCATTGGATACTCACATAACTCAAAGACTTACCGGGTATTCAACAAACGCACCCGAACCATCTTGGAAAGCTCAAATGTTGATTTTTCTGAAACTGAAACTTATTCTGATGCATGCCCTAGTAATCCAAATGCCTTACTGCCTGAACTGTCCACCGCACCACCGAGCACAAATCCTGCATCTAACTCTTTTGCTTCAGACTTCATAGACCTTGCAGACTACGATCTACCGACACTCACTGGACCAATCGTAGTTCCTGCTCAAGCTGTTTCAACTACCACTTTTGTGTCATCTGATGCTTTCATGACAGAGCCATCATCAAGTACTTCAACAAATTTAGTGACACCAGAGTCAGTGGTCTCTCCCTCTGAAACTTCTTCAATAGAACCTCCAACTGTTGCCTCACCATAACCTGTCCGAGAACAGACAACACACCCTGTTCTTGCACCAATTCCTGAAGATGCTCCTCTACCTTCACCGAGCTCTGCTCAAAGAACCTATGCTCAGGTAGTATGGGAGCCCCGGTTCGAAGTTGTTCTTAACATAGAACCACTGATGAATCTTCAAGAAGGCTCTTCAAGTGGAAACCAGACAGAGGTCTTAGCAGTGCACGACGAGAACGATGCATCAAACAATCAGCAAACGTATGTCACACTCCCACATACCAGAAAGTGGACTAGAGATCACCCCTCCTCCAAGATCATCGGGAGTCCTTCTCAATCTGTTCAGACCATATCTTCAAAGAATGTTGACAACCTGATTCTTTTTGGCGGGTTCTTGTGTGACTTTGAACCGTCAAATGTTCAGCAAGCTCTCTCCGATCCAGACTGGGTACGGTCAATGCAAGAAGAGTTGGTTGAATTCGAGCGCAACAAGGTGTGGCGTTTGGTGACTAGACCATGGGGAAAATCCATTATTGGCTTGAAATGGATTTTTCGGAACAAGAAAGATGAAAACGACCTCATTATCCGAAATAAGGCCCGGTTAGTCGCCAAAGGGTATCGCCAACAAGAGGGTATCGATTATGACGAGAAGTTTGCGCCTGTAGCCAGGATTGAGGCTATTCGGATCTTCCTCGCATATGCCACGCACAAAAACATGAATGTCTACCAGATGGATGTCAAGTGCGCCTTCTTAAACGGAGTTCTTCAAGAAGAGGTATATGTCGAACAACCTGAAGGATTCGTGGATCCGAGATATCCATCTCATGTCTATGTGTTGGATAAGGCGCTTTACGGTCTCAAGCAAGCTCCTCGAGCATGGTATGAAACTCTTACTGTTTACTTGATTGGAGTTGGCTACAAGAAAGGTTCAATCGACCCCACCTTATTTCTTCGAACATCAGGTAGTGATTTAATTATAGTACAGATATACGTGGATGACATCATTTTTGCATCTACGAAGCCTGAGTTGTGCAAGGAGTTTGAGAACACCATGAAATCACATTTTAAAATGAGCATGATGGGCGAGTTGACGTTCTTTCTAAGATTTCAAGTTCGACAACGCCCTGACCGCATTTTTATAAACCAATCTAAACACGTTCATGATTTACTCAAACATTTTGATTTCGGTGGTTCAAACTCCGCTGCTACACCAATGCCCAAAAATTTTCAACTAAATGCTGACTTTTCTGGCAAACCGGTAGATCAGAAGAATTATCGGGCAATCATTGGTTCCTTGCTCTATCTCAAGGCTAGTAGACCTGACATCGTATTTTCCACGGGTTTCTATGCTCGTTTTCAGTGTGATCCTCGTGAATCACACTTATCTGCTGCCAAAAGAATCCTTAGGTACCTGAAGGGCACACCGGACTTTGGCCTTTGGTACCCAAAGGATTCTGGCTTTGAACTAATCGCCTATACAGATTCAGATCACGCAGGTTGTAAGCTGAACAGAAAGAGCACCTCCGGAGCTTGTCAGTTCATCAGGGACAAGTTGGTTAGTTGGTCATCCCGCAAACAGAACTGTGTTTCACTCTCTATGGCGGAGGCAGAATATGTCGTCGCTTCGTGTTGTTGTTCACAAGTTCTATGGATGCAAACCGAATTGTCCGACTTTCGATACACCATGCAGAGGATTCCTATTTATTGTGACTCCAAGAGTGCGATTCAAATCACGGAAAATCCAGTTCAACACTCTCGAAGGAAACACATAGACATCTGATATCACTTCATCAAGGATCACGTCGAGAAAGGTAACATTGAACTGTATTTTGTGGAAAGTGACATTCAGTTTGTTGATCTGTTCACTAAGCCGTTTGATGAGAAACGCCATTTCTTTCTTTTAAACAAGTTACGAATGCTAGACCTACCGCCAGAAGTCTAGGGGGAGCCGGGAATCTGTATAATGTATGCATGTGTGTAGGGGGAGTCTCTTAGAGTATGCATGCATCTAGGGGGAGTGCCTTGTTTTGTGTGCTTGTTGTGTTAATGTTCTCGGATCCACATCACTTTGGATACCGTTTTTACCTTGTTTTTGTAAGTGTGGATCATAACGACGACTTCTGATTACCTCTAGATGCAAAATCCAATCCTGGGGTTACACAGTTAATACCTGAAGAAAAATCTCCAGGTTTGTCGATTCGTAAGGGTTCGCAGACTGAACTTGTCAACTTTTTGTGAACTTGAAAGTTCAGGGGGTGGTAGTGTCAAGTTTTTGAACTTACAAGTTCAGGGACTAAGTCTGCCATTTTATGAAACATAAGTTCAGGGGCTGTTTTTGAAAATTTTAAAACTAACAAGTTCAGGGACTTGTTTTGCACATATTTTGAAACTTGTAGTCCAGGGGTCAGTTTTGCCATTTGGTGAAACTCGGGTTTAGAGGGCCAAAAATAGAGAGCCAAACAGTATTTTCTCAATCAAACACAGTACAATTCTTGGAAAATATAAAAACTCAAAATCAGAGTTTACTATTTACTTTTCCAAAAATCATTCAACTTTTCCTCTCTCGTGCTCCCATAACCGTTGATCTCAACCGCTCGCGTTCTTGCTCCGATTTCAATTCCGAACACTTCATCGAATTCACGGTAAGATTTCGAGCAACCCTTACGTAATCATTTCGTCTAATTCAATCATCTTTATGGCCGAATCGAAGCCTAAAAGCTTTGCATAAACCCGAAACCCAAACTCTTTGGAATGGGTTTTCGGGACGTTCGATCGGTCTAAAAGTGTTTTTGAACTTGATTTTAGCTTCTATGCATCGTTTAAAACAAGTTTGGTTGGTCGGATCGTCGTTTTTAAGCATTTTTTGGTCGAGAAACCGAACAGTTTCGGTTTCCCGACTCGGGATATTCAAATAACCCGAGTCGGGAAACTTGAATGTTCTTGAGGTTTCCCGAGTCGGGGACGATGACGTCATTCAAGTATCCCGACTCGGGAAACATGAAAACCCGACTCGGGTTTTCGAGTTTACCGACTCGGATTTTTGGCAGGGAATTTTTCAACTTTCACGTTTTCCGACTCGGGAAACATGAAAACCCGACTCGGGTTTTCGAGTTTCCCGACTCGTACTTGATGCCAAGATATTTTGAATTTTTTTCCAAGTGTTAAAACTCTTTTCCGACTCGGGAAACCTTGTTTCCCGACTCGGGTTTCCATGGGAAACTTATCATCTTAAATTATTGCATGTCTACTTTCCCGACTCGGGAAAGTTGAATAACCCGACTCGGGTATTCGAGTTTCTCGACTCGTGTTCGTTCAAGGGGCTTTTCAAGTGTGAATCAAGCCAACTCGGGAAACACCTTTTCCCGAATCGGGTTTTTACCTTTCCCGACTCGGGAAATGTCAAAACCCGACTCAGTTTTTGGTGCTCCCCAAGTTGAGTTTTTTTTCTCAACACTTATCATTTTTTGTTGTTCTAACTTCTATAATTGTTTTGTTTGGTCAGAAATGGCTCGACAACAGAACAACCCCCGCTCGCCGATCGACAATGCTGCCGATCGTGCGTTGATCTTGCAGGCTATCCTACGTCCCATTACTCAGAACAACAAGTATGTGGATCTGAACAACATCCAGGTGCAAGACGAGGTGATCGTCGAAATTCTCAAGGTGCACCCGGTTGCCTATGCTATGCAAGCCGTGGTGAACGTGCCGATGATTTACGTGCAGCAGTTCTGGGCTTCCTCCCACCTCGAAACCCGAAACGACGTCCTGACTCTGGTAGGACGTGTTAACCAGACGGAGCTCACCGTCACTCTAGAGGACTTCCGACGTATCCTCCACTTACCAGCTGAGACTGCCGAAGATCCATTCGACCCACTGGTCTCTGGACCAGAGCTCTTCAACGAGATACTCGCTCTAGGAGTCCTGCCGGCCGAGAACCAACGCCTTAACGGGATCTCTCACATATCCCAGAGCATGTTGCCCCCACTGTGGTTCACCCTGTTCAACCTAATGAACAGGTGCCTTTCCTCCATGACCCGTAGAGTGGATAAGGCGTCGACCCAACTCTTGCATGTGATCCACTCCATCGCCTACGGACGACGGATCGATGTTGCTTCGTAACTCTGGCAAGACGTCACTCGGGACGTCGACACTACCCGGAACCAGCACTCGTCCATCCCTTGGATGAGATTCTTCAGTCTGATGATCCGCGATCATATGGATCGCCATCCCGAAGTTCGTCGTCGTTCGGGCCACCCAAGGTTCCAAAGCAAGCAGATCTCCAGGACGAACAAGCGGACCCTCAAGTCGGGTCAAGTGGAGATGCCAGTGCCCGAGCGTGTTCTATATATGGCGGATCAGTCGGTTGTGAGTGTAGGACTATATAGGGTATCCAAAGGCCTAGAAGTTGCATCCACGGACTCCTCAGAATCGGGGAGCCCTACCCAGGGTGCGCGACCCGTCCCAACTGAGCGTCGTGCCTCAGGTACGACGCGCTGGAGCTCCAGGGGGAAGCATTCGGTTCAGGGTGATGAGTGTGGACGTGATGGGAGAAGCGGGTAGAATAGTTGGTACTTCCGCCACTCCGCACTGGTCTAGGAACGATGCTGATTTAGCCTACCAGCGAATGGTAGTAGGGAGAGCTCACCGGGCCCGTACCCGCACTTATACTGACGAGCAAGCTGCTCTTCTATCTGATCCTGAGCGCATGATCTGTGCCAGGATCAAGCAGTACACCGGGATCCATCGTGATACTCCTTCCCTCATCTTCGAAGAACATCATGTGTCGTCCCCACCGCAACAACCAGAGCCGACCGGTGAGGATGTGGAAGCTACCCCACAAGAACAAGCACACATTCCTTCACCGCCTCATGCGGCCACGACACCTTGCCAACCTGGCGATCCTTCAGGCGAACTTTCCGGTGATGATTCCGATGGTGGCCACTCCTCCGAGCATACACCTTCTGACCGTCGTGACATCGATGACGAGGCCACCGAGTCCGAGCAAGTGGACTACGGCTCCGATGACGAATTCACGGAGTCCGTACCGGTTAAAGACGGCAAGGCCCAGCCGGAAGACGATGATGAGGCAACGTCATCCTTTAATGACGATTTTTCTGACGACCTCAATCTAGGAGGTGACTTGGCATCCGATGACCGAACCATCAACCACGAGGAAGAAGGTGAAGAAGTTGAGACTGGTTTGGAGGGACAAGGAGGTGAAAACCGGGAGTGAGAAAGTGAGGGTCTAGAAAAGGAGACCGAAGATGAAGAGGTCCACCTAGACAAAGAGTGGTTACAAATCAAAGAACAGGTCGGAGAAGAAGAGACTACTAGGAGTCTAGAAACGGTCGTCCTCCCTAGCCCGAGTCAAACCCCCATAGAGGCAACCCTCATATCGACCAGTCAGCCTATGCTGTCGGGTCAAGTCGCTGACAGCCAACCAGCGCATTTGCACTCCCAAACCAACCACTCGACCATCTCTCAACAGATGGTCGTTTCAACTTCTCACGGGGATTCAGCACAACTTCCATTGACCACTCACTCAGAGTCGGTCAATGTTGAGATAAGAGAGGAACTGCCCCACCTCTCGCCTTCTTTCAGAGCACCTCTAGTCTTAGAGCCACTTACCGAGATCTTTGGTATCCCTTCTTTTCTTAGGACACAATCGGGGGAATCACAAGCCGTGATCCTACGGGACTCGGCCGGAACGGAAGTAGTCGGTGCGTCTACAGACGCCCTTAGAGGATCATCTGGAAGCCCTGCCATGGTCAACATCATACCAGCCGTGACAGCAGGCCGAGAAAGTACCTTTGTAGGACTCTCTACGACAACCGGAGCACAAGCTGAACCGGGAGCAACATCAACGGGACTGGGTCCGACGGATTCTGGCGACATCCTAAAAGTCGCTCACGCAACATCATCGGGACCGGGTCCGACGGATTCGAACGACATCCTTAAAGTCGTCCACTTACAACTACAGCGGTTAGAGGAGGCAGATGCGGCCAGAGAGAGACTGGTCGAGGCGCTTGATAAAGCCTTGGCCGAAGCCAACCAAAGACGACAAGCCGATCTAGAGGCATCCTGGAAACTGAACGAAGACCGGGATCGGGAGCTTTAGGAGATTAAACGCCAAGTCAAAGGCAAACACGTGGAAACCGCTCCACCAACCGAAGCTCCGATCGCCCGACATTCCGGGGATGTCCTCCTCTTCCGAGATCGAGTGGTCTGCCCGAGATCCCTGGCTACGTTACCGAAAAAGAACAGCAACTCGTGATTGCCGGGTACACCCTTCAGGTGGACGGCCTGACCGAGAAGGTAAACAGACGAGAAGCCGAGATAGCTGCCAGGGACGAGCAGCTCGAGATCGCATCCAGGAACTAGAGGCTTTGTGCAGGTCTCAGGCTCAGCCTTCCAAATGGAGGCATGATGACCCTGATGACTCCGCACAGGTCCTCATGAGGGGGAGATACAAGCTAGCAAAAGGCTTCGTATCAACCTCGCCTCAACCTCACGTTTCGGAACATCTTTTGCACCAGCTTCAGCATCGGGAACAGCTCCGTCCAGAATCGCTCCACTTTATGAGGATTCTGATGACGAGTGTCTGGACGTCGAGTAGTTCCATTATGAGTCGATACCGTTGGACGAGGTAATCCAATTTCATCACGAGAAGCCCACCACTGAAGTTGACATCATCGCCCCAGAGTCGGCACCGACAGATCCTTCTAAGCTACAGATTCCGGAAGAAGCTAGAAGGATACTCAGTTCGCTTACCCAGAGCCTTCGTTTCCACAAGAAGGGGGATGATATCGTCAGCAACAGCCAGTACAACTGATTCCTCCCAACGGTCAACTTTCCAGAATCAGATGCGCCTCCCACTATCACAACAACCGTTCCAGACTCTCCGACTCAGACCATCATTCAGCTCAACTGGAACCACTCCGTGATCTTCCGGCCATTCATGGAAGAGACCTTCTCAAAGATCTTTCAGCAAGAGAAGCTTCATACTTGGTCTCCAAAGGTGTTCTTCAGGATCTCTCATCTGAAGAAGCTTCGACGCAGAACTTCCTACGTCCACCAGCGGGTCTGCAATTGGGCGAAGCACGGAAGAACTCGACTAAGGCGTCGATTCGTGAAAGTAACTGCGGTACGACCCTACAGACACGGGTACGAGTTTTTTCTCGAGTTTGACGTCCTTATGTACAGAACAGGCAGACCCGCCGAAGAACTTCAAGAGTGGACTTTCACAGAAGCAGACCTTGATCGTATACACTTAGAAGACCTTCTTGCCTTGATCAAGTATCTACAAGGTCCAATCCTCCGCCCCGACTACTACAACGATGGCCTTGAAGTACTCAAGAAGTATGTCCGTCACGCAATCACTTTGGCGCGTGTGACAGACTACCAGATGGCCATCGAGAGCCATCAACCGAAAGTGAATCTGCTTCGACCGAATCTGCAAGCACCAGCCGTCGGTTCCTACAGCCTCTACCTCCCGACAAAGATTCCAGAACACGGTGTCGTCTACCTCACACAGAAAAAGAAAGAGCGGAAGTTCATGCGCTTCGGGGAACTCGCTCAGTTTTGTGATGGCACCCTTCTGTATGTCTACAACGGGCTTCGGAGCAGGTTGGTAACTGATCAGATTCTGAAGACGAAGCATAATGACGGAAAGGCGAAGGTACTTGAGGCAATGAACCTGATCGAGGAGAAGCTTAAGGAGAGACTGATGTTCTGGAGAGTTGAAGCTGCATTGAAGCTGCGATCGAGAATCATCGGAGAGTGGGACGAGTACCTCCAGTTATCCAAGTAGGAGCCGGCGCTGAAGCTACCACCACCCTTCTAACTTCTTCCCAAAGGGGGAGATTGTTAGACCCTCCTTATGGGTTGTGAAGAAGTCAAGGGACTATCCGTTAGTTTTACGTTAAGTTGTTTTTGTTTCCGCTAGTGACGTTACCTTTTGTTGCCCTTTAGAGGAGTCATAGACTCCAAGGGCCTTTATTGTAATTTCCTCTTTCTTACCCCCTTATAAATAGAATGTAAGGGTTTAGGGTTTTAGTAATGCTTCATTTGGAAATCCTTCCACTTCAAGAAAATATAACTTCTCTTTCAAGCATTCTATTGTTTATTATTCTCATTTGATCATCTTTATCAAACAATTATTCTATTTCCATCTTGATTCTCTTTGGTTTTTGGACAAACAGGGTTGGTGTTTGCAATTACATTCTTTCACAATTGTCTTAAGGTTTTTCAACATTTTCTACAAATGTTTTGGTTTAATTTGAATCTAATATTGTTCATGTTTGATTCTCGTCTCCATATGTGTTGCTTTGGGAAAATACACAACAAATTCACGAGGAGATGATAAGGACGAAGAAGAGATGGTGACGAACTTCACTAGGTGAATTTATGTGTAAAGTGATTATATTTAGATTCATTCGGTGAATTTATGTGTAAATAAACATTATTTTGTATTCATTAGGTGAATTTAAATGTACATGGACATTATATGTGTATTCATCAGCTGAATTTTTGTTTGATTTTATGTGGTTAATTTAAATGTAAATGAACATTATGTTTGTATTCATTAGGTTAATTTTATGTAAATGGACATTATATTTGTATTCATTAGTTGAATTCTATATAAATGGACATTATGTTTGGATTCATTTGATGAATTAAGGTGATTGTTTATTTTTATTTTTTGAACGGCAAGTTAACGCGCACACACGTTCCAAAGGTATCGGGCCGTTACGGACAATCCCACTAATCCGCTGCGACCCGGCCCAACCTATGGCTGAACCCAACCGGCAGGTGTTAGAGACCCTATGGATCAACCCGAACCGGTCCCAAACCTGGCCCCGAAGAACCAGATTCAGAGTCTAGATATCTTAGCAAAGTGTCGCCCGTGGGATTCGAACCCTGGTAGTGTGGCTTTCACCCCCACACCCCCCAAGGATGTTACCTATCCAACTGAGCTAGCTCCAGTTGATTAGGGTGATTGTTTATTCATATGGTGAATCTGAAGATTCATTTGGTGAATATTTAGTTTCATATGAAGTTTCATTTACTAAATGAATCTGAAGTTTGATATGGTGATTCTGAAAATTCATGTGGTGAATATGAAGATTCATGTGGTGAATCTGAAGTTTCATCTGCTGAATCTGAAATTTCTAAAGTGTCATGTGGTGAATTTGAAGTTTCATATAATGAATATGAAGTTTCTGAAGTTTCTTATGGTGAATTTGAAGTTTTATCTAATGAATCTAAAGTTAAAGTTTTATATGATGAATTTGAAGTTTATCTAATGAATCTGAAGTTTCATATGGTGAATGAACAATGAACCTTTTTTGCAAAATGACGATAATGCCCTTTTTAGATCAAAGGCTTAGATTACTTCTCATGTTTATAATAACTAATTGGTCCTTCCGAGATTAAACCTCTCTCCCTCTCTCTCTCTCTAGATAGATGGACGGATGGACGAACGAACAAACGGACGGACAGACAGACAGACAGACAAACAGTGAGATTGCTTGAGTTATATCCATATTTAGGATTTCAAAACTAATGCATTTTTCATACATTATTGACTTTATCATTTAAAATTGACTGTATGAATCTTAAATACTCATCTATCTCTCAAACAAGAATACGATTTCAAACTATAACTAACATGAACTTCTGATTTTGAGATCGATGATCATTGAAAAAAATAAGTTCCAACCCGAAAGTTTAAAATAATGATGAAAAACATTATATTGATGGCCCTTTAAATAAGATTGAAGGTTGTTTTGATTGATTTTGTGATAGGAATATCGAGAAAAATGGTAACGTATTACTTAATCTGATGCTTCCGCACCAGATCCATCTTTGATAACTGTTTACCGTCTATCAAGGGTAATTAGAAGATATGTTTCGATTTTATTGTCAATAAGTCTATTAGCTGGATAATCATAAGAACTTCATAGAGTGGAAATCATCTTCTTGTAATTGTCTCGATAAGGTGTAACTCTGTTATCTTTCCAATGGTCTATCTTTTGCTAGCTTATAATGAATTATTGTTAAAAAAAAGAAATATAGGGAAAATAGTTTCATATAAATAATTACTATTTCTTGAATTCAACATTATTTTTATGATATAAACAACATATTAAAAATAATTTGGTAGTTATCGAGAACCATTTTTACATCTCTGGGCATAAAAGTGTTAATTAGGAACTGGCCCTATACAAGTATACATAGCCATTGGAAATGTTTTTTTTTTAAACGGCATTTATTAGACGGGCAAGCAAGACGCTAAAACCCGAAGCAAGCAAAAAACACAATTACAACAAGTTCAAGTTACAGCACCAGTCAACCCAATTAATAGACTTTCCAAAGGAACACCTGTTATGAAGCCAAAGATAAGCATAACTCTGAACTTCGTTAGCAGCTCGCCACGTGTTCAAGGGGGTATTAGAAAAGATAGCCGCGTTTCTTGCTCGCCATAAAACCCACAAATAAGCTAACAGCACCACCTCCTTGCACACCTTAGTTCTTTTGTTTTCTCTAACGTCAGACCTGCGAATGATAGGATCGTCAAAGTTGCTACCGTTAGAATCCAAGACCTTCCACCACGTGTTGATAACATTCCGAACCTCAGCCGATTTCCTGCAAGTAACGAAAATGTGCTCTCTATTTTCCGGACACTCTTGACACCACGGGCAAATATCATCAACTAACGCCACCCCTTTCCTTAACAGATTATCTTTGGTCGGTAACCTGTTCATACGGATTCGCTAGAAGAGAATACTTACTTTAGCCGGGACATTCTTTATCCAAATTGTCGAGCATTTTCCACGTCGAAGCGTCATATCGTCAAAAGCTTTTCTTAGAGAGTTGACATAATAAACACCGGAGCTATCAAGGCTCCAAGCCTAAGATTCGCTACTGGTTGTGATAGGGACAACAGAACATAAGCTTATAAGCGTGTTGAAATCCCTAGTTTCTCGTCCTTCACGTAAGCACCGCCTCCAACTCCAGTGAAAAACAAGTCCGTGAACCGCAGCAGTGACCCGGTCAGCAACCTTACAGTTTCGATCAGCATCCAGGGCTGCAAGGCGCAGGAAACGCTCAACCAACGGAGACAAGTCGCACCAACTGTCCAACCAAAAACGAGTATTGAACCCGTTACCAATTGATTTGGTAAGGAGAGAATTAAGGGAGAGGTTTGCTTTCGCGACAACCTTCTCGATGTTTACAATATTAACCCATGGGCTGCCTCTATTTGACGTATGCCCACTATAGCTAGAACAACCATGAACATCGTGAATGGCATCGATAACTTTTCTCCAAAGAGCACTATCTTCCAAACGATATCTCCACCACCATTTAGCGAGAAGTGCAACATTTAGTGCTTGAAGACTACCGATTCCCAAACCTCCTTTCTCATGCGAGTTAAGAACGACATCCCAAGCCACCCATGGAATTCGCGCCATATTATCTTTAGAACCCCAAAAGAAATCTTTTCTCACCGTTTCAAGCTTCTTCACCACTTTTCTAGGAGCTTTAAAGAGGGAAAACAGGTAAACCCCAAGGTTGCCAAGTACAGATTTAATGAGTGTGAGCTTGCCTCCAAAAGAGAGAATATTAGCTTTCCATGCCGAGAGCTTTTTAGAGAATTTATCCAACAGACAAGACCAATGTCCCGCTTTGTTCATTGAGAATCCGATTGGAAGGCCAAGGTACGAGAGAGGAAACTTGCCGATTTTACAACCCAAAGCCGAGCCCATTCTAGCAACGTCGACGCTCGGTACTTTAATGCCGGTGAGGGTACTTTTTCCCCAATTTATACTGAGTCTAGAGGCTGCGTGAAACCATCTTAGAATGCGCATAAGGTTTCGAATGTTGCGATCATTCCAAACACCCAAAAAAAACGGCGTCATCGGCGAAGTGCAAGTTTGAGATTTGGGGACCACCATTAGGTAATGCGATGCCTTTTAATAGTCCTTTCTCCATGGCCTCTTTCATAGCCGCAACGAGGCCCTCCATGGCTAAAATGAAAAGGAAAGGTGATAGAGGGTCACCTTGTCGAACCCCTTTCTCCATCTGAAACTGCTTGGTCGGAGAACCGTTTACGAGAACCGAAACGCCGAGGTAACGATACCTTTTATCCAAGCAATCCAATTATCTCCGAAACCCATTTGCCCCAAGATATTAAAGAGAAAGCCCCAATTAAGGTTGTCGAAGGCTTTCTCGAAATCGACTTTAAAGAGAAAGATTTTTTTTCTTCTTTTTCGCCCAAAAGATAACTTCATTAACAATAAGAGGGCCGTCGACTATGTTTCTTCCTTTGACAAAAGCTGTCTGTTCCGGACTGATTAACGACTCCAAAAATCCTTTCAATCTTTCAGCTAGCACTTTAGATATAGTTTTTGTGAGGCAGCCCATCAAGTGGATTAGCCGAAACTCCATAAGGCCAAGCGGGTCAGACACCTTAGGGACTAAGGCAATAAAGGACTCGTTACCTCCAAACTCGAGGTTTGGGTTGCTTTGAAAATACAAAACAGCCGCGGATATATCATCTCCAATAAGATCCCAATAATGTTTGATGAAGCCGAACGAGAAACCATCCGGGCCCGGCGCCTTGTTCGATCCAAGGTCCCAAACGGCCGCTTTAATTTCGTCCTTGGTGAAAGGGATCTCAAGACCTGCTCTTTGGGTAGCCGTGATTTTGCGTAAGAAAGTGGAAGGCAGGTCTGGTTGAATTGGATTCTTTAAATTTATCACGGAAGAACTCAAAAACCAAGCTCTTTATTCTAGATGGATCAGTGACCCAGGATCCGTTAGACGAGAGGCCATGCAAACGGTTGTGTTGTCTTCTCCTGTTAATCATACCGTGAAAGAAGGCTGAGTTTTCGTCCCCGTCAACCGTCCATTTAACCTACGCTGTTTGCTTGAGGTCTTCGTTATCAAGGTTCTCTAGCATAGCTAGATCAGCTTGAATGGCGCCTTTCTCGAGGAGGTCCGAATCAAGGAGACCCGCATCATCCTCCTTACCATCCAGCACGTCCAATTTATCTTTAAGAGCGACAATTTCTCCTTTTCTACCTGAAGGGGAGCGCTTTTTCCATTCCTTTAGCCGAGATTTAGTGCGGGAGAGATTAGAACAAACCTTGTGAATGGGGGAATGAAAGAACTGGATCCGGCTGTCATTCTTCCATACGTCTTTTACAATTTCCGTGACCTCTGGTAAATGGAGCCAGGAGTTGTAGAATTTGAAGGGAATAGGACCAAAATCCTGTCCATCGCTAACCAACATAATTGGACAATGATCCGAAAGGAGACGTTGGAGAGCAACCGAGCAAACATTAGGCCAGACTGAAATGAGATTGCGCGAAAGGAGAAAACGATCGAGTTTGCTCGCCTTACTGCCATCTGTGTTAATCCATGTGAATTTTCTCCCACCCATATTTGGCTCGTAAAGATCCATATCGGAGATAAAGGAGTTGAAACTCTAAGCTCCACTAGCATCAAAGAGAGAACCCCGACGTTCCTTTTTGCCGCGCACCTCGTTAAAATCACCGCAAACCACCCAGTTAACCTCTGGATGAGTCGACAAAAGGGAGGAAAGATTGTGCCAAAGGATGTCCCTGGACTCGTCACCATTATCTTGAGTCTTCTCTTCATCCAATAAATTGACACGATGGTTCCTATCAAGTTGCCTCCAATTTCTTCTGTTAGACGACCTAATTCCATCGTCCGAAGAAGGGTGATCACTTTCGCTTTTTTCAACAAAGAACGCCTTACCAGAAACGTCGCCGGAATTAAAATTTGAGCACTTGTGGACCCTTTTCCGATTGCAACCACATTTAGTCACCAATATCTTCACCTTCCTTCTGCATCTGATTGCGTTCGACGACGGTAGGGGCGCATCGAGAGCATTGGGCTTGAGCAGGGAGTCGGATTTTGCTTGAGAAGAGGCTAAGAATGGGCCAAAGACTTGGGTCTGGGGTGAGAGTCCAGTTGAGATTCGAGAAGATGGGACGGATCTACCTGAGGCAAATTTCGGCCCGGATTGATGGAGTACGTCAAACCCTGACCCAAGTAAGGGTGACGCTTCCATTGACCTTTTGGATTCCTCACGATCATCATTGCGAACCTTGGGGATACCAAGGGTTTCCTCGGGAACTGCATCCCCACCACCACGCGCCGTTTCAGTCTTGGAACTGATACCCCGGCTTGCCGCCTCCTCTACGCCGGTTGCCGTCATGCTTTTGTCGGATTCATCACTTGCACCATCCTCGCCGACTCCGAGAGACTCAGAATCCGACCAAACAGTGTCTGATGAATCATGAAGCATTTAGAAAAATGTCCGAGAGCCACTGCAAAATGTTGATTCCTATCAACAAGCATTTAGAAAAATGTTCATGAAGCTTACAATTCTACGTTGATTTTTTTTTCTTCTACCATGCATGATAATGATCATATCACGAATTGAAAAAAAAAAGTAATTTTGATTGGAAAAAAAAAACATAAAACAAAATGGTTTAATTAATCAATCATGAAATAACAAGTTCACAAGAAAGAAACCGATTCAGATTCAACATTTTCCACAAATTAATCAATCATGCCCCGTTAAAGATCCTCCACGTCTGGCCACATCATTCAGCGACGGTGGTGGATCTAACAACGACATCGAATTCCCTGTGGAAGGTTGCGAAATGACGACCGGTGTGCAATCTGAAAAGGACGGTCGATGACCATCATCATCATCATCATCATCATCATCATCATCATCCACAGTCTCATGTTGATCCTGGTTCATCGAGTTTAGTTGGGGATTTACGGTTTTGGATGGAGGTGGATTCGGAAAGTTTTTCCTAAACATACTTCCAACCAAACTCATCACAGCTAAATCTTCATCTTCATCTTCATATTCATATTCATCTTCATATTCATATTCATCTTCATCTTCATCTTCATCTTTATCAACCATCCGCCCATTTCCGGCCACCAAGTCCCCCGTTAGAGATCCTTCACGTCTGGCCACAGCATTCTGCGACGGCGGTGGATCCACCAACGACATCAAATTTCCGTCGGAAGATTGCGAAACGAAGACTGGTCTGAAACCTGAAAAGGACGGTCGTTGACCACCATCATCATCATCAGCAATCCATTCAACATGGCCTGATGATCCACAATCCATCGTGTCACGTTGATCCTGGTTCATCGAGTTTAGTTTGGGATTCACGGTTGACGGAGGTGGTAATTGACCGTTAATATGGCGGAGTTTGTTGTTATCGGAGGTCATTTTATTGTAGGAAGAATGCATATTGGAGATGGTTGTTTTGGCTTTTGAAACTGAAAATGGTGGATTTATATAGAGACCCATCGATGGAATTGAAGCAATTAATGGTCAACGCCCTCTTCTTTAGCAATGGGAGAAAAGTCTCACACGTACCTTCTTCTCGAACTTATTTACCAAGGAGAAAGGAAAGTGGGGGGGAACAAAGAGTAGTAGAATGAAAGAATAGTACTTGGAGTTGGAGAGTTGGAGTCTAGAAATTATTTTAGGATGAAAAAATTGAAAACCAAGAACAATGATGAGAAGCTTTCTTAAAAAGGAAAAAGAAAGGAAAGAAACTAGAAATGTAAAAAAAATAAAAATACTACAATTATTAAAAGAGGAGATTATACTTTTTGGTTCTTGTATTTGTTAATTGCTATCAACTTTCGTCTCTCTTTTAAACTAGTTATAGTTTTGATTAGGATGGTATTTTTGACATGATCCACTGACCTAACCCGATACGACACGAAGATAAACGAATTTGGATTAAGGTTTCTGACCCACCAACCCGTTTATTTCGTGGGTCGTGTCTCCGGGTTGGCGTGTCGACCCGCGAACCCGTTGATCTTTTAATTAATTTTTTAATATTTTTTATATAATAAACAAATTTTTAATTATTTTTTATTTTTTATTTTCAATTGAGCGTCCAAATAAAATATCTCAAATTCCTAATCTGATTTTTGCGTAACCAGACTAAGCTTTGGTCGTTTTTGAATTTGTGTTGTATATTCAATTTTGAACTTGGTTGCTTTTCAACTTTGAGATTTGAGTCTTAAAGGAAAAGATGTCAATTTCTTTTGAAGATTCCAAAGGGTTAATAAATTTAGATAATACGATTGCATCTAATGTACCGTTTATTAAAAACTCATGTGAAAAAGCCCAAATAGAAAAATGATATCGACTTTAGTACATTAGAACGAGATCTTGGAAAGCAATTTATAGGATATTAGCTAGTCCGGTTATCAAAAATTTTAATTCATAAAAGGGAAAACAAGGCTTGAGAGTGGTAACTGATAAGTGAGGCTAATAACTCTTACCCTTTAAAATGTTTACGGTGTAATAAATAAATAAAGCCTACCATCAATCCATCCATATTTTAATGACCATAAGTGTAAGTGTTATTTTATAAGGTAACCGGATGGTAAGGTAAGCACTTATCAAATAAGCACTCATAAACATTCACTAAAAAGTGTTGATTCCTAAGGATAAACATTTAGGAAAATGTTTCCTACGCCTCTTAGGTTGGATCGATGAAGTCATCATGAAGCTTAGAGCATCTTCAACGGTTTTGTTATATTTTTTTCTAAAATAGAAAATATAAGATCAAGTTTTCTAAAACTTTATCATTTTATTTCCAACTGCTAGTTTTGCTAGTTTTGAGAATTTATGATCATTTATACTAATAAGAGCTAAAGATGCTTTACAATTCTATTTTGATTTTTTCTTTCTACGATGACAATGATAACGAAGAAAAAAAAAAGTAATTTTGATTGGGAAAAAACATAAATGAAAATGGTTTAATTAATCAATCATGAAATCTCAATTTCCACAAATCATTCATCATCATCCTTCTTGCCGTCTGAATTCGGAAAGTGCTCCTTGAACTTATTTCCAACCAAACTCATCCCACCTAAATCTTCCTCTTCATCTTCAACTTCATCAACCATGGGCCCTTTTCCGACCACCAATTCCCCCGTTTTCGATTCTTCACGTCTACGCACATCATTCAGCGACGGCGCTAGAGCCACCGATGACATCGAATTCCCGACGGAAGGTAGCGAAACGCCGACCGGTCTGAAAGCGGAAAGAGACGGTGGTTGACCACCATCATGACCATCGTCAATCCAGTCAACCTGATTACCTAATGATCCAGGATCCACCGTCTCACGTTGATCCTGCTTCATCGAGTTAAGTTGGGGTTTCACGGTTGACGGAGGTGGTTGACCGTTAGTATCGCCGTCGTCGAGATGGCGGTTTTTGTGACCACTGGAGGTCTTTTTTTTGGTGGAAAACCAGGAAGAAATTGATTGAAACATTTTGGAGATGGGTGTTGTGTTTGATACAGAAATGAGTGAATTTTTATAGAGACTAGTGAAACAAGGAGGTTGATGAGAATTGGGGAGGAAGATGTTGGTTATGACGAAGTCAACGTCTTGTATATTAATGGCAGAAAAGTCTCACACGGTCTTCTCGAACTTATTTAACCAAAGGAGAAAGAAAGGAAAGGGCGGGAAACGAGTAAAATGAAGAATGATTTGTATTCTAGAAGTCATTTTAGGAGGAAAAAAATTGAAAAACAAGAATAATGATTCTTAAAGAAACTAAAAATGTGTAACTATTTTAAAGAAGAAAAAATAGGAAAAAGAAACGATGAGACTTTACTTATCGTCCCTGACATTTGATCGTTTTAATGGTTTTTATCTCTTAACTTTGTTTTGATGTTTGATTGTTTTTAATGGTTTTTATCTTTTAACTTTGTTTTAACATATTTATCTCTTAAGTTGGATATTTCACAACGATTGTTATTCCTCCACTTAACGGTCGTTAAGTTTTTTTAGCTAACTCCAATTTAATGAAGGTTGTTTCGCTCAAAATATGTCGTTTTAATTCACAAAACTAAGCCTTAATTTTTCAAAAGAAAATACCGCAAGCGTACGGTGTCGTAGCATACGGGTCGAACACGGGGAGGCAATGGACTAAGCACGGGATTACACCTCTAGCGTAGCTAGTCGTGCGAAATCAGTTTTTGAAGATTGTTGTTTAAACTAGGCGAGAATTGAAACTAATTACAATTAATCTAGATAACTAACAACGACCTAAGTAATCTAATAGCTAAATTAACCAAATAATAACAACGAGGATCAAAATCTAGCATACGATTAATTAAGACCTAAAACAAGCAAAACTACAAACCTAGGGGACACTTAACTACGGGAAACTAAGAACACCAATCATAAGGGGTGATGAGCATCGCGTTGAATCTTCTCAAGTGGGATTATTGAGCACAAAAGAATCCAATTCCCCCTTCCGAGGCTAAAAGGATCGTTCTCGACAGAGATTGGTTATTTCCATACCAATTCCCGTGTAAGAACGGGTGCTCAATAAAAGTCCCAATTGATCAAGCACCTATTTCCATGGTAAGAGACCAATTTCGAACCAATTTATCAAGTAGAGATCGAACTTCCATTCAATCAACACTAGAACCAAAACAATTTAAAACTCACGACTTAGGTGAAATCACTAACTTCCGTCAGATGATTTCACCAAAAGGGGCGTTTGTTGAAAAACCATTGAAAAAGAAACCCAATTGATTCGACCTAAATTGAAATCATACGACACTCATTACACCTAATGATCGAATGGACAATCTAAACTACGCTAAAAACATCGGAAACGAAACTTGAAGGTGAATCTACACATAACCCAAATCCAAATAAAACCAAGAACATTGATCATTATACTAGAAATGACAATAAACCTGATAAATTCAAAAACTAGTTTAACCATGAAGTGAATCTTCAATAAGAATAAACAAAACCCAAATTAGCTAATCCTAAAGTGAGAGATAACAAAGATAAGCAATGAATTTAACCATTCATCAATCTAAGATGCAGAAAATGAACAACCCAAAGCTAATAGTGCAGTAAATCTAAACAAAAGTGCAGAAAATCAATGGATTCAACCAAAAGTTGCAGAAAATAGCATTAACTAGCACCAAATATCCATAAACAAGAAATTAAAGCAATAAGATAGCAATAGGAGGTTGAGAATAGGGAAAAAGAGATACGATTGCTACCAAAATGCAGATCTTCTTCAAGAATGAATCAATCCATCATCTCTTTGGCAAGAAATCAACCATAGAGCTCTTAATCCTTCTCCCCAACCTCTCTTCTAGGTTCAAATTCCCAAAATTCCCAAAAAGGTAAGATAAAAGTCGGCTACTGAAAGTTGTCCTGAAAACTAGGGCAAAAAGCGTATTTAAACCAAGTACAAAATGACCGAAATACCCCCGAAGGGAAAAAGTACAGCAGCATCAGCAACCCTAGCGGCCGCTAGAGCAAATGGCTAGCGGCCGCTAGCCTTCAAGTCAGCCAGCCTTCTTTTTTCTTCGGTCCGGTCCGGTTTCTTTCTCATGGGGCTTCGAGCTTGCTTCCGTTCTTCTCCTTGCTTGCTTCTTTTCCATCCATCTTCAAGGCCGCATCTCCCTTGATTTCACCGTCCAATCCTCCGCTCGGCTCTTTTCCAATTCCGACTTCCCCGATCTTGTTCGCACCTCCCTCGAACACACCATCACGCGCAACTATAAACTGAAAAGCACTCAAGGAACAAGGTTAAACGCACAAGGGACAATTAGGCGATTTAAAACTAAAACTAAGTAAAAACGCAAAGAAAAGATGCATGAAAAACTAGAAAGGAAAGAAAACTAAGATAAAGAATGCATAAAGGATGAGGATAAAAAACGTGCAAACAAAATACCCACAAGCTAGGCCTTCCTTGTCCCCAAGGAAGAGAGTAGCCTAAGAGAAACTAGAAGGGAAAATAAAAGAGCGAAGTAAAAATGATAATCTCCACAATCATCGAAACAAATAGACACGTAGCTCTAACAAGCGCACTAGACAATTCGGCTTTCCGTATAAAATTGCACTAAATTACCAAGAGTTTAGACTACTATGCCAAAGGAATACCTAACCGCCAAAGTGCTCGAACCTTCACGATACAACCCAAATAAATCATAAGAAAACCGCGTCGCCTAGGGTTCCACAAAAACCACGTAGCCACTAGGGAGAAGGATGGTGATCGTACTCGGATAGGTACTCGCGGTCTCGCTCAATTCACTCAAGTGTGTTTATAGGACGGTGTATGTGCTCGAGTCCATCCCAATCAAGAAATGCGCTTTTGACGCGTTTGAAGTAACTCTCAAGTCTAAAAATCCTAATAAGTTGCATAAAATGAGGTCTTTGGGTTAGGCTAGGGGGTAAGGTGATTCGGGAGTGATAAGGGCCTATACGAGAGGGTTACGGGTTTTGAAATTTACTCTCTTTTTTTTTTTTTTTTTTTTTTTCATTATGTGCACACGGGTCAATTCCTAATTCATGACGGACTAAGGCTGAAAAGTTGACCTATTATTATATATATATATTTTTTTTCTTTCTTCTTTTTTTTTATTATTCTTTTTTTATTTTATTTTTTTTTTTTTTTTTCGGTCACCCACAAGCTATGCTTGTTTTAGGGGTTTGATTGATGCAACTACAATTGCAAAAAGCCCAATCCAAAGAATTTCGGACCTTAACTCTAAGTGTGCAACCAATTCGGGGGTTAAAGGGTGTTGGGGGGGGGGGGAAAGAGAAAGGTTACGGTTTATTAGGCTCAAAAGGGGTAATCAAATGGAAAATAATATTTTTTTTTCAAGGGTATAAAGAAAGAATGGCCTCTATGCAACCTAAAAGTATTCTAAACGAGAGCTACGTCAAAAACCTAAAGTCGCACCTTGATGGGAGGTAACACACAAGAAAAGAGATGGGATTGATTATAGATGTGTCAATCCAAAGCCCAAACTCTTACGGTTCTATTCTATCCAAGTAGTCACGGCTCAATAAGGGGGGCTACGATGATCAAGCTAGTCCTAAGGCAACGAATAATGTTAAGTGGGTCGATACGCGTTAGTGACAAACTAAGGCAAAGAGGCATCCTATCTTATGGTAGTCTTCACTAAAGGTAATAGATTGCAAGGGTATACTAGAGGGCCTAGTTGTCCATTTGTACTTAAAGAGAGCTAGTAGCTATAAGTCTCAATATTGCGGAGATAGATCAAAAATAAATTAGAAGGCAAATCTTTTTTTTTTTTTTAGAAGGGGGAAAGCATATACAGACACAAAACAAAGAGGACGCAAATGAAAACAAGACCTAAACGCCACCCACAAGCAAAAAGAAGCATTGTCCTCAATGCTTGAAGTGGAATGCATGAATGCATGAAATGCAACTACCTAAATGCAACCTAAAATGCAAGGGTAAAATAAAAGAAGAAAAGCCTACTGTCCGGAGCCGCCGGGGGCGTCCCGGTGGCCGTAGTAACCTCGGTACTCGAAGTACCCGAATAAGTGCCGTTGCATTTCGGAAATGGTTTGCGTGTTGTTATCCACCCGGGAGTTTAGGTTGTTGAATTGTGTAACGATATCGAAGTCCGGGGGGAAGTTGTAAGCGTGTGGTTGTTGTGCTTGAGGTGGAATGTCATCCTGCGGATCCTCCGCCACATCGGGTGGGTAGGACCAATCGGTGTCATCGGCGATTCTAGTGCGATTGGGGTTTGGGAGGAAGGAATGGTGAGTGAGCTTAGGTCCATATAACCAAGAAAAACGGCCGGGACCTTGAGGACGGAGCATCCACATCTTTTTCAAAGCGGCGATCGAAAGGGTGTCATCGCCTTCGATAAAGGCGGCATTTTCGGGGAATTCGACCGGGATGGAGGATTTGTGAATGAGGTAAGTGATTAAACCACCACATGTGATTTTTCCGCTATGCCCATCCCTAACCTTACCAAATTTATTGGCGAGGAATGCCGCAAAGTCGAGATGCGGGGAATTAGGTGTAATCATGCAGAAAAGGACATAGAGCTCAAAGGCTAAGACGGTCCCGGCATCGTGATGCGCGAGGAGAGTGGTGGTCAAGACTCGATGGGCGATGCGAAGGCACGGATGGCGGACGTTTGTGGCCTTCGCACCTTGAGAGTGATAATTCTCACGGCGACCCGAAATTAGCTGCCAAAAGGCGGTGGAGTCAAAGTTGTCACTACCATACTCATCGTTAGGTCCAATGTATTCAATGCCCTCAACCTTGGGACATCCAAAGATAGTCCTGACATCATCAAAAGTAAGGGTGCAATCGTGACCGTTTACGCGAAAGCGCATCCTCTCGCTTTGTAAACTGTAGCGGAAACTGGACAAAAACTCAAGGGTGACACGCCTGGAGGTCTGTGCATAGGCTGAGAAAAGGCCGGGTAACCCAATGTTACCTAGGAGGGTTTGCACCCCGTCAGAAACGCCTAGCGCGTTTAAGGCACGACGGTCCACAAATTTCGTGGGGGTGAGTGGACGCTTGTACAACCGCTCAAAGATTGAGGCTTGGCTATCGTCTTTGAAAATAATGCCTAAGGTGTCTGGCCTAGGGACAGGTTCAGGGACGGGCTGCGACTCGAGCTTGGAGTGGGAGGTTGAACCTCTTTCACCCACGGGTCGTTTTTTGCCAGTCGTCTTGACACGCTTTGACATTGTGTACGTGTGTGAGGTAGTAACAAACCAAAACCAATAATCAATTTCGAAGGGTGAATGATACACCCACAAGCAAAAAGCCAAGACTAACAGTTTATTGAAAGCAAAGTAAAGGAATTCAGATATCTAAACAAACAAAGCAATTATGTTGACAAGAAAGTAAAAGGAAAGAAACTACCAAAGCCTTTGACGGAAAATTAGCACAATTCAGCAACCAAAAACTACCCACAAGCTAGCTTAAGCAAGGTTGGAGAGATTGAAAGAGGGAGATTTGACCTAGGTTGAAAAAGGGGTGAGAAGGGAGAAAATGGTGAAAGGAGGTGAATGAGTGAGGGGAATGGTGGAGAAAGTTGAAGATTGGGTGTTTTGAGGATGGGGAAGGTGAAAAAGTGAAGAGTGGTGGGTGAAAATGGCGGATTCCGGCGAGTTCTTGGTGGTGGTCGGCGGCAGAAACGAGAGAGAAGAGGGAGAGAGATGAAGTGGGCGGCTAAGGGAAAGAGGAGGGTGTGCTAGGGTTTTAAACAAGAAAGAAGGGAGAAAATAAAACACAGCGCCGCTAGAGCAACCGGCTAGCGGTCGCTAGCTTCATTAATTTTTTTTTTTTTTTTTTTAACCTTAGCGGCCGCGAACAAAAAAGAAGAGGAAACAGTAGCAAAAACGAGCATAGCTAGCGGCCGCGAGAGCAACTAGCTAGCGGTCGCTAGCCTCTTTCATTTTTTTTATTTTTTATTTTTTTTTTTTTTTAAAACTATCCTTAGCGGCCGCGAATAAAAAAGAAGGAGATACAGAAGGAAAGCTAGCGGCCGCGAGAGCAACTAGCTAGCGGTCGCTAGCTCTCTTTGTTTTTTTTTTTTTTTTTAACCTTAGCGGCCGCGAACCAAAATTTGGGTGAAACAGAAGAAAGAACAAAAAGGGCTAGCGGTCGCTAGAGCAAATGGCTAGCGGCCGCTAGATACTGAAATTGAAAATTTAAGAGAATTTTTGTTGGGGGGGGGGGGAAACGGCTCGTTTCTTGTCGCGAGCTTGACGAAGAATTGTTCAAAGAGAAGGAAGGGATTTGCTCGGGGGTGGAAGGCCAAAGGAGTGGCCTTATTGCCCACCGCCTTGCGAAGGCTCGGGTAACGGAAAGGAAACGGGGCCCGGTATTGGCGTGCCGGCTCGATAGTGCTTAAGCCGCTGTCCGTTAACCTTGAAGGTTCGGGACTCGCAAGCTACCTCGACGGCCCCGTAAGGAAAAACACGAACGACGGTAAAGGGGCCCGACCACCGAGAGCGGAGTTTTCCGGGAAATAGTTTCAAACGAGAGTTGTACAATAAAACAAGATCACCTTCCCGGAACTTTCGACGCAAAATTCGGTTATCGTGCCACCTCTTAGTCTTCTCTTTAAAGACACGCGAGCTCTCGTACGCATCGAGGCGTATTTCATCGAGTTCGTTGACTTGTAGGAGTCGACGTTCCGCCGCATCCTTGTAATCAAAATTCAAAGCTTTAACGGCCCAAAAAGCCCGGTGTTCAAGCTCAACCGGAAGATGACACGCCTTGCCATAAACTAAACGAAAAGGGGATGTCCCGATAGGCGTTTTAAAAGCGGTTCTATAGGCCCAAAGCGCGTCATCGAGCTTTATGGCCCAATCTTTCCTTGAAGCCGCAACGGTCTTCTCAAGAATGGACTTAAGCTCCCGGTTAGAAATCTCGACTTGACCACTCGTTTGGGGGTGGTAAGCGAGTCCAACCCGGTGTTGAACACCGTACTTTTTCAAAAGAGACTCAAATTTAGACTCAATGAAGTGACTACCACCATCGCTAATGATGACTCTAGGGACGCCAAACCGAGGAAAAATCGTACGCTTTAAGAACTTAGAGACAACTCGGGAGTCATTAGTGGGGGAAGCGATTGCCTCGACCCACTTAGACACGTAATCGACGGCTACTAAGATGTAACGATTAGAGTAGCTAGATGGGAACGGCCCCATGAAATCGATGCCCCAAACATCGAAAAGCTCGACCTCAAGAATATAATTGAGGGGCATCTCATGGCGCCGAGAAATGTTTCCCGTGCGTTGGCAACGGTCGCATTTCCGGACGAAAACCTCGGCGTCCTTAAAGATGGTCGGCCAATAGAAACCAGAGTGAAGAACCTTAGCCGCCGTCTTGCCCGTACCCGCATGTCCTCCGCAAGGTAGGTCATGACAATGCGCTAAAATAGATTCGGTCTCTTCACTCGGAACACAACGGCGGATGATAGAATCGGCACAGGAACGATAGAGGTAAGGGTCGTCCCAAAAATAAAATTTGACGTCGTGAAAGAACTTTTTGCGTTGGTTGGAATTAAGGCCGTGAGGCTCAACACCACATGCAAGGAAATTCACGATGTCGGCGTACCAAGGCGAGTCACAAGAAGCTACGGCGAGGAGGTGGTCATCCGGTAAAGAATCATTGATTGGGGGAGAAGAGGGTGAAGATCCTAATTCTAGACGCGAAAGGTGGTCGGCTACGGAGTTCTCGGATCCGGGCTTATCTTTGATTTCTAGGTCGAACTCTTGTAGGAGTAAAATCCATCTAATCAATCTAGGCTTAGCGTCTTTCTTACTCATCAAATGTCTAAGTGCAGCGTGATCGGAGTAGACGACAACCTTTGATCCTACAAGATACGTCCTAAATTTCTCAATGGCATAGACAACCGCTAGGAGTTCCTTTTCCGTAGTCGAGTAATTGAGTTGGGCCGGATCTAGGGTTTTACTAGCGTAATGTATAGCATGCAACCTACCATTTTTCCTTTGTCCTAACACGGCTCCTACGGCATGGTCGCTCGCATCACACATTAGTTCGAAGGGGAGCGACCAATCGGGCGGTTGAATGATTGGGGCCGAAGTCAATTCTTTTTTAAGGCGCTCGAAAGCATGAAGGCATGTATCATTAAAGACAAAGGAAGTGTCCTTGGCTAAAAGCTCGGTCAAAGGGCGGGCTATTTTTGAAAAGTCTTTGATGAAACGCCGGTAAAAACCGGCATGCCCGAGAAAACTACGCACCCCTTTGACGTTCGTCGGGGGTGGTAGTCCCTCAATGATCGAGATTTTAGCCCGGTCAACTTCAATTCCACGACTCGACACAACATGGCCTAGAACGACTCCTTCGGTGACCATGAAGTGGCACTTCTCCCAATTAAGGACGAGGTGCACTTCTTGGCACCGAAGCAAAATTTTAGAAAGGTTAACGAGACAATCGTCAAAATCCGATCCGTGTACCGAGAAATCGTCCATAAAAACCTCCATTGATTTTTCGATGAAATTTGAGAAAATTGCCATCATGCACCTTTGAAAGGTGGCCGGCGCGTTACATAGTCCAAACGGCATACGCCGATAGGCAAACGTGCCGTATGGACATGTAAACGTTGTTTTTTCTTGGTCGTTCGGATGGACCGAAATTTGCAAAAATCCCGAATACCCGTCTAAATAGCAAAAATATGAATGATTAGCAAGGCGTTCTAGCATTTGATCTATGAAAGGCAAAGGGAAATGGTCCTTCCGGGTGGCTAAATTGAGTTTTCTATAGGCAATGCACATCCGCCACCCGGTGACCGGCCGAGTCGAAATCAACTCTCCCTTGTCATTGTTAACGATGGTCATGCCCCCTTTTTTAGGGACTACTTGAACCGGGCTCACCCACGAACTATCGGAGATAGGGTAGATGATTCCCGATTTAAGTAGTTTCAAAACCTCTTTTTTCACTACTTCTTTCATGTTAGGGTTTAACCTACGTTGGGGCTCAATGGAGGTCGTGTGCTCGTCGTTAAGTAAAATCCTATGGGTACAAAACGAGGGGCTAATCCCCTTGATATCGTCAATGGAATAGGCCAACACACTTCTATACTTCCTAAGCACACATAATAACTTATCTAGTTCAATATCGGACAGCAAAGCATTAACAATAACAGGATAAGTATCATCGGCACCTAGAAAAGCATATTTCAGATTAGGAGGGAGGGGTTTAAGATCTACCTTCGGCGATGTCTCAACCTCATTGTTCGGGATGTCCGGAAGGCGCTCGGTTGGTATCTTCTTCTCGAAAGGCGCACTCGCATCAAAGGTCTCTTCAATCATCCGCGCATCACCATCATCAACCAATAGCTCTTCAGAAAATACGGTTTCTAAGGCGTCGGCTATTTGCACGTCATCCATGGAGGAAGGCAAACCCATCGACTTCCTCAACTCGAATTCCACCTTCTCCCTTCCCACGTTCAACGAAAGTCTACCGTTTTTGACGTCAATAATGGCCCCCGCGGTAGCAAGGAACGGGCGGCCTAGAATGATGGGAGTATTGACGTCTTCCACCATCTCCAAAACTACGAAATCGCACGGGATGATAAAATTCCCGACTTGCAACGGTAAGTCTTCCAAAATGCCCACGGGATATTTAATCGAGCGATCCGCGAGTTGCAAAGAGATGTTTGTGGCCTTCAACTCCCCCCTTTGAACCTTGCTCGCAATTGTCAAAGGCATAAGGCTCACGCTCGCCCTCAAATCACATAGGGCCCGATGGATGGATATTCCGCTAATAGAGCACGGGATCGAGAAACTACCGGGGTCCCCGAGTTTGACGGGACAAACGGTAGTGATGAGTGCGCTACACTCCTCGGATAAGATGACTCTACTTCGCCTTTTTGTCGAGATGAGGTCCTTAAGGAACTTTGCGTAGGTCGGGATCTCGGTTATCGCGTCCATGAATGGGATTGTGATGTGCAACTGTCGCATCATCTCCAAGAACTTGCCAAGTTTGGCCTCTAACTTCGCTTTGGCCAACCGGGCCGGGTATGGAACGTTCGGAACCCGAGTTTGAGTAGGAACTTGGGTGAACTCCTTACCCATTTCCTCAACTGAAACATCATCGCCTTGAGCCACCTTTTCACCATCGCTACCCTTTTCCTTGCCTTTATCACCACCACTCGGAATCAAGCCTCTTGTCTTTCTCTCGACTTCTTTCAAAATCTTCCCGTCTCTCAATACAATAGCGTTCATTTGAGCCCTTGGATTGGGCTCGGGTTGGCCCGGCAATTGCCCTTGCTGTCTCGCCGAATTGGCTATTTGTTGGGCCAATTGGGATATTTGGGTTTCGATGATTTTGTTATGGGAGGTCATCGCTTCAAGGCGGGTATTTACTTGCTGCAGTGAATTGTTGAAGAAGTCATTCTTATGACCTTGTTGAAGGATAGAGGTTTCGAGGAGGGTTTCCATGTAGGATCTTGGTGGGTGTGGTTGGAGTGGGGTGTTAGGAAGAGGAGGGCGGAAGTTGTCGGGTTGAGGTTGTTGGTTTTGGTATTGTGGTTGGGGTGGTGGAGGTAGAGGTGGAGGTTGATATGGTTGTTGAGGAGGTGGTTGATATTGTTGTTGCGGAGGTGGTTGATATTGTTGTTGCGGAGGTGGAGGGGGAGGTTGGTATTGAGGAGGGGGTTGATGGTGTTGATGTTGTGGTTGGTTATTTTTATAGGAGAGGTGTGGGTGGTTGCGCCAACCGGGATTGTACGTTTGAGAAAAGGGGTCATTAACTCGATATTGCCCGCGAGGTTGGAGTTGCAAGGCATTCATTTCTTCCATTGTACAATTCATGGTGGCCGGGCACGCATTGGAGTCGTGGCCTTGCACACCACAAACGACACATATGTTCGGCGGCTCTTGATATTGTTGATGAGGGGCTCTTGCAAGTTGTGCTAATTTATCATCGAATGACGCACTCATGTTGTCGATCTTTGCCACGATAGAAGCCATGGTGTCGGAATCGGAAGAGGAAGGTCCTTTTGGATGAACCGCGCGCTCGTTGGGCCATTGGTAATGATTGATGGCCAGATTTTCGATGAGATCCTTAAGAAAAGCGGGAGTCTTTGTCATAATGGTTCCCCCGGCTGAAGAGTCAATGGCAAAGCGTGCGTCCGATCTCAATCCGTTGTAAAAGAGTTGGATTAGCCTCCAATCCTCTATCCCGTGATGAGGACATTGCCGTTGGAGACTTTTGAACCTCTCCCATGCTTCGTATAATTCCTCGGTGCCGCCCTGAGTAAAATTAGTGATTGCCTTCGTGAGATTAGCGGTCTTTCCCGGTGAAAAGAATCGAGTGACAAATGCCTTCGCAAGGCCCTCCCAAGATGTGAAGAAGTTCGGGTCATGACCCTCTAACCACTCCTTAACGGCATCCTTCAAGGAGAAGGGGAAGAGTTTGAGCCGAATAGCCTCTTCATCCAAGCCATTAATCTTTAGAGTGCCGCATTTTTCGATGAAGGAGTTGAGGTGCTTTGAAGGATTCTCCATTGGTGTACCCGAAAAACGGTCGATCATGATGAAGTTGATCAAACTCGTCTTTATCTCGAAATTATTGGCGGTTTGGTTGGCGGGCCTCGCAATGCATGAGGTGTTGCTAAAGCGAGGCTGAATGAAATCCTTAAGCGTCCGTTGATCAGCCATCCTTGCTTCCTTTAACTTTCTTGCACGTTCCGCGTTTTGCCGTCGACAATGTGCCTCGATCTCGGGTTCAAAGAGTAACTTCTTCTTCACGTGAGATCGCCTAATCATAAACCTTGACTAACTGGAGACACATCGAACAAAAAGGTCAAAGAACAAGCGGGAAACAAACAAGTAAGCATATGAAACAAAAAAGCATGAAAGGAAAGGGAACAGGGGCCTAGCGGCCGCGAGAGCAAACCGCTAGCGGCCGCTAGCCTCGGTTAACGGCCGCGAACAAAAATAAGGGACACACAGACCCTAAACTCAAAAGTGCTAGCGGCCGCGAGAGCAAATGGCTAGCGGCCGCTAGCCTCTGTGCAGAAATTTTATTATTTTTTATTTTTTTTTTATTTTTTTTTTTTTAGAAATGACCAAAAACGAGTTAGAAGAGATGAGAAAACACGTCCCAACATGCTAAAAGTCATATCCCTTGTCAATCTAGTCGCCTCCCCGGCAACGGCGCCAAAAACTTGTTTCGCTCAAAATGTGTCGTTTTAATTCACAAAACTAAGCCTTAATTTTTCAAAAGAAAATACCGCAAGCGTACGGTGTCGTAGCATACGGGTCGAACACGGGGAGGCAATGGACTAAGCACGGGATTACACCTCTAGCGTAGCTAGTCGTGCGAAATCAGTTTTTGAAGATTGTTGTTTAAACTAGGCGAGAATTGAAACTAATTACAATTAATCTAGATAACTAACAACGACCTAAGTAATCTAATAGCTAAATTAACCAAATAATAACAACGAGGATCAAAATCTAGCATACGATTAATTAAGACCTAAAACAATCAAAACTACAAACCTAGGGGATACTTAACTACGGGAAACTAAGAACACCAATCATAAGGGGTGATGAGCATCGCGTTGAATCTTCTCAAGTGGGATTATTGAGCACAAAAGAATCCAATTCCCCCTTCCGAGGCTAAAAGGATCGTTCTCGACAGAGATTGGTTATTTCCATACCAATTCCCGTGTAAGAACGGGTGCTCAATAAAAGTCCCAATTGATCAAGCACCTATTTCCATGGTAAGAGACCAATTTCGAACCAATTTATCAAGTAGAGATCGAACTTCCATTCAATCAACACTAGAACCAAAACAATTTAAAACTCACGACTTAGGTGAAATCACTAACTTCCGTCAGATGATTTCACCAAAAGGGGCGTTTGTTGAAAAACCATTGAAAAGAAACCCAATTGATTCGACCTAAATTGAAATCATACGACACTCATTACACCTAATGATCGAATGGACAATCTAAACTACGCTAAAAACATCGGAAACGAAACTTGAAGGTGAATCTACACATAACCCAAATCCAAATAAAACCAAGAACATTGATCATTATACTAGAAATGACAATAAACCTGATAAATTCAAAAACTAGTTTAACCATGAAGTGAATCTTCAATAAGAATAAACAAAACCCAAATTAGCTAATCCTAAAGTGAGAGATAACAAAGATAAGCAATGAATTTAACCATTCATCAATCTAAGATGCAGAAAATGAACAACCCAAAGCTAATAGTGCAGTAAATCTAAACAAAAGTGCAGAAAATCAATGGATTCAACCAAAAGTTGCAGAAAATAGCATTAACTAGCACCAAATATCCATAAACAAGAAATTAAAGCAATAAGATAGCAATAGGAGGTTGAGAATAGGGAAAAAGAGATACGATTGCTACCAAAATGCAGATCTTCTTCAAGAATGAATCAATCCATCATCTCTTTGGCAAGAAATCAACCATAGAGCTCTTAATCCTTCTCCCCAACCTCTCTTCTAGGTTCAAATTCCCAAAATTCCCAAAAAGGTAAGATAAAAGTCGGCTACTGAAAGTTGTCCTGAAAACTAGGGCAAAAAGCGTATTTAAACCAAGTACAAAATGACCGAAATACCCCCGAAGGGAAAAAGTACAGCAGCATCAGCAACCCTAGCGGCCGCTAGAGCAAATGGCTAGCGGCCGCTAGCCTTCAAGTCAGCCAGCCTTCTTTTTTCTTCGGTCCGGTCCGGTTCTCTTTCTCATGGGGCTTCGAGCTTGCTTCCGTTCTTCTCCTTGCTTGCTTCTTTTCCATCCATCTTCAAGGCCGCATCTCCCTTGATTTCACCGTCCAATCCTCCGCTCGGCTCTTTTCCAATTCCGACTTCCCCGATCTTGTTCGCACCTCCCTCGAACACACCATCACGCGCAACTATAAACTGAAAAGCACTCAAGGAACAAGGTTAAACGCACAAGGGACAATTAGGCGATTTAAAACTAAAACTAAGTAAAAACGCAAAGAAAAGATGCATGAAAAACTAGAAAGGAAAGAAAACTAAGATAAAGAATGCATAAAGGATGAGGATAAAAAACGTGCAAACAGTGTTTTAGTCATTTTTATCTATTTTATTAGTTTTTTTTTACAAAAGTATCAAACATTAGGATGTTATGTCATTATCTACACACACACACACACACACACACACACACACACACATATATATGGGGTGGGTTCAAATGTGAACCACTTTTTCGTTGTGAACGTGAGGACAGCCGAGAGCGCGTCACGTGGCACACATCTTCGGTTATGGTGGACGCAATCACGGAGGATTGACGTGATTCATAGGAGGGTGGAGATTATTAAAGGAGGTGACCCGAGCAAAGCCGCCTTTATTGACTGGATGAGTAACTGAGATTCGTCCTCACGCTCACAACAAAAAATGAGTTCACATTTGAACTTTCCACACTCTCTCTCTCTATATATATATAGGACGATAATCAAATGAAAACCAAAAATTTCTTGTGAAACATGAGGACCAATCTAATCCATATATTAGATTATATCAAAGGTCATTAAAATAAAAGGTCCATAACGTGTTCTAAACGGGTTTTTTGTTATCAAAAGGGTATTTTTGACATTTTAAAAACCTACCATTTACCAGATTTGATCTCTCTCTCTCTCTCTCTCTCTCTCTCTCTTTATCTCTCTCTCTCTCTCTCCTTTTCACGATCTTATCCTTCAACGAGTATCTCATCGTCAACGTCTCGATCAACCTCCACCATAACCACTATCACCGTCGTCGATACATCCATAACCACCACTTGCACCGTCGTTTACCTCCACCGTCTTCGTCATTTTCATCTACACCGTCTTTGTTTTTTTCAAATCTGGTCTCTTCCAGATCTATCTTCCTACACCGGCAACGACTAACAGATCTGGTGAGTTTCCATCTGCTACTTCATCTTCTATTTATGCACACAAGGTGTTTGATAAAATATGGGTGAGAACTGTGGGTTGGTTTTTACGGTTACATTCTTTCACAATTATCTCAAGGTTTTTCAACGTTTTCTGCAAATGTTTTGGTTTAATTTGAATCTAATTTTGTTTATATTTGATTCTCGTCTCCATGTGTGTTGCTTTCGGAATATACACAGCAAATTCACAAGGAGATGATGAGGACAAAGAAGAGATGGTGATGAATTTCACTAGGTGAATTTATGTGTAAATTGACATTATGTTTAGGTTCATTGGGTAAATTTATGTGTAAATAAACATTATATTTGTATTTAGTAGGTGAATTTAAATGTAAATGAACATTATGTATGTACTCATTAGCTAAATATTTTGTTTGATTTTATGTGGTGAATTTAGATGTAAATGAACATTATGTTTGTATTCATTAGGTGAATTTTATGTATGAACATCATGTTTAGATTCATTAGATGAATTAGGGTGATTGTTTATTCGTGTGATGAATCTGAAGATTCATTTGGTGAATATGAAGTTTCATATGATGACTATGAAGTTTTATCTAGTTAGTGAATCTGAAGTTTGATATGGCGAATCTGAAGATTCATGTGGTGAATATGAAGATTCATATGGTGAATCTGAAGTTCCATCCGGTGAATCCGAAGATTCATGTGGTGAATCTAAAATTTGATCAGTTGAATCTGAAGTTTCTGAAGTTTCATACTGTGAATTTGAAGTTTCATCTAATGAATATGAAGTTTCTGAAGTTTCATCTAATGAATATGAAGTTTCTGAAGTTTCACATGGTGAATTTGAAGTTTTATCTAATAAATCTAAAGTTTCTAAGGTTTTATATGATGAGTTTGAAGTTTATCTTATGAATCTGAAGTTTCATATGGTGAATGAGCTGTGAGCCTTTTTTTTTGCAAAATGACGATCATGCTCTTTTTTGATCAAAGGTTTAGATTGGTCCTCCTGTTTTTAATAAGTAATTGGCCCTCTATAGATTAAATTCTCTCTCTCTCTCTCTCTCTCTCTCTCTCTCTCTCTCTCTCTCTCTCTCTTTATAGATAGATGGACGGACGGACGGACGAACGAACGAACGGATGGACGGACGGATGGATGGACGGAAAGACAAACAGACAAATAGTGAGACTACCTAAGTTATATATATCCATATTTAGGATTTCAAAACCACTTCATTTTTCATACATTATTGACTGTATGAATCGTAAATACTCATCTATCTCTAAAATAAGAATTGGAGAAAAATGTAACAACCCGATGATGAAAGACATTATATTGATGGCCTTTTAAATAAGATTGGAAATCATCGTAGAGTGGAAATCATCTTCTTGTAATTGTCCCATAAGATGTAACTCTGTTATCTTTCCACTAATATACACTTTTGCTAGCTTATAATGAATTATTGTTAAAAAAAAAAAAGAAATATACGGAAAATAGTTTTCATTTAAATAATTAGTGTTTCTTAAATTCAACATTATTTTTTGTAATAAAAATAATATATTAAAAACAATTTTGTACTTGTCAAAGGTTGATTTTAACATCTTGTTCAGAGCCTAGTAAAATTAGGAACGGCCCTATACATAGCCACTACAAAGTGTTGATTCCTATCGATAAGCATTCACGAAAATGTTCCCTACACCTCTTAAGTTAGATCGACGAGTTTATCATGAAGCTTACAATTTGTACTTTGATTTGTTTCTTTCTACCATGATAATGATCAATTGATCATATTACGAAGGAAAAAAAAAAGTAATTTTGATTGGAAAAAAAACATAAAAGAAAATGGTTTAATTAATCGATCATGAAATAACAAATTGACAAGAAGAAACCGATTCAGATTCAAAATTTCCCACAAATTAATCAATCATGCATCCTACTTGCCCTGTGGATTAATTCGAAAACTGTTTCGTGAACTTACTTCCAACCAAACTCATCCCAGCTAAATCTTCATCTTCGTCTTCGTCTTCGTCTTCGTAATCTTCATCTTCACCTTCGTCAACCATCGGCGCTTTTCCGTCCCCAACAAGTCCCCCGTTAGAGATCCTCCACGTCTGGCCACATCATTCCGCGACGGAGGTGAATCCACCAACGACATCGGATTTCCGTCGGAAGATTGCGAAACGACGACCGGTCTGTAATCTGAAACGGATGGTGGATCATCATCATCATCATCATCATCATCCACAGTCTCACGTTGATCCTGGTTCATCGACTTTAGTTGGGCATTTACGGTTGTTGACGATCGTGGATATGGAAAGTTTATCGTAAACTTACTTCCAACCAAACTCGTCACAGCTAAATCTTCATCTTCATCTTCATCTTCATATTCCTCTTCATCTTCATCTTCACCTTCATCAACCATCGTCCTTTTTTCGACCACCAAGTCCCCCGTTAGAGATCCTTCACGTCTGGCCACATCATTCAGCGACGGCAGTGGATCCACCAACGACATCGAATTTCCGTCCGAAGATTGCGAAACGACGAGCTGTCTGTAATCTGAAACGGACAATGGTGGACCACCATCATTATCATCATCATCAGCAATCCAGTCAACATGGTCTGATGATCCACGATCCACCGTCTCACGTTGATCCTGGTTCATCGAGTTTAGTTCGGGATTCATGGTTGAGGGAGGTGGTAATTGACCGTTAATATCGCGGTGTTCGTTGTGACCGGAGGTCATTTTTTTGTTGGAAGAAAGCATATTGGAGATGGGTGTTTGGCTATTGAAACTGAAAATGGTGGATTTATATAGAGACCCGCCGATGGAATTGAAGCCATGGTCAACGTCGTCTTCTTTAGCAATGGGAGACAAGTCTAACACCGTCTTCTCGAACTAATTAATTCACCAAGGAAAAAGGAAAGTGGGTGAAACGAGAGTAGAATGATAGAAGAAGACCAAGAACCATAAGTTTTCTTAAAGAGGAAATAGAAAGGAAATTAAGAAACTAAAAAATGTTTAAAAAAAATACTCTCAAAGAACACATTATACTTTTTGGTCCTTGTCGTTGTCATTTGTTTTGGTTTCTATTTTAAACTAATTATAGTTTTGGTTAGAGGTGGCATTTCTGACACAACCTGCCGACCTGACCTGACATGACACGAAGATAATCGAGTTTGAGTTCGTTTATTTCGTGGGTCGTGTTTGGGTCGTGTTTATGTCATTTATCTTTTAATTAGTTTTTTTATAGAATAAAAATAAAATTTTGAGTAATAATTTATATTTTTAATTGAGCACCTAAATAAAAAATATATATATATGGAATTCCCAACCTTATTTTTTGCCTAAGACAACGAGAAAGGGAAGTGGGGGAAACAAAAGTAGAATGAAAGAAGGCCAATAATCATAAGCGGGTGTTTGGTTTGCTCGAATCCTTGGAATTATGAGAGAATTGGAATCCAATTCCCACAAATCCTATGTATGGTTGGCTTTAGGGATTGTAATTATTGGAATTTCAAAGTGGGAATTCATTCCATCAATTGATGGAATTTGAAATCCATTGGGTGAAGGAGGGATTTTAAAATCCAAAGAAGTAGGAGTGTGGCTTTTTACATGTTTACCCTTTAACCATTTTTAATCAATTAAACCCTAACCCTTCTCAAACAACAAAACCCAACCTTCGTGCTCCCTTCTTTGTCACCTACCTGTTGGACGTCGTCTCTGGTCGCCGACTTGTGCTTCACCACCATCCCCACCGTCGCCGACCTCTGCTTCACCACCATCCCCACCGTCGCCGACCTCTGCTTCACACTAGACGCCGACTGCTAGCTACTGCTAGACACCGACCACCGCCGCTGCTGGATACCGACCTTGTGCCGACCGCCGCTGCTGTTCAACATCTGTCTAAGGTAATTTTTGTTTGAAATTCCTAAAATTTCGTGTTCGGTCTTTAGATTGTTACAATACAATGAATACACAATTTCTGGTTTGGTTACTGGATTGTTTGATGACCTTAATTGATAGTCACTTTTTGTGAATTCAAAATTAAGTTGTATATTTTGATCATTTGATGGTTTTAGTTTTATTGTATGTTAAACTTATTCCAGTTTTGTTAAAAAACAAAAGAAGGGCAATTCTGTCTTTTTGCATACCTAAATTCCAATTTAACGAACATTTATGCCAATCAAACAGATTATGGATTTGATTCCAATTCCATTTCATCCCAACCAAACAGAATATGAAATTGGATTCTAATTACTGACAAACTCCAATTTCAATTCCATCAGAAACATTTCTACGAGCCAAAACGCCACCTAAGTTTTCTTAAAGAGAAATAGAAAGAGAAGAAACTAAAAAATGTTTTTAAAAAAATACTACAATTTCAATGAACGGATTATACTTTTTGGTCCTTGTGGTTGTCATCTGTTATATTTACAGTTTTGGTTAGGGTGGCATTGACAACGACCTGCTGACTCGACCCGATACGAAGATAAACGGGTTTGGGTTCGTTTATTTTTTGCGCCGTGTTTGGGTTCGCTTATTTCGTGGGTTGGTGAGTTGTGTTTATTTCGTTTATCTTTTAATTAATTTTTATATAATAAACATAAAATTTGAGTATTTTTTATTTTTTATTTTCAATTGAGCTCCCAAATAAAATATCTCAAATTCCCAACCTGACTTTTGGCTAAGCCGACTAAACTTTGGTTGTTTTTGAACTTTTGTTGTATGTTGAACTTTGAACTTAGTTGCTTTTGAAGTTCGGGAATTTGGATTTGATTGTATTTTTGAAGTTTGATAATTTGGATTTTGTTTTAATTTTGAATTTTGCTTTCATGCATTTATGATCTACCAACCCGTTTCTGATCTGCCAACCCGTTTTTGACCCTGTGACACGTCCCGTCACGGGCTAGGGTCGAAGATTTTGACAAGATTAGTTAAACGGGTTGTGTTCGAGTTGATGCTTTTGACCCGTCAACCCGAACATGACCTGATTGCCACTGCTAATTTTAGTCATTGTAGTTGTCTTATGTTTCATGTTTTGCCTCTCAGACTAAGGGGGCGTTTGGTTCATTTCAAGGAATGAGAATGAAAATGAAAATGGGAATGCTGGAGAATGGGAATAGGAATGAGCATTGCATTGATGCTGTTTGGTTAACGCATTATAATCAATAAATAATTGCTTCATATTAAAAAAAAATATGTTTTTCCAACTTGAAAATACAAAAAATATTTCATTTAACATCCATAGATGGAACAATGAATGAAAAAAAAAAGAACCGAAGTAGAAATAAAAATTTCATTCCCCCCAATTTGGTCAGGAATGGAAATTAATGGATTTGCAGGAATAATTTCATTATATAACATCAAACCAAACAGCAGTTTTCATTATCATTCTCATTCCTGACCCCTCAATACCCCAACCAAACGCCCCCTAAGTATTGTTAAATAGGTTCGTTAATATCTCTTTGCAGTAGAATCATAAGAATGAAGTAGAACCAGAGAGGGATAAACCATAATCTCTTATGTAAAAACTAAATTCATCCAAAAATAAATTCACGTGTAGCCACTTTGTGAGACTACGAGCCACACACACGTAGATGGGCGTTGAAGTCTCTTTGAGCTCCCACCACTAGCCTACCAAACTATTCAAAGCTTAATTGACCATTGAGACTTATAAGCTTGCAAATTTTCTAGATTTATAGTTTTATACCAATGTGGAAAGAAACTTCCAACCTCACATCTCTAATTTTCCAACAAAAACAACCCAAATTATTGTATGACTTAATTTTCTCCCTTTTCTTGTAAAAAATTTATGTAGCGTTTGAAGGAAATTTATTTCCACCTTTTCTTAGGCCGTCCACTATGGTCTCCGCTTCACCATCGGTTTCTCCTCCGGTTCGTCGGCTTCTCACGGCAACACCATTGCGGGTGATTCAGATTACCTCTCTCTGTCTCTCTCTCTCTCTCTCTCTCTCTCTTATTTTCTTTTTTTGGCTTCTTTATTGAATATTTAATGAAATAAAAGTGTGGGTAAGATTGGGTTGGGTATAAATAATGGTATGGATTGGTTTGGATAAGGTAGTGAAAAGCTGATGTGACACTGATCATGTGACAATTGGGTTCATTGAGTTCAAGGCTCCCTATAGAGGATGGCCGTAAAAAGCATGAAGAGTGACTCATAAACGTCGATATTATATCATCATAAGTTGTTGCAACATCCGGTTATTTGTTTACTTATTTATGTGGAAATTTAGCAGCCTTGATGATTGGCACATAATCGTGAGCACCAGGGATACTCAAAAGATTCATGTTCTTTTCTACCATTATTCACAAACCTCAATTTTTTTACCTCATAGTGAATAAACAATAAGGTGCCACGTGCCACCATTAGCACCATTGTAGGTCAGTTCATGAATGAGTCTTACCGATAAACTCGATAAGTGACGATGGTGACTCTTACTCGGTAAAAGCTTACCTACCGTTAATATAATACCCGTATTCCGTTAACTCGTATAAAGTTCGTTTGTACTTAACTTAAGATGTTAAGTATTTACCTATTACGGTATAAAGTTAAGAATTTACACTTGAGGGGCTGGATTTGCCAATTTTCTAAACTCTTAATACTTGAAATAAAGTAAAAATAAAAATATAGTCTATACCATATAAATTTTTATCAAGACCATCATCTTCATCGTCCGTGTGGTTCTTTTACATTCACTGCCATATTTCTCTCAACCTTAACCTTTCTTCTTCTATAAAATTCTTGCAAATCGCTAAGAGTTTCAACGTAAGGATTATATATTCGAAATCCTCTTGTCAAATCCTTCCCAAAGGTATAAGCTTCTTTTAATTTTGTTACGATGTTTTCGTTAAGGTTTTAAGGTTGGTCTCTAAGTGTGCATGTACTTATTTTATGTTTTAGTTTGCAATTTAAGATTAAATAGTCGATTAGTTAGCTACAATTAGTGTATAATCTGAAAAGGGATAAAGGATTGGTACGATATAGTTAGGTTGGGGGTATTCGATTTACCGCACATCAATTGTTCGATTAAATGCGTAAAAGAGTGAAATCGCATGTTTATGCCTGGGGTAATAAGCTATGATCTTTGTGTAACATTAAGGATGTCAAAGTATATTTAGATCACTAAGATACAACAATGCATGGAATTGTAATCATAAAAATGAGTTGGGGAAAAATGGTAGAAATCGGAATTTCCAACAGCCACGAATCCCGATGTTTAGCAGGCCATAACTCACAAACCATACGGCGGAAAGGGCTAAAATTTGCAGCCTTACAGCCCTTATGGTATTGTCGTGAAAGGACCGACACCTTATTGTGATGTTAAAAGGTCCAAAACAGTGCGTTTTTAAGGCTGTTGGTAGCATGTCGAAATCAGCACTGTAGTTTCGTGAAGTCTGTATCTAATAGATGGATGATACAAATGAGGTGATTCCAAAGCCGATAGACTCCAGAGACTTCGTACTACAACTTTCATTTGTATTGTAGAGGCTATTGTGGTATTTAAATAGGATAAAATTGCTCGAAAAGAAGAGGGTTAGGGGCTGTTTGGTACGAATAGTTGTCGGTAATTCCCGATTTTACTTAGCCGTCTTGTACCTTAAGAGAATTTGTACCAATCAGTCTTAAATCTATCTAGGACCAATATATAGATAAAAAGGGGTAGAAACACAGGTCTTAGATTTATATATGCAATAGATACATTATTTATTTTATAGTCGGGATATTTGATTGTTTGGTGTAAAGGTGATTTCGCGTGAATCCTATCAACTCCTTGGATATCCTGCTGTGATATTTCTCAACGTCTATTCAGGTACGGATTCTATACCTCACTTGACACGGGGATAGCCATTTGCATAAGGCTTCCTTATCCGGAACGTTTATTGATAATTCTGAAACGAATGATTTCAAAATCTTATTGCTTGTTGAATGTCTTGAGCTTGTCTTCTTGTTAGAATATGACTTATTTGTTGGAATGTGGATCATTTGATCATTTCAACTATCAGATCGCATATTTTTGAACTGTGTTCTTATAGACTCAATATCGAGGCACCGGTATTGAGATGCTTCCATGGTGGCTAAAACTATCATGGCGTCCTCAATTGTATATAGTCCTTAAAAGCGGACTTGACCCTGGTACCGGCCAAAGTGGAGGGCGTATGGATCGATCCTAGGAACCGTTATCAGAAAAGAATTTGTGGCCGTGGTTAAATCCACGGAGAGGATTGTTGTGCTGTGCCCGCACGTCTTTCCTCACTCAGGCCCAAACGGACTGATCATCCTTTGGGAACAACGTATCGTGATGATGTGGTTTAGTCTTTGGACTTTGGCATGCCTTCAAGGTGTTTGGTTGATTTCTACTTTCTTTGAGACGTTTAATCTTGATTATTGCCTATTGCTTATATAATCCCTCTGCACTTATTATCTCATGTTTTATTGTTATTGTTTATATATCATTATCCGTTCACTGAGCATTAAGCTCAGCCGAGATTTTCTTTGTTCTCGGCAGGTACATAATTTAGCAGGAACTTGGGGGATGAGAGTTACGGAGATAATGGGACTGATGAAGGTTATTAGGACTTACTTTTGTTAATTTTTTTGGTGACTGGGGTAGATATACCTATATGTACATGTGTGCTTTAAAACCATGTTTTGTAACGAGTATCTCCAATTATGGTTACACATCTGTATTATGGATAAATGGTATTAGTTGCTCTGTATAATCGATAATTTGACTTGTTTGCAGTTTAAATGTATTTGTGGCATCTTCCGTCCTTAGCCACGCGGGACGGGGGTGTTACAATTAATCCATTTGGATGTCCATAATATTCTAAGTGAGTGTGGTGACTCTTATCTATAAACACTGATCCGGTAAGTGTTACGTAAACCGCTCCTAAGAGTGTTATTTTATCAATAAATGTTTACTGGAGAAGCATTCACGTAAATGGCTATTAAACTAATTGTAAAAGTTAGATTACATAAGTTCATGAAAGTTAAGGATTGTTTAGTCTGTAGAATTTAAAGTAAATTGATCAAATTAGAATGACAAATTTCTTTAACCAAATTCATCAATAATTTTTTGGTTCCCAAAATAAACTTGATGGATTCCTTTTGTTAGGAATTATGTGAAGAAGTTGACAAACCAGTGATCTCACATCCAAAGTTATAAGACACTTGAGGGTCACACCTGTGAGGATCTGTAAATCAAATAAGATAAAATCCCAGTTTGGAGAGATTGGGTTTATAATAGTTAATTATAAACCAGTTGGGTATTTTATGTAAGAAAACCCAAAGATAAAGGTTTGAAATGGATTATATATATTTATTAGGTAAATAAATATATATAAGTTTATTAGTTAATAAATTATGTATTTATCAAGATGAATAAATATATAATAGTAATATTAATTAATAAGTAATTATCTAGTTAGGTAAATATCTTTTATATGGTATGGATAATTACCAAAGATAATTATGGAGTTATATGGTAACTAGGATACCTTACCTTATAAATAAAGGCTTAAGGTTTACCAGTTATTCATTCGATTCAATCAAGCCTCGAAAGAAAAGCTCTCTCTCCTCTCTCTCTCTCTCTGAAAACCGGCGCCTAAACCCCATCCACAAGGAGTTCGGTTTTTCGATTGACGTCTCGCAAAACAACTTGTTTCGGGATCTCAGGATTTCAGCCAACTAGAAGGCGTTTTGTCTGATCGATCACGGGTGGAATAAGCTCAAGCAACTCAGGTAATATCCTAACTCGCCATAGGCATAGATCATATAGTTAAAATAAGCGAAATAGATCTGTGAATGTTTTTAGGGTTTTAATTCTTATCGCTTCCGCACAAATCAAACCAGTTAGGTTTGATCAGTTAAACTTCCGGGTCAGTTTGATCAAAAGTTTTGTAGTGTTTCTCATCCAGTTAGGATTGAGACTCACAAGATATCGTGTCAGTTTGATACGAGGATCACACCAAAACCCAACAGTGGTATCAGAGCCACATGTTTAATCGCTTATTTTAATTTATTGTTTATTAGATCCGTTAAAAAAATTTCTTTTAGATAAAGATTTGGTTTTATCAAGCTTTTGTAAAAAAATCAATCTTTATCAGTTTAGCATAAAATTTGATCTTTACATAAATTTTACCAGTTTAAAATTTTAAATTTTATCAGTTTAAGATTTTATCAGTTTTGTAAAATTTTGATGTTTATCAGTTTAGATAAATTTTGTTTTTCTTTATCAAGAAATTGTTTATCATACGAAAAACCTTCCACGTCGACCGTCGCCGGAGGCACACCACCAGTTCGGTGGTGGCCGTATGACCGCACCACCAGTTCCGGTGGTGGTCGAGGTCGATGGAAATCAAACCAACCCACCAGTTCGGTGGAGGTTGAATCCGAAGCCGGCGGTGACCGAACCACGGTGGCCGAATCGCATTCAAGCGAAACCCGAACCGCGTACGGCAGTAGCCGGATTGCGGTTTAACCGTGGCTGTACCACCAGCGTGGTGGTGACGGTGCTTCGCGGTGACCAGACCCGCGTCCGACTACGGCTGGATCGCGGTTAGACCGCAGCTGCACCACCAGCATGGTGGTGGCGGCGCCTCATGGTGGCCGAACCCGAATCGGGAGTCGGCAGCGATGGTGGGTGGTCGATCGTCCAGCCACGGCTGACCCAGACCACGTCGACGCAAGGCCAAACCACCAGCTCGGTGGTGGCCGACGATCTCCGATCACGTAAACGATGGCGGCGGTGGCGTTCACTTTGTTGCCGTCGTCGCCGGTTGAATGTGGTGGCCGAAATCGATGGCTGAACCACAGCTAAGCCGTGGCCAGACCAGATCGACGCCGAGGCCAAACCACCAGATCGGTGGTGGCTTTGCGACGATCGAACCACCAACGTGGTGGTGGCCGACGGTTCTTAATCGCAAATCGCGATGATGCTGGTGATCACCGGCGGTGGCAGCGTGGCGGTGGCTGTTCGCTATCGCTACCGCCGGCCACATGGTGGCAGCAGCGGTGGCAGTGGATGATAGCTTTCGTGAACGAAACCGATGGCAACGGCGGCAACCATTTGTTGCCGTTTCAATCGTCACCAAGGATCCATCTAGGGTTTTCCATATAATTGGGCCTAAATAATAACGGGCCCAAAAGCCCAGAATTTTGGACCCAGTTTGAGACCCAAAAGGTTTTTGTTGGTTTTAATTTTATCCAAATTAGTTATAAGATATTTCTTTTAAAAAATATTAATTAGAATATCTTATAAATGGGATTTTGATTGATAATTATCCCTAAATAAAATTGTGATTATCAAACCAGTTATTTGATCCGGTTGATCAGATAGGTCCGGTGTCATGTTTGACCAGTCTGTCAAACCACAACACAGTTTATGGACCAGTGGTTGATGTTTCGACTAGTTAGTTCGAAATATCAGGTTTGATATGCTTTTGGATAAATTGTAGATATTTTAGAGAATTGGTTTTTGATTTATAAAATAAGATTTATAGTTTATAAGTCTAAATGATTTTATAAATCGGGTAAAACTAATTTCAGATTAAAATATTGATTAGGTTTATAAAACAGTTTGTTTTATAAATCAGTTAAAACCAAGCTTTGCGATAAACAGAACGAGATATTATTTAACGGATCTAGGATTAATTTTACGCTCTCTATATTTATTGCTATTGCTTGATATATGAATTGCGTAGTTGTTTTTAGTGATATACCTGTATGCATGTATATAATGTCTATTATAGCATTTGCCAACTTAGACCCTTGATTTAATTTTGGGGAGGCCTGCGCGCCATTTACAACCCCTTGTAATGTATAATGACCATATGATTTTTTTTATTATCTTTCTTTGGAGCTCCATCGAAGATGTCAAGGCCAGTGGGAGCTACGCGAGAAGACTGAAGAACTATAGATGTTAGGTCATTATTGGTCTCTTAGGAACAAGTTGGCAAATCTATAATTAGCTTTGTTTTAACTGCATGGTTGTTGATATATTAACTGCGTGGTTGTGATTATTTGCTCGTGATAGTTATTATGTGATTGTTTTAAAATAGAGAGAGTTTTAAAACTAGATAAAATCATGAGTATGCATAGGTTTTTCAATTAAAATTACCAGTTTTTATAAACCTTTTTTAAAATGGTAGATTTCATTTAAAACCTCGATACGAGATTGTTTTCGTATAAAAGGCAAGTTGACGAAACAGTTAGTTTTGGTCAACAGATATGCTATTGAGATAGTTAGTCTTGATTAGCAAGTGTGCTTATTAAAACAGTTAGTTTTAATTAGCAAGTGCTATAAAACAGTTAGTTTTAAATTAGCAAGCATGTTTAAACAGTTAGTTTAAAACATCAGTTGCCTTTTGAACAATCAATAAGTTTTTCAAAACTCTGGATGTTAAAATATTTTTCAAAATTAAATCAAAAACCCCGAAAAATCATAGATCAGTAGTGCAACCCACTTTGGGGCACCTTCGGCGTAAGGTACACGGGCGTTGGAAGTGAGTACACCTTGGACGTCCGTGTTCAAACCGAAGCTGGGAGGGGATTACATGACTCTGCGCATTATTTCCGGGTGGTACCGGCTTGAGTAAAGTGTCCAAGTCACAAAATGGTGAGATCTATTTTGGTTCTGATAAGTTTACCGGGTGGTACCGGGCCAAAATGCACTTAGAGGGACTGAAACATGTACGAATAATTACCGTTGTCCCGAAAAGATCTAGGAGTCATATCAGTTAGATATGATTGGTAAAAGTCCTTACCTACCGAAATAAATACGACCTGGTGGAGCAAGAACATTACGCACATCAGGGCGTATGAAATAAGGATCCTAGTCCAATAAATTGATCATTTAAGGGTTTATTGATATTTATTGGAAATAGTCTATTTACAGTTGTTAAAACCAATTTTTAAATGTGTAGATGGCAAACACAGTAACCAACACAAACAATCTTTCTCTCTACTCCATCCTCGAGAAAGATAAGCTCACTGGTCCCAATTTCCTTGATTGGGAGCGCAATCTGATGATTGTGCTCAGACATGAAAGGAAATGGTACGTCTTGGAAGAGCCTCTGGGAGAGGCCCCTCCAGCAAATGCATCGGCTGCTGTCAGGAACGCCCATAAGAAGCATTCCGATGATTTGTTGGATGTTGGTTGTCTTATGCTTGCAACTATGAGCCCAGATCTGCAAACGGGGCTCATAAATACGAATGCTTATGACATGATCCGCCAGTTGAGGGGCATGTTCCAGACGCAAGCACGCACAGAACGTTGCGATGCCACTAAGGCATTTAACGAGTGCAAGATGATCAAGGGGGCCTCAATAAGTGACCATGTCATGAAAATGAAACGACACTTGGATCACCTGGAAAGGCTCGGTCACCCAGTTCCGCTGCAGTTAGCAACGGATACGATTCTCAACTCACTGTCAGAAGATTACAAGCCTTTTGTAATCAACTATAATATGAACAACATGGAGAAAACAATAGCTGAATTGCACTCCATGCTAAAGACTGCTGAGTTGAACATGGGGACCAAGAACAAAACCAAGGACGTACTGATGGTGAGAGATGGAGGGGTGAAAAAGAAACATGGGCATGGAGGCACCAGCGAAAGGAAAGGTCCAGTTCAGGCCATCCAGAGTGCACCCAAGGTTCGTGAGAATGGTTAAGGCAAGGGCAAGGGCAAGAAGGTTAAGCCTAACAAAGCTAGGACCGAGAATCGCTGCTTCACGTGTAATGAAGTCGGTCATTGGAGGCAGAACTGCCCAAAGCCTCATGAAGCAGGTATATAAACCTCAGATATTTAAGACTGCTTTAAAGAATCTATCACTAGTATTCTGATACCTAGAGCAAATGTCTATTGCAGATGGTCAGAAGTGAAGAGCCCAGGAGTTGCTAAGGATCTTGGATGCCAGTTGATTTCAATTTTCGTCAAGACATTTTTACTTTAGACTTATGATTTAAAACAGTTACTTTTGAATGGTTGTATTTTTAAATTTTGCGGTTTTAAATTTAAGAGTTATTGTCTTGACATTGAAATATCTGTTGTGCATGATAATTTGAATCTGATTGATCCTAGATATTACCTATCGCACTGACAAAGTTACTTTAGTAGTTTTAATGAAAACAGTTAAAAACACAAAGTACTATGAGAATGTGTTTTTGAAATAAACATTTATGAGTAAAGGATTATGGAAACATTTTTCAAATACTCAAATGTTCTAAAGAGGATTTAGGATTTTTATATCAGTATTTATAAAACTAAGAAAAATTCCAAGTTTTGGAATTAGGGTTTTATGGAATCCAGTTAAGTTTTATAAATGATAAAATTCTCAAGTATGTTACTTAAAATAGAATTGATTAATCAAAGTTCTTGACTAAATCAATAGTTAAAATTTTGAGTAACCGTTGGTTTTCATATAAGTTAGTGGGAGCCCAGTTAATTCTCTATCTAAGTCCAAGATAAAGAATAGATGATGTAATTATTGATTGAATACATCTAGGAATTCATAATCCAGGTAGGATGTGAATTTATGAGATGTACAATATACCTTTTAGTCAAAAATGTAAGATAAAAGTTTCAAAGTCTTTGAAACAAAATAAAAGTCATAAATGACTTAAAGAAAATCAATATTTAAGATATGTTGGAACAGTCATAATCTTTTAGACTAGAAAGTGTTGTAAACACTAGAATGAATTTCCTGAAATTTGCCAGTCTGGTAAATGGAAATTTTATCTGATTTCAGGTGGAAATCATTCATCTACACAGTAACTAAGGGAAGTTGCAATTTAGCTTTACATGTTCAGGGTAACTAGGAGTTTTTTCAGGTCTCCGAGTTCAGGGAATATGATAAGTGAAGAGTCTAATCTTGTTTAAAGTGTTTGCAAAACAAGGATTAGCACAATCAAGTAGATTGTATCAAAAGATACAAACTTGAATTGTTTTTGGTTGTTATTTTGATTAATTTGGTAAACATTAATCAAAGAGTCTAAACTAAAGAAAGGTGATACTTTATTTTAGACCAGTATTTAACAAACGTTAAATAGACACCATAAAAGTAATTAAGAAATATTAATTTTGTTATTGTTACAGAGTGTAATATGGACTATACAAAATTAGTTTCTTTATCGCTTTTATATTTTGCATGTTTTATTATCCAGGAATGAAACTAGTTTCCAGTTTTTCATTCAAAAACTTGTCCGTGAGAACTTATCATTATGGGAACTTGATAGGGAGTTAAAGTCATTGTGGACTTTTGGGTAGTTATGATCAGTCGTTGAATAACAGCTACAAGTGTTGTAGACCAAAAGTTGCACAGATATTCGATAGAGTAGCGAATATTGGACGTGATCCGCGGTTGAGATTGCTTCTTGGAAATCATCATAGGTAAATCTCACAGTGGTTGTCTGTTGTTCCAGATTCAAGTTCTAATCAACATGCACACAAGTAGAGAATGATTTAGAAAGCCATATGTCATTGATTCTTGGATGAATGGATTACACACACTAATACACCAAAAACACACACACACTTAAGAACACAAACTCTCTTAATTCACTCTCAATTACACGTTTATGAATTCATGCATGTTACACTTTCTAAATGACATCACATGGGTATTTATACCCAAACACCTAAATCCTCACACTATTGAAGAATTACACTTTCTACCCTAACAATACAAAACTATTACAAACAACCGTGTTGTCCCAAAAACAATGAAAAGAAATGAGAAATGGATGGAAATCCTATCAAGAAGATGAAATCAATGAAGAACTTGGTATATAACTCAACAATGGTGATATTGCCCAATTTGGTAAATAAGAAATTCAACATTAAAACCCTAAACATCCTTTTCCTTTTATAGGGAAAAGGAAGTTACACACAATGTCAACAAAGGCCCCCGAGGTTCCAAACCTCAAACAGGGGCTAAACAAAACATGATTGTTTACACAAAAAGGAAACTAAACTAGAAAGCTGTTTAAAGATAGATGATTCTGACTCTTCTCAACAAACTGGGTTCTACAATCTCCCCCTTTGAGAAGAAGTCAGAATGGTGGTGGAAGCTCCAGTGCTGGCTCCCACTTGGACATCTGCAGGTATTCTTCCCATTCGCCGATTATCCGCGCTCTCATCTGCATTGCAGCCTCTGCCCGTCTATACATCAACCGTTCCTTAAGCTTCTTCTCGATCAACCTCATTGCCTCCAGCAGCTTTCCTTTTCTGTCTATGATTCTCCGACTTGGTACCTGATCCGCCAGCAGTCTGCTCTGCATGCCATTGTAGACATAGAGAAGGGTCCCGTTGCAGAACCTGGAGAGCTCTCCAAACCTCATGAACCGGCGCTCCTTCTTCTTCTGAGTGATGTAAAGAACCCCATGCTCAGGTATCCTGGTTGGCATGTACGGAATGAAGGCATCGATACCAGGAACGAGCAGGTTTGGTCTCAGCAGGTTGACCTTCGGCTGGCGGCTTTTGATGGCAAGCTGGTAGTCCGTCACTCTCGCGAGAGAGATTGCGTGACGGACGTATTTCTTTAGTATCTCTGTGCCATCTCTGTAGTGCTCTGGTCGGAGGATCGGGCCTTGGAGGTACTTGATGATCGTGAGAAGGTCTTCCAGATGCACCCGATCTACATCAGCTTCCGTGAAGGTCCAGTTCTGCAATTCACCTCGAGGGACACCGGTGCCGTACATGCGAACATCATACTCAAGGAATAACTGATGGCCATGTTTGTAGGGGCGCATAGCAGTTACCTTGATAAAGCGACGTCTGATCCTCTGGCGTCCATGAGTGGCCCAGTTGCACATTCGCTGATGCACGTACGCTGTCCTTCGTCTCTTGTTCTTGATGTGAGAGATCCCGAAGTAGTCTTTTCGGGACCAGGCGTGCAGCTTCTCTTGTTGATAGATGCGGGTGAACGATTCCTCAAGGAATGGACGGAAGATGATGGAGTGGTTCCAGTTGAGCTGGATGACAGTAGGAGCAGCGGTTTCTGGATCAGTAGAATGGATGGTCCGTGGGGCTTCTGGAGTTGGAAACTTGAGCGCTGAGAGGAGGTTGGCGTAGTCAGGATCCTTGACGATGTCGTCTCCCCTCTGATAGACCCTTAGGCTCTGAGCGAGCGACCGCAAGATCTTCCGGGCTTCTTCCGGAATCTGGAACTCTGAGGGATCAGTCGGCGCTGCTTCTGGGAGAACGGCATCAATCTGAGCCGTGTCCGTCATCTGGGGAAACTGAACTGACTCCCCTTCCGGAATCCGCTCATATCGCCAACTTCCCATGTCCGGAATGTCTTCTGTCTCAGAGTCGACATAGGGAGCTTTGGCGGCATCGGAGTCTGTGGGAGCACTTGAGGGGGCGGTTGAGGAACCTGGAGCTGTCGAACCGGATCCGGAACCAGGTTGGAGGTCGGTGCGAAGCCTTTTTGCAACTTGCACCTCCCCCTCATGAGGACCTGGTGCGGAGTCATCAGCGTCATCATGCCTCCTCTTCGAAGGCTGAGCCTGGGACCGACACACGGCCTCCAGTTCTCGAATCCTTTGTTGTAGTAGCTCGATCTGGGCCGCTTGATCTCTGACTTGGGCGGACAGGCGGTCGTTCTGAGTGGTGTAGGAAGTAATCAGCATCATGTGTTCCACCTCAGTGACGTAGCCTGGGATCGGAGGAAGGTCGCCCGAAGTCGGAGGGCAAGCCTGAGGACGTCTTCTGATGGCCTGGGAATGGGAGCTTCAGTAGACGGGGCAGCCTCAGAGTGTTTGCCCTTGATCTTCCGTTTGAGCTCGTAGAGCTCCGCATCCCGGTCTTCTTGAAGCTTGCGCGACGCCTCAAGATCAGCTAGTCTCTTCCTCTCTGTCTCGGCCAAGGCTTTCTCAAGTGCCTCGACCCGCGCATCCGAGCCTGGTTGGCTTTCTCCACCGCTAGTCAACCTGCTTTGGACGACTTTAAGGATGTCGTCCGAATCCGTCGGACCTAAAAGTCCCGTTGGTGCAGGGGCGGTTTTAAGGATTCCGCCCGAATCCGTCAGGCTCAAAAACCCCGATGTTGCGTGAGCATCTTTATTGACTTTGCTCGAGTCTGTCGGACCCGGTCCCGGAAGTGCTAAACCCGGTGCCACTTGGGCTCCAGTTGACGAGTAGAGTCCTACCGAGGTGCTCTCTCGGCCCGATGTCACCGCTGGTATGATGTTGAGGTGTCGGGGCTTCCGGTGGATCCTCGAAGGGCGTCCGTTGACGCACCAACTCTCCCCGTTCCGGCCTCGCCACTTGGGCGGGCAGATGATGCATCCAACAGTGTCCTATCCAAATGAACGACCCTAAAGGTCTCAGTAACGGGCTCTAGGACTACCGGTGCACGAAAAGAAGTCGAGAGGCGGGGCGGTTCCTCTCTCATTTCAACACCAACAGACTCCAAACGAGTGGTTGGTGGAAGTTGAGCTAAGTCCCCGTGAGAATGTGAAACGACCATCTGTTGAGAGATGGTCGAGTGGTCGGTTTGGGCGTGCAATTGCGCTGGTTGGCTGCCAGCGACTTGACCTGACGTCAGCGAGTGACCGGTCTGTGTGAGGGTTGCCTCTGTGGGGATTGGACTCAGGGTTAAGGAATCATCCGTTGCTAACCTGTGCGGCTCTACTTCTACATCCGCCTCCTCTAATTGAGCCCAAGGCTCGCTTAACTGGACCTCAACGTCTTCGGTCTCTTTTTCTCTGCTCTCTCTCTCCTTTTCTCCCCTCTCTTTCTCTTCTTCTTCTTCGCTGTCTTCTCGCACCCCAGCCGGTAGCAACCTCGGCCTCACCTTCTTCCTCCTGACCGAGTTCGGTCATCAGACGCCAGATCCGCAATAAGAGTGGGATCACCTGAAATCCGGTCGTCGTTGAAGGAGGAGGTGGCTTCATCCAAATCTATCACTTGGGCCTTCCCGCCCTTTGGTGGTTCTGAAAGCTGGAACTCGAGTCGGATCCGTAGTCAACTTGTTCTGACTCAGTTGCCTCGTCATCGGGCTCACGACGGTCCGTAGGAGTGTGTCGGAAGACTCGTGACCGTCGGAGTCATCGCCAGATGGTTCGCCTGAGGGTTCGCCTCCCTGAGAAGTGACGGTCGCCGAGTGAGGTGGTGGAGGAACGTGTGCTTGTTCTTGTGGGGAAGCTTCCACGTCCTCCCCAGTAGGTTGTTGCGGCGGCGTCGGCGATCTGCGTCTTCCGATGACGAGTGGATCGGGGACTGTTGAAGGACGCCCATGTACTGCTTTACCCGAAATGACTCGTGTACTCGCGTTCGCGGATGACATCAGATGATTCCTCCACAACAGTAGGAGTGCGAGCACGAGTGGCACGGTTCTGGAATCATCGTCTGGTATGTACCGGCTCGAGAAGTATGCGGAGTGGCAGACGTACCGACAATTCTACCCTCTCCTCCCCTAACGTCAACTCTCATCACTCCCGAGCCAGAAGCTCCCCCACTGGAGCTCTGGCCCGCCGTACCAGAGGCACGGCTTCTAGGTAGGACGGGTTGCACGTCTTGGGCAGGGCTCCTCGGCTCTGAGGAGTCCGTAGACGTGTCTTCTAAACCTATGGAGATTCGGTACATCCTAACACTCATTGACCTACAGTCTGCCATGTTGAGCACGTTTGCTGGAATGTGCATCTCTACCTGACCAGGCCTCAGATTCTTCTTGTTGGCTCGGCCGATCTGCTGGCTTTCGAAGCGGAGATGGCTTGATCTGCGTCGGACATCACGGTTCTGAGTCATGTGGTCTCGGATGATCAGACTAAAGAAGCGCATCCACGGGATGGATGTGTGTTTCGCACGTGCTGGCCCAGCTCTGACGTCATTGAGGATGTCTGCCCAAAGTTGTTGAGCAAAGTCGATCCGCCTCCCGTAGGCGAGCGCATGGATGATGTGCCAGAACTGGGTGGATGCCTTGTCCACGCCATGGGTCTTGGAAGAGAGCGTGCGGTTGAGGATGTTGAAGAAATGAGTACCAGATCGGGGGCAGCATTCCCTGAGTGATCTGGGAGATTCCTTTCGGCCTGTTGTTTTCGGTGTAGTGGACTCCGAGAGCGAGCACTTCGCTGAAGAGCTCAGGTCCAGATACGAGAGGGTCAAACGGGGCCTCTGGAGTTTCAGCTGGCAGACGAAGGATTCTTCGAAGATCCTCCACAGTGAAGACCAGATCAGTCTGGTCCACTCGGCCGATGATGGTTGGCACTCCGTCCCGGTTCTCGACACGGGAAGTGTTCCAGAACTGCTTGCAGATATATCATCGGGATGTCAGCAGTGGCTTGCATCGCGTATGCAAGGGGATGACTCGGAGTATCTCGAGAACAACGTCATCTTGGACAGTGAAGTTTCGCCAAGTCAACGAACTGGTTGTTCTGGTGGATCTCGCGGATTTCAGCCGGGTTGATAGTGCGAGATCAGCAGCACTGGCGACGGGTGAAGTAGGAGCAATTGGTTGTTGATCAGCCATTTCTGCAAGACATTAAGTGTTAGAAATAATACAACGTGAAAAGACTATACCCTCGACTAGCGCGAGTCGGAAAACCTCGAAAACCCAATAATGAGTATTTCGTATTTTCCGAGTCGAGAAAAAGAGCAAAACTAACAGAGGGGAGTTTTCCGATTCGGAAAAGAGTGTTTTCCGATTCGGAAACTCAACACTTAGAAAAATTTGAGAGAAAAAAACTTGTAGGTTTTCGAGTCGGAAAACATGGTTTTCCGATTCGGAAAATGTCACGATACTTAGAAAATTTTTGGCAAGACTTGGTCTCTCAACGAGTCGGAAAACCTTGGAAACCCATAAGGGTAGTTCCACGTTTTCCGAGTCGGAAAAGATACACTTGAAAACCGAGACCAAGTCCAATTCGGAAAACATAGTTTTCCGAATCGGAAAACATACATAAAGGATCATCGTCAACAGATGCGGAAAACTTGAACATTCAAGTTTTCCGATTCGGAAAACTTGAATGTTCAAGTTTTCCGAGTCGGAAAACGACGACGGTTCGTATTTCCAACTTAAAAACCGCTCAAAAACATCGATCTAAAGCCCTAAACTATCAACATGCATCCTAAATCAGTTCATAACAAGTTTTTAAGCAACAAAGGATCGTTTTAACGTCCCGAAATCCCATTCCAAGAAGTTTGGGTTTCGGGTAAGTTTTAAAACTTTTAGGCTTCCGATCCAGCCTTAAAACAGAAGATTTAGATGTTAAAACTATATAAGGGTTGATCGTTTACTTACCAGGAATCCGAATATGTAAAAAGATCGACGATCGGAGCACAAACGAGCGAAAACCGAAATCGAGCGCGAAGTGGGTTCGGGTGAGAAATCCAGAGAGAAAAGATGAAAAATTTGAAATTTGTGAAAAGTAACTCTTGAAGCTTGGTATTTATATTTTTACCAAATTACACTGTGTTTGGGTCAAAAACACTGTGTTTGGCTCTCCTTTTGGCTCTCTTAACCCGACTTTCACCATTTGGCAAAAACCACCCCTGGACTTGAACTTTGAGAAACTTACAAACAAGTCCCTGAACTTGTATTTTCAGAAAATTTCAAAACAGACCCTGGACTAAAGTTTCACAAGGTTTGCAAAACGAGTCCCGAACTTTAAGAAACAGAAAGTGGCAAAGTTAGTCCCCGAACTTGTAAGTTCAAGACATGTATCTACCGCCCCCTGAACTTTCAAGTTCACAAAAAGTTACAAGTTCAGCCCTCGACTCCCGAGAAAAGAGACTTACCTTGTCGTCTCACTGGTTTAGAGCGAGTCCTGATCTGAAGTAACCAGAAGTCGTAGTGAGGATCCACACCTACAAAATAAATATAAGAAAGGTATCCAAGGTGATGTGGATCCGAGAACGTTAGTGAGCACACCAAATATAAATACAGGACTTAGTACTCCCCCTCGATTCATGCAATATCTACAGAGTTCCTTTTGACTCCCCCTACACACATGCATAATATAAGAACTCCCGACTCCCCCTAGATCTCAGGCGGGAGGTCTAGCATTCCTAACTTGCTTAGGAGGAAAAAGTGACGCTTCTCGTCAAACGCTTGGTGAACAAATCAGCAAGCTGATAATCACTCTCAACAAAGTAAAGTTCAACGTTACCTTTCTCGACGTGATCCTTGATGAAATGATAGCGAATGTCGATATGCTTCGTCCGAGAATGTTGAACTGGATTGCCGTGATTTGAATTGCACTCTTGGAGTCGCAGTAGATGGGAATCCGATGCATGTTGTATCCGAAGTCAGCGAGTTGAGTTTTCATCCACAGAACTTGCGAGCAGCAACAGGCGGCAGCAATATATTCTGCCTCCGCGGTAGATAAGGAAACGCAATTCTGTTTGCGGGATGACCAACTCACCAACTTATCTCCAAGGAACTGACAAGCACCAGATGTGCTTTTCCTATTTAGCTTACAACCTGCATGGTCTGAATCTGTATATGCAATTAGTTCAAACCAGAATCCTTTGGGTACCAGAGGCCAAAGTCCGGTGTGCCCTTCAGATACCTATGGATTCTTTTGGCAGCAGACAGTGTGAACTCACGCGGATCGCACTGATAACGAGCGCAGACACCCGTGGAAAAAACGATATCTGGTCTACTGGCCGTGAGATATAAAAGGGAACCAATGATTGCCCGATAGGTTTTCTGGTCAACCGGTTTACCAGAAGTATCTGCAGAGAGTTGAAAATTTCTAGGCATTGGTGTGGCCGCAGAGTTTGAACCACCGAAATCAAATCGTTTTAAAAGATCTTGAACATATTTGGCTTGATTTATAAAAATGCCATCAGGGCGTTGTCGAACTTGAAGTCCTAAAAAGAACGTCAACTCGCCCATCATGCTCATTTTGAATTGGGATTTCATGGTGTTCTCAAACGCTTGGCACATCTCAGGCTTTGTAGACGCAAAGATAATGTCATCCACGTATATCTGAACGATAATTAAATCTTTACCTGACCTCTTGAGAAACAGAGTGGGATCGATAGTACCTTTCTTGTAGCCAACTCCGAGTAAGTAGTCAGTGAGAGTTTCGTACCATGCCCTCGGAGCTTGCTTGAGACCATAAAGCGCCTTGTCCAAAATGTAGACGTGATTCGGGAATCGAGAATCGACGAACCCTTCCGGTTGCTCAACGTACACTTCTTCTTGAAGGACTCCATTCAGGAAGGCACATTTGACGTCCATCTGATAGACCGTCATGTTTTTGTGTGCAGCATACGCAAGGAAGATTCGGATCGCTTCGATTCGGGCTACTGGCGCGTACGTCTCATCATAGTCGATACCCTCTTGTTGGCGATAACCCTTGGCGACCAGGCGAGCTTTGTTCCGGATGATGAGATTATTCTCGTCGGTTTTGTTCCGGAGTATCCACTTGAGGCCGATGATTGTCTTTCCCCATGGTCGTTCTACCAAGCGCCAAACCTTGTTTCTCTCGAATTCGGCCAGCTCATCTTGCATGGCGATCACCCAGTCGGGATCGGTGAGAGCTTGCCAAACATCCGATGGTTCGAAATCGCTCAAGAATCCACCGAATAGGATCAGATTTTCAGTGTGCTTTGCAGATCGAGTTGTTACAGGTTGTGAGGGACTCCCGATGATCTGGGAGGGGGGGTGATCTTTTGTCCACCTGCGAGTGTGAGGGTGAGTGACATAAGTCTGTCGGTTGTTGGTGGCGTCGTTCTCATCTTGTACGGTAAAGACCTCTTGTAGGTTCCCACTTGATGAGCCTTCAGCCTGATTGATCCGCGGTGCAGCCTCTAACCGGGGCTCTCTGACTACCTGAGCATATGATCGTTGGGCTGTGCTCGGGGAAGGTAGTGGATCTTCTTCTGGAATTGGACTAAGAACAGGGTGCGGAGTCTGTTCTTGATCAGGTGCCGGTGAAGCTGCGGATGAAACTTCAGATGGGGGAGCCGCGGACTCAGGTGTCACGGAGTGAGTTGAAGTGCTGGTGGAGGGCTCCGTGACGAAGGCATCAGATGTCACTGTGGTTGTGGTCGAACCTGTTGGAGCGGGAACTACGATTGGACTCGTTAGAGTGTGCAGATCGTATTCCGCGAGATCTAAAAAGTCTAAAGCAGAAAAGTTAGAAGACGGATCTGTGCTCGGTGGTGAAGGGAACAGTTCAGGGAAAGATGCAGACACATTACTAGAACTAGCATTCAGATAGGTTTCAGATTCAGAGAAATCAACATTTGAGCTTTCCAGGATAGTTCGGGTCCGATTGTTGAAAACCCTGTAAGCCTTAGAGTTATGTGAGTATCCGATGAAGATAGACTCATCAGACTTAGGGTCAAACTTACCCAAATTCTCCCGGTCATTAAGAACATAGCATTTACAACCAAAAACTCTAAAGAAGTCAATGTTTGGCTTACGCTGTTCGACCATCTCGTAAGCGGTTTTACCAGTCCGCTTTACGATCAGAGTCCGGTTTTGCGTGTAGCATGCTGTGGAAACGGCTTCAGCCCAAAACTGTTGAGGAACTCCAGAATGAGCCATCATGGATCTTGCTGCTTCGACCAACGTCCGGTTCTTCCTTTCTACGACCCCATTCTGTTGAGGTGTGCGAACTGCCGAGAAGTTGTGAGTGATCCCCACTTCTTCGAGAAAGGATTGCAGCTTTGCGTTGCGGAACTCAGTACCGTTGTCGCTACGTATTTTCCTCACCCGACGACCCAAGAGAACTTGTGTGCGTTTGATGAAGGCTATGATTCGTTCAGCAGCTTCTGATTTGTCTCGAAGAAATTCAAGCCAAGTGAACCTAGAGAATTCGTCTACGAGAACCAGCATATACTTCTTTCTGGCAAGACTTTCTACTCTCATAGGTCCACAAAGATCCATGTGTATCATGTCGAGGGGACTTTGGCAAGTAGTATCCATTCTCGGTGGATGAGAGCTTCTGGTCATCTTTCCTTGTTCGCACGCAGGACAAAGAGTGTCCTTTGAAAGGCGAAGCTCAGGTAGTCCCCTGACTAAACCCTTAGAAACCAGCTTGTTCATATCTTTGAAGTTCTGATGACATAGTCTGCGGTGCCATAACCAACTGTCCCCTTTTTATGCTTTTGTGAGCAGACAGATTGCATTCTTCGGTTTAGCTTCAAACAGGGGGTGTGTTTGAGGGATTGAACGGAAGACGGTTGTGTAGAGATTGCCATTTCGCCTGGCGGAGAGAATAGCGTTGTTGTCTTCATCGTTCACGTCACTTCCGTACTAAAAGGTCTTCACCCAGTATCCATTATCACAGAACTGGCTGGAGCTAAACATGTTGTACCCCAATCCCTCCACATAACGTACACCCTTGATGATGTACTTTCCATTGGTGATTTTTCCCGACCCTAATATCGGCAACGGCGTTCTATCGGCAGTCTTTATGTATCCCTCAAACTTCTCAACGTAGTCGAAGATGAAGGACCGCTGCCCAGTCATGTGTGTGTGAGCCCCCGAGTCAAAGTACCACACATGACTGATCTGCAAAACAATTAGGCTTGTTTAGGGGACCATTGCCAAATGGGTTCCTTAGGGTCAGAAACAGTTGAGTTGGTCGATGCAGTCTCCTTTTCGGATTTCTCCTTAGGCTCAGGGGACTGCACGGACGAGGAAGGTTTTCCCTTTCCTCTTTTTCTCCCTCTTCTCTTTCGAGATTTGATTTTAGGCACATCAGCATCAAAAGAATTATAAACACCATAGCGCAGAAAATTGTCAAACATAAAGCACATGTCATTACGCAAAGAGTCAAAAGCATGAGTTAAATGTTGATTACGTTTTACAGACATGTTTGAATTAATTCCTACGCTAGGTGGAGCATAGCCAAGACCCGCACGGTTAGGACTATGCTGCTTAGGGAAAGCTTGAAAAGAGTTGGGTCTTCCTCGGTGATCCTTCCTTGGTGGCTTCACTTCCTGTCCACCATCCTTCTTCCTCCCATCTGCATTAAGAGCATGGTGTGAGTTAGATGACGGTTTAATAGGAGAAGAGTTGCCACCCTTTCCAGAAGATGTTTTTGAAAATTTAGGTTTTGTGGAAGAGAAAGGTTGCTTTGGTTTTAACTAAGAGGTCTCACCCACTTCAAAGCTGCTTGAATTAAGGTCAAGACTTTTAATGGGTTTAGCTGAGTTACGAGCATTGTTAGACTTTGAATGCTTTTTCTGGAGTCCTTTGGGTGCGTGAGGCTTAACTGACTTTCCCTTGTCAGCACCAACACATTTTTCACCCTTAGGGTTACTGTTCTCAGAAACAGGAGCTCGTGACTCAACAGACTTTTCAGGTTTTACAAAAACAGATTTTGGCCTTTTTGGAATAAAGCCTGAAGGATCATCACCTTCATCTAAGAACACCTTCAGATCGTATTCAATATTTGGGTCCTGGACAGTCTTGGGTTCAGCTATCCTATGGTGTGAGTTAGGGGGTTCATCATCATCTGACAGTAGGGTGTAATAGTCCTCTAGATCCGTAACAGATTTGGTTTGGGAATTAACTATCGGATGGTTGAGGAGTGGAGTAGTCCTATCATCAACTGAGTCTGAAAGGTTTTCAAAGTACATGACTTTTCTTTTCAAAATGGAATTTGACACACGTTGGTTGGTTAAGGCCACACGATAATTGATCTTTTCATCATGATCAAGTTCTCTTGTAATTTGTGAATGAACATTTAGGAGAACATATCGTGCCTTAAGATCCGCAACCTTAAGTTGAAAATCAGTAAAGGTTGAGGCTGCGGTCTCACACTCTGAAGACATTCTAATTCTCTCGGCATTTGCCTCGATCAAGTCTTTCTTCAAAGTGTGAACCAAGTTGTCTTTTTCTGAAATAAGCACTTTCAGATTCAGTATCTGATGTTGACATGCGTCCAGATCCATGGCTTTTAGTCTAAGTCCAAACACTTCCTTCTCTAGTTCGACTAGGTCGGAACCCTTAGTTGCGGAACCATCCTCTGGTGGGATAACTAAGGTCTCCTCTGAATAATCCATCTTCCTAGTGTCATAACTAGTGTTAAGGTCTGAGTAGTTGATGGGAGGCATAGCTACCCTAGGGGTCCTAGCTTTGATGCCTTCCCATGTGGACTTAGTGTTTGTTGGATCATGGCTGGGACAAATATAGGTTTGTTAGGAGCGGGACTTGAGGGTGGACTACTCGAAGAACTATTGGGCGGACTTGTGGTTCTGGTAATGGTTTCACCATTAATTACTTCCGTGTAAGTGATCGTCTGCCTAACAAATTCTTCGGTGACGTGTCCTCCTACAAAGGCAGGTTTGGGTTTGGAGGCGGCCATGTCCTCAAAATTGTATAGATAAGAAAGTGCCTTTTCTAAAACATGGTTTTCAGACAGTCCAAGTCCGGGTCTGGCTTTATAGAAAGGATTTTTATTGGCATGCTGCGTAAGAATGCTCAAGGTCTGTTCAGATTGTCCTCTTTTAAAGTTGTTATCTTCAAGCTCTTGAATTTTGGAAAACAGTCTAGTTCTTTCTTCTGAAAGCAACTGGAATTTTATTTGAGCTCTCCATGGTCACTGTTAAGTTCCTCATGGGTTTTCTGAAGACAACTGAGTTTGTTGGACAAATTGGACTCTCTGACACTAGACTCAAGAGTCTCACGGTTGTACACTATGGTCAAGTCCTCAAGAGAGCTTTTGTATATGGCACTGTCGATTCTAAATTTCGTGACGAGAGATCGTTCCGATTGGAGACATCTCTCAAGTTCACAAATTCTAGATTCTAACATTGTCACATCATCAGTTAAGTCAGGAATAGTGGATACCTCAGAAGCGTCGAGGTCTCGATATGTGCTGGGGCCAACAGCTTCAGGTCCTTCGAAGTCTGCCATCAAACACGGACCCCCCACTAGGTGATCTTCCTCGTCTGAGCTTTCTTCCTCACACACCCAGTTTTCCTCATCGACTAGCAGAGCAACTCCCTTCTCTTTCTTCCTCATCAATGCTGCCTTCTTCTCAAAGTATGCAGCATCCTTGTATCTGACAGGGCAGTTGTTCGCATAGTGACCCAGCTTGCCACATTTGAAGCAGGATGTAGTGGCACTAGCGGTCTTTTGAGGAGCTGGGGTAGGAGCACCACTATTCACTGGAGCTGGAGGAGCATTCAACCTTTGATCACCAATTTCAACTGGACCTTGTTGATGTCCTTCTCTCGGAGCTTGCCTAGAAGAACCACTCTGATGGTTGCCTTCTGGATAGTTTCTGTTCCCGTGATCTGTTTGTCCTTCAAATCCACGGTAGTTCCTTTCTTGTTCTTGTCCATATCCCGGACCACCTTGACCGCCTTCAAATCTTCCATATCTTCCATCTTCACGTCTTCCATCTTGGCCACCTTCATACCCGCTGCTGTATCCCTGACGATCAATGTATCCTGATTCAGGAGTGTAGTTTCTCTGGTTTTGGCGATAGTTGATATTAGAGACCTGTCCTCTCCAATCTCCCTGATCTACAGGGCCTCCTTGATAGTCCAGGTAGGTGTTATCTCTGTAACTTCCTCTCACTTCCCTATGCCGGCCTTGATCACCCCGGTATCTTCCTGAATGCTGACTCGGAAATCTGTCCCCTTGCTGGTATCCTCCTCTTCCTTGATTCCCAAACTGAACTCGTTCCTGCTGATAGTGTCCACCTCGGCCTTGCCCCATCCTTCCTCCACTGGGGTATCCAGATCCCCTAGGTCTGCTGTATCCACGGTTGGAATTCAGCTTCTGTACGCTGTGAGTGATGAGGGCAAGAGACTCATTCACATGGAAGAGTTCATCATCAGAGATTGAGATGATTAGCGGATCATCTGGATGTTGATAGCTTGGACCATAGTTCGAGTTGAACTCTTGGTAGTTTGGACCATAGTTCCCGTTGAACTCCTGGTTGTAGTTCTCCTGATAGAGCTGAGGTGGTGAGTGGTTGTACTGCTGAGGAGATGAGTTGTTGTACTGCTGATGCTGGAAGGGAGCTGAGTTTGATCCTGCACATGGCACTGCCGCGAGTGCCAGAGGGTCAACAGTATTTTTGAGCTTGCCGCCAGTGATGAATTCCTCATGCTGAACCATCATGCTAAAAAGGTCATGTAGACCCATAATCCCCAGATTTCGGCTCAACTGTAAGTTGATCGCCAGATTTTGCCATGCCGGCGTTAGGTTCTTCAGGAACTTAACATTTACCTCATATTTTGACTTCTCTACCCCGAGTCTTCGTAGGTCATTCACGAAGGCGTTCAGTCTTTGATAAGACTCGCTGAGGGATTTGGTTTCCCTGGCTTTGAAGCCTTCGTAAGCATTTAGGGCACTCTCCTTTTGACTCTCGAGGGCGGTGTCACCTCCCTGCATCTGCTGCTCTATTTCTAACCAAACGTCTCGTGCGTTTGTCAGACTATCCACTCTCGCGTACATATCATTCGGGAGAGCCATAATCAGAAGGGTCAGTGCGCGCTTGTCAACGAGGTGCCGGCTCTTTGCTCTGGATTATACATGTCGATGGGCTTTTCGACAGAGTAAGCTGGCAGTTCCGGGCATGCGTCTGTTCGGGGAACTGCGGCAACCGTGACGGTCGGTCGGATTGGGCCCTCACGGATTGACTTCATGAGGTTTTCATCGAGTAAGTCCAAGAAGTGGATCATCCGGCGCTTCCACTGCTGGTTACTCGCCCATCACCAGGACGGGAGGGCGAGTCTCGGAACCAATCCCTAGGATTTCCTTCGACATCTCTAAAAAGGAATGAGACCTCCTTGTACTATTCACTTGGCTTTAAAAACAGATAAGGTTTTGAAAAACTGGTATTTCGAGCGCCTCTGGACACAAAAGGCTTGGAAAAAGTAAAATGTTTTGAAAGCAAGCTTAGTGTCGGATTTGAGAAACAAAACTGCAAGAGTTTCGGCTCAAAGAGGCGAAATCCGACTTGGAAACAGATGTTTTCCGATTCGGATTTGGCTCAAAACAGCAGGATGCGGAAAAGCAGCTTTTCCGATTCGGAAAATGAGCTTTTCCGATTCGGAAAAGTTGGGTGCGGAAAAGGGATTCGGAAAAGAGAAATCTCAGGAGCAGGACCCCAAGTCAGAGACTCGTTCTCCGATTCGGAAAACAGTGTTTTCCGATTCGGAAAAGGAGAGTTCTCCGATTCGGAGAATATGCAATTTCCGACTCGGAAAATTTGAGCTGATATTTCAGCTCTCGTTTTCCGATGCGGAAAACCTGCACAGAAAGCTCCGAAAAATTTCTTAAAAACGCTTAAAACCTCTTAAAAAATCAGTGTTTAGACCCCCAAAATGTAGGAAAAACCTAAGAAACCATTGGGGAATCACTTAACACTTAATTTAAGCCCTTTAAAAACACCTTTTGGATTGAAAACCCAAAAGTTTTGAAAAACCCAAAACTCAAAAACCTTTTGAAAACATATCAAAATCAAAAAACAAAAGCCAAGGAATCAACAAGTTTGGCTCTGATACCAATTGTTGTCCCAAAAACAATGAAAAGAAATGAGAAATGGATGGAAATCCTATCAAGAAGATGAAATCAATGAAGAACTTGGTATATAACTCAACAATGGTGATATTGCCCAATTTGGTAAATAAGAAATCCAACATTAAAACCCTAAACATCCTTTTCCTTTTATAGGGAAAAGGAAGTTACACACAATGTCAACAAAGGCCCCCGAGGTTCCAAACCTCAAACAGGGGCTAAACAAAACATGATTGTTTACACAAAAAGGAAACTAAACTAGAAAGCTGTTTAAAGATAGATGATTCTGACTCTTCTCAACAAACTGGGTTCTACAAACCGTATAAAGGAAGTAAACAATAGAAGTAAACTTTGACTTTATTAACCACTTTGACTTTGCCTTTGTCTTCACTTTGAGCACAAACTTGGGATCTCGGATACAATCCGATTTTGCATCCAACAATATCCCCCTTTGGATTCGAGATCACAAAAAGAATTAGGCAAACGTCTTCAAGAAAGCATCAACACTTTAAACATCAACAAACAACTTTCTTGAACAATAAGCTTCCGTAATAATCTTCACGAATCATCCAAATCTTCATGAAGCTTTAACAAACTTTGAACACGAAGCTTTAGCGAACGAAGAATCTTCAAACAATCTTCAAACTTCAATACTTGGAAAATTCTGATCATCTTGAAGTATCTTGTAATTATCTCTCGACTTCCTCAAAGTATCTTCAAGAATCATTTCTCGACGTTACACTTCAGATCCATCTCCCCAAAGTATCTTCAAAAACATTTCTAAACCATCTCCCCCTTTTTGATGAAATATGAAATAATCATCAAAACAATAGAAATGTATGATCAGATAACTCGTAGTATACAAACATATGAAAGAACCACCATCGATATCAAAAACCATCTCACTTAACCAACTCCTCCTTGTTACTCCAGAATTCCCCTTGTTTCTCCAATGAAATACCGTCAATTCCATAAAGTAATCCGAATCATTACAAATTCAGATTTAAGTGGGAAAATCCTGAAACAACACATGAATCAGTTGGAATGCCTGTGAGAAGCACAAAGCAACTCAGTACAAAAAATGCACTATATAAAGAGCTTTAGTGATGATCACTCCCCAGGGCTTCCGTTCAATCATCGCAAATACTAGAAGTATTCCTATGAACGTTCCGACAAAGAAACAAATTCCTTGTGTGTATTTGTGATGAAAGAAAATAGCATCAAGTGCTTTCATAAGGCTCAAAATGTGAAAATATTTTACGACTCGATGTGTAGAAATGAAGTTCGAAGGCAGGGCAGCTTCCTTCTGTTTCAATATCGATTTTCCAAATGAAAACCTGATAGATTATGTGCTGCGTCCCCGTGATGAAATGAAACATCTCCTTGTTAAGAAGGAAATGAGTAGCTAGTGGGGTAAAAACGAGAGTTGGCATTGGGCTTTGCCTTATTTCAATATCGGTCACCAAAGAGCGTGAACTAATAGATGATGTGGTTGCCCGGCTTAGAAAAGGTTGGTGCAGAGTTGTATTTTTCTTTTAACTCTGTTCTCACACCCTCCAAGTCTTTTAAGCATCCTCACTTCTAACCAATCTCTCATATAATATTTTCCCGCTCAATCACTATGAGAATAACTCGACCACCTGAGTTATCTCCCCACTCTTTGATGTAGACCCTTCACTCATTTCTCAAGGATAACTTCTTGGGTAGGATTGCCGGTTCTGGAAATCCATAGAAGTTCTATTAAGCTCACACATCCCGTGAAATAAGTTTCCTAAACATAAAAGTACAATGATTCAACGAGTGAAGCAATGAGCCAATATGAAACATGCTCGAACAAATATATATATATATATATATATATATATATATATGAACAAAATAGGAGCATAAAATTTTCTCCAAACAAGTATATGAAATGAAGAACATGAATGATGTAAACTTGCGTGAGAAAACTGATTCATCATATGATGTGAGATATGTTCTTGAAATGCTTTGGTGTACACAAAATGAATGAATGTTATCTATACGATCAAGATATAGATATAGCAATGAAGAACGTATCTGATCAAATAAACGATGAAGCACAAATAGGAAGATATCAAGCGAGTGTATTACCACCGAAAAATATGGTCATATAGAGACGTGGTAATAACTAAGTCAAAAGAAGCTAAACCGGTGTGTATGAATACTTGAAAAGTATATGAAAAGATAATACGCAAGTATTAATCTTTAGAAACACACGGTTAGAAAATATCCGTCAACTCATCATGATATGAAAACATGGAAAATCACACTTCTAATTCGAAAAAACATTTGAGAATCGAGAAGTGAGTTTGAACATTTAAAATTGTTTTTTCATATCTGAAAGTAGTTCGTCTTTCAGATATGTAAGCATGAAATCTTATTTGAACTCTCCCCCTAAAAATAATATCTCTTGCAAGTGAAAACAAGGTATGAAAAACGTTTTAACTGTTCATACCACTAAAATAATATCGCATTTAAGTACTCCCTTTCAAATGGATAACCAATTATTTCTATTTAAAGCTCTTCCTCAAAGTTAGAATAATACCTTGAAGACCATTGAAGCCCGGGTCTTGAACTGATTTATTCAAGAGCCACTTCACATTGAAGATCGGGTTTTAAACTGAATGATTAGAAGCCACTTGCACATTGAAGATCGGGTCCTAAACTGGGTTATTTAGGAGCCACAATACATTGAAATCCGGGTCCTAAACTGATATATTTAGGAACCACTTGTCATTGAAGATCGGGTTCTAAACTGGCATATTTAGAAGCCACTTGCTTGCAGAAACTCCCCCTTGAACAATGCATTAACGACATGGGGACCTGCAAAAACAAAATCATACAGATTTTGGTATCCACTTGAAAGTGGATCCTCTTTTGTTAAAAGAAGTTGGTTTATAATTTGGAATACTGTAAGTACCATACCAACTTTCCGACTTTTCTTTTCGAACAAACTTATTTGTTCCACAGTAAAAACAACATATTTTCTTTTGAGATAATCTGATCATATGATTTACAGAGTAAATTGGATCAGATTTAACAAAAGATTTAGCTTTAAAAACATTGTTCTTTTGAACATTTTGTTTAGGAACAAATAACTTTGGTTTATCTAACTTTGGTGTAGACCTTTTAACTCTCCAAACAAACTTACCTTTCTTTGAATGATTTTTACCTGAACCATCAATCTGATGATCATAGAAAAGATTAGAAGGACGAATCTGATTAGTTGGTGTAAAACTTTTTGTTGAATAAACATCTGCATGAAGAGAACTTGGAGCAGTTTTGAATGAACACACAGAATCAGCATAATCAACATATGGTGATTGTACTATAACATCGGGACTCTTTGGTTCATTCAAATTAACTTTAAAAACAATATCTTCAAGATCTTTCACCATTGCAGATAAAAGATTCTTTTCTTCAACTGTTTCATCAAGTTTCTTTTTCAGATTAGAACTCATAATCTGTTCTTTCATGATATCAGAAGACAATTCTATTAATCTTAATGTAAGCTTCCTTACTTCTGTCTCAAAAACCCTCTTTTCCTCTTCAAAATCACTTTTCTCAAAGGTTTGTTTCTTTAGTTCAACAACCAGTTGCTCAAAACCTTTTATCTCACACTTTAAAAGGTGTTCTTTTCTTTTAAAAGCACTTCTTTCATCCGAAAGTTGCACTTCTAAGTTTGCAATCTTCTTCCTAAATAGAACACTCTTTTCTTCAAAATATTTTCTTTCTTTTTCAAAACCTTTAGTCTCTTCCTCAAAAACAAACTCAACACATCTATCTCTTTCAACACGGAGAGACTTTTTCTTCAAATCCTTCTTCTTGCTTTCAAAGATACTCTTCTTTTTCTCAAAAACTTTTCTTTCACTCACAATCTGTTTCTCCAAATCAGAAATCTTCTTATGAAGCTTCTCACTTTTCAAATCAAACGATTTTCTCTCTTTCTCATAAACATTTCTCTCTTCTTCAAACACTTTTCTCTCATCTGCAAAAACTTTTCTCTCATTTAGGAACATCTTTTCAAAATCAACCAACTTACTATCCAGAACATTTTTCTTGTTGGTACAAGAATCAAGAGAATCAAAAACGTTAATTCCATCATAAGAGTTAGAATCATCATCATCATAACAACAGTTAACATAACAATTGGATTCAGAAAACTCTTTGAAAATCTCGTTGTCTTTTGGCTTTTCAAAAACTGATGTCTTCAAAGAAAGTTCGTTAATCTTTGCTTCAGAAGCTCGTCTTTCTTTCTCAAAGTTACTTCTCTCGATAATCACTATTTTCTCAAAATCATTTACTTGATTTGAAAGTTCTATCACTCTTGAATGAGAAGATATAAGTTTATTTTCAAAAAGCTTCTTATCTTCTTCAATTAGTAACTTTAAGAATAAGTTCAGCTTTTTCAGCATTCAAAACGGATAAACTTTACTGAAGCTCAGTTATCTGATTTGACAACTTTGAATTCTCTGATTCTTGCCCCTTTTCACTCTGTATTGACTTCTCTAAATCAACAAGCTTCATTTCTAAAAAAGATTTTTCAGCACTCAATTGTTGATTTTCCTTGTTTAGTTCAAAAACACGGTGACTGTATGTCATATAATCTTTCCACACTCTATGATTAACATCTAAATCTGCCATCTTCCCTGATTCAACAATAGAACTTGAACTGATCGATAATTCACTGAAACTGGTAGATTTCTTCTGAACTTCTGGAGGTATGCAAATCTGAGGATCTGTAACTGATCTGAACACTTCTTTTGATCAAGGTAAATGTTAGTGATAAAAGTCAAATAAAAAGTCAACCGATGAATAGTGAAATTCCGAGAAAAAATATTTTTCAAAAATTTGAAAGATGATTTTGACCGCGAAATTGAAATCTTAGTCCAAAAATACAACCTCTCGGAAATCACCAAAATCTCGGAAAAACCGGCATTTTTCGGGAAAAAATGACCTTAAACATGACTGAACTTTTTCACCGTAGAATCAGATAAGAAGTCTACAAAAGTTTACGTGAAAAAACGCCCGAAGTGAGTACACCTTGGACGTCTGTGTTCAAACCGAAGCTGGGAGGGGATTACATGACTCTGCGCATTATTTCCGGGTGGTACCGGCCAGAGTAAAGTGTCCAAGTCACAAAATGGTGAGATCTATTTTGGTTCTGATAAGTTTACCGGGTGGTACCGGGCCAAAATGCACTTAGAGGGACTGAAACATGTACGAATAATTACCGTTGTCCCGAAAAGATCTAGGAGTCATATCAGTTAGATATGATTGGTAAAAGTCCTTACCTACCGAAATAAATAGGACCTGGTGGAGCAAGAACATTACGCACATCAGGGCGTATGAAATAAGGATCCTAGTACAATAAATTGATCATTTAAGGGTTTATTGATATTTATTGGAAATAGTCTATTTACAGTTGTTAAAACACATTTTTAAATGTGTAGATGGCAAACACAGTAACCAACACAAACAATCTTTCTCTCTACTCCATCCTCGAGAAAGATAAGCTCACTGGTCCCAATTTCCTTGATTGGGAGCGCAATCTGATGATTGTGCTCAGACATGAAAGGAAATGGTACGTCTTGGAAGAGCCTCTGGGAGAGGCCCCTCCAGTAAATGCATCGGCTGCTGTCAGGAACGCCCATAAGAAGCATTCCGATGATTTGTTGGATGTTGGTTGTCTTATGCTTGCAACTATGAGCCCAGATCTGCAAACGGGGCTCATAAATACGAATGCTTATGACATGATCCGCTAGTTGAGGGGCATGTTCCAGACGCAAGCACGCACAGAACGTTGTGATGCCACTAAGGCATTTAACGAGTGCAAGATGATCAAGGGGACCTCAATAAGTGACCATGTCATGAAAATGAAACGACACTTGGATCACCTGGAAAGGCTCGGTCACCCAGTTCCGCTGCAGTTGGCAACGGATACGATTCTCAACTCACTGTCAGAAGATTACAAGCCTTTTGTAATCAACTATAATATGAACAACATGGAGAAAACAATAGCTGAATTGCACTCCATGCTAAAGACTGCTGAGTTGAACATGGGGATCAAGAACAAAACCAAGGACGTACTGATGGTGAGAGATGGAGGGGTGAAAAAGAAACATGGGCATAGAGGCACCAGCAAAGGGAAAGGTCCAGTTCAGGCCATCCAGAGTGCACCCAAGGTTCGTGAGAATGGTAAAGGCAAGGGCAAGGGCAAGAAGGTTAAGCCTAACAAAGCTAGGACCGAGAATCGCTGCTTCACGTGTAATGAAGTCGGTCATTGGAGGCAGAACTGCCCAAAGCGTCATGAAACAGGTATATAAACCTCAGATATTTATGACTGCTTTAAAGAATCTATCACTAGTATTCTGATACCTAGAGCAAATGTCTATTGCAGATGGTCAGAAGTGAAGAGCCCAGGAGTTGCTAAGGATCTTAGATGCCAGTTGATTTCAATTTTCGTCAAGACATTTTTACTTTAGACTTATGATTTAAAACTGTTACTTTTGAATGGTTGTACTTTTAAATTTTGTGGTTTTAAATTTAAGAGTTATTGTCTTGACATTGAAATATCTGTTGTGCATGATAATTTGAATCTGATTGATCCTAGATATTACCTATCGCACTGACAAAGTTACTTTAGTAGTTTTAATGAAAACAGTTAAAAACAAAAGTACTATGAGAATGTGTTTTTGAAATAAACATTTTTGAGTAAAGGATTATGGAAACATTTTTCAAATACTCAAATGTCCTAAAGAGGATTTAGGATTTTTATATCAGTATTTATAAAACTAAGAAAAATTCCAAGTTTTGGAATTAGGGTTTTATGGAATCCAGTTAAGTTTTATAAATGATAAAATTCTCAAGTATGTTACTTAAAATAGAATTGATTAATCAATGTTCTTGACTAAATCAATAGTTAAAATTTTGAGTAACCGTTGGTTTTCATATAAGTTAGTAGGAGCCTAGTTAATTCTCTATCTAAGTCCAAGATAAAGAATAGATGATGTAATTATTGATTGAATACATCTAGGAATTCATAATCCAGGTAGGATGTGAATTTATGAGATGTACAATATACCTTTCAGTCAAAAAGGTAAGATAAAAGTTTCAAAGTCTTTGAAACAAATTAAGAGTCATAAATGACTTAAAGAAAATTAATAATTAAGATATGTTGGAACAGTCATTATCTTTTAGACTAGAAAGTGTTGTAAACACTAGAATGAATTTCCTGAAATTTGCCAGTCTAGTAAATGGAAATTTTATCTGATTTCAGGTGGAAATCATTCATCTACACAGTAACTAAGGGAAGTTGCAGTTTAGCTTTACATGTTCAGGGTAACTAGGAGTTTTTTCAGGTCTCCGAGTTCAGGGAATATGATAAGTGAATAGTATAATCTTGTTTAAAGTGTTTGCAAAACAAGGATTAGCACAATCAAGTAGATTGTATCAAAAGATACAAACTTGAATTGTTTTTGGTTGTTATTTTGATTAATTTGGTAAACATTAATCAAAGAGTCTAAACTAAAGAAAGGTGATACTTTATTTTAGACCAGTATTTAACAAACGTTAAATAGACACCATAAAAGTAATTAAGAAATATTAATTTTGTTATTGTTACAGAGTGTAATATGAACTATACAAAATTAGTTTCTTTATCGCTTTTATATTTTGCATGTTTTATTATCCAGGAATGAAACTAGTTTCCAGTTTTTCATTCAAAAACTTGTCCGCGACAACTTATCATTGTGGGAACTTGATAGGGAGTTAAAGTCATTGTGGACTTTTGGGTAGTTATGATCAGTCGTTGAATAACAGCTACAAGTGTTGTAGACCAAAAGTTGCACAGATATTCGATAGAGTAGCGAATATTGGACGTGATCCCCGGTTGAGATTGCTTCTTGGAAATCATCATAAATAAATCTCACAGTGGTTGTCCCTATCACCTGAGGTATCTGGTTTGATATCGTGGGGACTGCTGGATACTTAGTGCGTTCAACCGCTACGCCGTAACAGGGTGGCTATAAAGGACGTGACTAGATTCAGCGGAAGACATGGTGTTAAATGCAGATATGCAAGATGGGATTTGCACCTCTTCTCAGAAGAGAGATATTTCTGGGCCCCTTGACTGACTGAATATACTGATGAAGTGCATGGCCATGCCCAAACGAACTGATTAGTTCTGTGTCGTTTACCTATCAGTAGAGATCGGATAGTCAAGAAACATAATCTTGAGTATTTAGAGTTGACTGATTCTAAGCTCATACTCAAAGATGAAATATCGTGATGCAAAGGGAAAGCCAAGATATACCCGTTTTATGAACGGCAGTTTCATAAAAGATATTTTCTTCTGGAAATAAGTTATCACCTATCTGGGTATAAGAGTTCTTGTAACCTGGTTAGCCTAAGTGCCTGTCTAGGGGCCTCCTTAGGTCCGTGTGGTCAAAGACGGTATTGCCAACTTGCACAAGTGGGAGTCTGTTAGGAATTATGTGCAGAAGTTGACAAACCAGTGATCTCACATCCAATGTTATAAGACACTTGAGGGTCACACATGTGAGGATCTGTAAATCAAATAAGATAAAATCCCAGTTTGGAGAGATTGGGTTTATAATAGTTAATTATAAACCAGTTGGGTATTTTATGTAAGAAAAACCCAAAGATAAAGGTTTGAAATTGATTATATATATTTATTAGGTAAATAAATATATATAAGTTTATTAGTTAATAAACTATGTATTTATCAAGATGAATAAATATATAATAGTAATATAAATTAATAAGTAATTATCTAGTTAGGTAAATATATTTTATATGGTATGGATAATTACCAAAGATAAGATAATTACCAAAGATAATTATGGAGTTATATGGTAACTAGGATACCTTACCTTATAAATAAAGGCTTAAGGTTTACCAGTTATTCATTCGATTCAATCAAGCCTCGAAAGAAAAGCTCTCTCTCCTCTCTCTCTCTGAAAACCGGCGCCTAAACCCCATCCACAAGGAGTTCGGTTTTTCGGTTGACGTTTCGCAAAACAACTTGTTTCGGGATCTCGGGATTTCAGCCAACTAGAAGGCGTTTTGTCTGATCGATCACGGGTGGATTAAGCTCAAGCAACTCAGGTAATATCCTAACTCGCCATAGGCATAGATCATATAGTTAAAATAAGCGAAATAGATCTGTGAATGTTTTTAGGGTTTTAATTCTTATCGCTTCCGCACAAATCAAACCAGTTAGGTTTGATCAGTTAAACTTCCGGGTCAGTTTGATCAAAAGTTTTGTAGTGTTTCTCATCCAGTTAGGATTGAGACTCACAAGATCTCGTGTCAGTTTGATACGAGGATCACACCAAAACCCAACACCTTTGGTTTCACAATCTAAAAAAGAATTATGCCTTAAAATAAATGAATTAAATTCCTACCGGCCCAAGTCAAATTCCATTCCTATTCCTTTAAAGAAAAATTATCCTCTTAAAATTTCAATTACATTAAATTCCAAAACAACACCTTATGAATTCTTCCTAGTTCTATACTGTTGACCAATACGGTTTAAAGTAATTTTAAAGGAAAAAAAATTACATAAAACAAAATGGTTTACTTAATCATGAAATCCCAAGTTCACAGCAAATCGATTTAGAATTCAAATATTTCTACAAATCATTCATTCTTCTCATCATTCTTCTTGCGGTAAGCAAACGGAAATCTCTCCTTGAACTTATTTCCGACCAAACTCATCTCGGCCGCTTCTTGTTCATCAACCATCATCGGGTCATCGGTTGAGGTCAACGATGCCCCCGGTTGAGACGTAGCAAGTGGACGTACGTCGGTCCTCGACGGTGGTTGACCACCGATCGACATCTGACTGCCGACGCCAGAAGTTCGAGAAACCCCGTGTGGTCTCATAGCTGAAATAGAGGGCTGTTTACCGCCATCATCATAGTAATCACTATCGACGGTTTCACGTGGGGCGTGGCCAGGATCCTGGTAAGACGGAGGCGGTGGTTGACTGTAGATATCGCCATCGTCGACATGGAGGTGTTTGTGATCGGAGGTTTTGATTTCGGTGGATAACAAGAAAGTAGGAGGAGGTGGATTCATGTTGTTGATGGGTGTTTGATTTTGAAATTGAAATGGTGGATTGATATATAGAGTAGTAGACCATCAAAGGAAAGAGGGTGAGAATTGGGGAAGAAGACCTCGGTCATGACTAAGTCAAGGTTTATTTTATCAACCACATAATAGTGTGAATGGATTAGAAGAGCTTAAGGCGACGAAATCAGAAGTAAGAATTTGTAAAAGGAATTAGAGTGGATTAAAATATTTGGCATTTGAGGTTCGGTGGTTTTAACATTCTGTATTTCTAAAATGAAAAATGAATGGATTAAATCTTCATGGTTGGCATTTTAAAAAACCTGTTAGGTTCCTAAATCTAACATCGTTAAAAAACTTTGTGTTAAAGTAGTCAAGTGCACCTTACATGATGGATATTTTAATCATTTAACCTATTCTTGTATTTTTTATTAAAATCACATGGATCAAAAATGTAATTACTCTATTATACTTACTATGGCATTAATTTATTAGTTATATATATATATAGAGAGAGAAAGGTTCAAACAAAATCATTTTATAGGAACAAAGGAACTATTTTGGATCACAAATGATATGGGCCCATGTGGGACCCATCCATTATTAAATCATATATGATTCTGGTGGGTCCCACCACTAAATCACATACGATTTAATTAATGGGTGGGTCCCACATAATATGTGGCTCACATTTGATTCCTTTGTTCCTTTAAAATGAGTTGTTCTTGTATGAACCTCCCTATATATATATATATATATATATATAATATGGATTTTCTTTTGAGAACTTATTTTGGTGTGAATTTGTGAACTTCGCCAAAAAGAAGATTATATGATGAAATTGGTTTTTGAAATTGTTTAATATAATGAAATTATATTATATGATACATTTTTTGTTGGAATTGTTTCATATTTCGGTGGTTTTACGTGAAATCAAAAGGTTTCATAAAAATATATGAAACAGTACTTTCATAAGCATGAAAAAGTTACGTAAAAAATACCGAAATACAAAACATTTTCATCAAAAAAATGAATTATATAATATAATTTTACCATATTAAACAATTTCATGAACCAATTTCATTGATTCAACCTATGAAATCGTCGTTTTGGCTTGAGTTCACAAGTTCACACAAAAAATAAGTTCATAAAAGAAAATCCCTATAACCCTCTCTCTCTCTCTGTATATATATATATATATATATATAGAGAGAGAGAGAGAGAAAAAAGTTCAAATGTGAACCACTTTTTGGTTGTGAACGTGAGGACAGCCAGAGCGCACCACGTGGCAATCTGAAAAAATTCCGACTTAGTGTTATTCATACTGAATAACGCTATCATTCAGACTGAATAAAGCGTTATTCAGTATGAATAACACTAACTCGCACTCGGACCCGGGCGGGTCATCCGCGGGTCAACCGCGGGTCAAGGGTTATTCAGTCTGAATAACGCTTTATTCAGTATGAATAACACTAACCTGCGGATTTATTCAGACTGAATAAGCCTTGACCCGCGGATGTCAGATATCCATGTCTCGCGCTCTGGGCTGTCCTCACGTTCACATCAAAAAAGTGGTTCACATTTGAACCCACCCCTATATATAGGGGTGGGTTCAAATGTGAACCACTTTTTGGTTGTGAACGTGAGGACAGCTGAGAGCGTGACATGTGGCGGATGACTAGGCGCCACGTCAAGTCCACGGCGGGTGACTAGGCGCGATTCATGGGAGGGCATTGAATTAAAGGGGGGGACCACACTCAAAGTCGCCACGTGTCGCGCTCTCGGTTGTCCTCACGTTCACAACCAAAAAGTGGTTCACATTTGAACTTTCCTCCATATATATATATATATATATATATGAGAGTTATTTTGTTAACCCATGAATTTGTTTTAACCGTGTTAAACAAAAATGGACCTATAATATTTCTTTATTTTCTCTATTTTCTTGCATATGTGTAGGGGTGACAGTTTTCGAGACGACCCGCCAAACCGACACGACACGACACGAAGATTTCGCGGGTTGGGTTGAGGTTTTCTGACCCTCCAACCCGTCAACCCACCAACCCGCCAAATTTCACGGGTTGACCCACCGGGTTGACGGGTTGACCCACGAACCCATTTATATTTAAATAACTATTTTATATTTGTATATAGTTATTATTATATTATAAAAAATAAAAAAATAAAAAAATTACAAATCAAAAATCAATTATGAATTGAAAACTGAAAAGCGACCAACCAATTAACCCTAACCTAAATCGTCTTCTTCCATTCCAGCCACTCTCGCTTCAGTTCATGACGTTCTCTCTCCCTCTCGCTTCAGTTCTCTCTCCCTTGGTTGTATTTGGTATTTTGGTTACTTTTGGATGTTGTTTACTTGTTTTTATTTGAATTATATAACGTATGAGCTTTGACCCGTCAACGCTTTTATGACCCACCAACCCATTTATGACCCATCAACCCGCCAATGACCCACCAAACCGCCAATGACCCGCCAACCCTTGACACGACCCACGACACGTCCCTTCGTGGGTTGGGTTGAAGAACTCGACATGATTAGTTAAATGGGTTAGGTTGGGTTGAGGTTTTCTGACCCTCCAACCCGCCAACCCGTGACCCGCCAACCCTTCAACCCGCGAATTGCCACCCCTACTGATATGTAGGCCAAATTTCTTTATTTTAGGATTTAATTAACTTTCCTCTAATTTAGGAAATCAATCTTAACTATTGTTGGAAATGATCAACAGTGGTTATATGGTTAACACGGTTAACACAAATTAACGGGTTAACAATTTACGAGTAATTTACATTTTTGGTTCTTGTGATTTTAATTAAAAATAAAAGAAAGTCAAATGATCAAAATACACATCATGTGCCCTATACATGACCACTTTAATAGATAGATTTTTAAAGGGTTAGCTTTAGGAACCTAACACGTTATAAAATGCAAACCACGATAATGTTAATACCACCAAACCACAGGACCAAATATGTAATTCACTCAAGGAATTATCAATAATCGAAATGGTTAAGACTTCTTGTCCAAGGCTATCAAGATTCGTATAAACATCGAGGCTATCGGACATAGTTTTTTTAGTGCGTACGTATATCGTAAGACCAAATCTAGATAAACTAATCAATCACTAGTCTTCATAACTTGATAAAAACATATCCCAAACTAGTGTCAGAAAGGCATCATATACTAAAGCATATACCACCCACTTGATACAAACTTCTACTAACACCGAAAAATTTCCTAGTTAACCACCAACAAAATTGCATGTGCTTAAGAAAAACTACTTGCACTGTATTTTTGTATGGTCAAACACTACTAAAAAAAAGGGTATTACTGACGGCCTAAACAGTCGAAAATCCATCGAAAATTGGCTTTACTGACTGTTTTCTGACGAATCGAGTATCGCTAAAAACCTGGTTGGTAAAATTACTGACGGGTTTTCTGACGACTTTTATCGACTGCTTTCCGACTATTTTATTTACCGACTGCTTTCCGATGACTTTTACCGACTGTTCTCCGACTATTTCATTTACCGACGGATTTCGATGGATTACCGACGATTTTCGAACTGTTTTTTCGACAGTTTTCCGACAACTTATTATATACTAAATAAAAAATAAAATAAAAAAGAACAATCAGTAAACCATCGGAAAGCAGTCGAAAATTTCCGACCACTTTTAGCAGTCGTAATGCCCGTCGGTAATATAGAATTTCTTTGTAGTGAAAGAAGCAATATCAGCTTCAACTGCAGCCGAAGAGGGTTAAAAGGCTGGAAGAAGAGACAATTTTAAATAGAAGAGCAACATGAGAATAACTTGATGTTAGTTGTTGCTTTATAAAAAGTAAAGCTAATCTAAAAAGTAAGTATCCTAATATAGTAAAACATCTAAGTAGATAGTAATTTACCTTCTTACACAATTATATAATATTAATTGTTAGGGTTAAGTTCTGGTGAGACAAAACTATTTTTTCTTGAATCCAGTGAGACCAACATATTTTACATGAAAATTCACATCAAAACATTTGTGAAGGTAAAAAAATTGAACATTCATCATAAAAACATAGTAAAAAAACACTATCGAAGAATTTTTTTTAGAAAAAGGTAAAAAAACGAAACCTTCACAGCATTGCCGCCATGAAGGTTCGCATTATTTATTTGTAACCTTCACAGCATTTGAGCTGTGAAGGTTTCGTTTTTTACCTTGTTTTGGATATTTTTTGCATCGAAACTGATTTTTAGGTCTGCGTATTCGAGTTTTATTTACCTTGTTTTGTGATGCTTCATACGTTGGGTTATGATCTCACGCGATTTCACGAAAACAGCTTGGTCTCACGTGATCCTAAATCTATATACATATATCATATATAGAGAGTAAATTACATGTCTAGTCTCGTGGTTTTTATCATATCTTTGGTCCCTATGATTAAATAGATAAAAATGATGTCTTACTTAAACCAATTTAACACAAAGAAAGAGTTAGTCTTTGGGATCCAATGGGGTTATAAACTGAAAACCACAAGAATATATCCATAGATATTTCAAAATAGAGATTCAAAGTGTTAAAATTAATACATATTTTACTTGAGGGACCAGTTATGTAATTCACTCTGAAATGAAATTGTAGTTGAATGAATAAAACCCATTATTAAAATGAAAATGTAAGTTGAGGGAGATGACCGTGAACACACGAAATTACCTGTCACTAACAAAAACTTAATTAAAGTAGTACGAGGGAACATATATATATATGAACCACTTTTTGGTTGTGAACGTGAGGACAGCTGAGAGCGCGACACGTGACGGATGACTAAGCGCCACGTCAGGTCCACGACGGATGACTAGGCGCGATTCATGGGAGGGCATTGAATTAAAAGGGGGGACCACACTCAAAGCCGCCTTTATTGACTAGTCTTCGTCACGTGTCGCGCTCTCAGCTGTCCTCACGTTCACAACCAAAAAGTGGTTCACATTTGAACTTTCCTCTCTATATATATATTACAAAATGAAACGGTATAGCCAGCAGTCGTAACTTAAATTGTATAGCTGACTTAATTTAATCATTAATTTATGTAAACCGTATAGCCCGCTGTCTATACGACCACTTGCTATACGGTTTAAATTGGCATTTAACCTTCTCCCTTTAAACCGTAGACCTTAAAACTCTTCCACCGTTTTAATTTAGAATCTGTAAATAAGTTAAAGATTGTAATTTAGGAATTATGAGCGTAGCAGCAGAAGAACACATAGTTTATTTAATCGTTAAACCCCAAATTTACAACAAGCACAAAATTCTGAAAAATTCAAACACTCAACAAACAAACTTTCATGTTTCACTTTTTTTTGGGGAAGAATTTCCTTACGCCTTGTAAAGGTGGCAAATCATAAGCTCCACCGGCACTGGAGGGTTCCGAATCCTGATTCGGGTTCTGGATAGATCCAACACTCGTTGGTTGACCGCCGTTATTATCATATCCAAGGGCAGCTTCAGCATTTTTATGTGAGCTCTCTTCGCCAATTGCCAAACCCAAAAACGACGGAGCGTGCGGGATGATATCTCGGAATTTTCTGCCGAGGAGACTCATGCCATGCGGCTGCGGAGCAAGACCCTCGTCAGCGGTGGCAGCCCCAGTTTGAGATATCATATCGCGACGCACATCTTTTAGCGACGACGGTGGCAAATCATGACCACCATCAACGTTGGAGGGTCGAGAACTCCCCTTGAGTATCGACAAAATAGACGATACTCGGGACGGTTTATTATCATAGGATTGAACGTCGTCGGAGTTTTCGGCTCTCGGCGATGAGAAGGATGGAGGTGAAGACATTCAAATTGCTGGTGTATAATTAAGGAGTAGGTTATGGGGGTATAATTAAAGAAAGACAATGGATGTAGTTAGTGTAGTTGACCTTCTAAACTTCAATCATTTGATCACACTTAATTTACAGGCTCTAAAAAGTCTCCTTGTGAGAAAACTGGTCTCTAACCTCATTTACTCGGAAAAATGTCTTCTCTACCTTGGTTTGCTGCACCAACCCAATTAAGTTTTATTAAGCTGGAAAATAAAAAGTGACCGAGCTCTCGTCAGTTAAACACTCCCTCTCTGTCAACCTAATTTATGAATCTCTCTCCCACTAACAAATAATTAATGCATATTATTTCTTTTTATTTTTTTATTCTAATTATACAAATTATTTTATATATTATTTTATTGTTATCTTTTAAATTTCTTTCTTTTTTATGATATATATATAGTAACTTTAAACCGAATTGAATTTATATCTTTGTTTTATATTTAATCAAATGGTTTTAGAGCTAATGTAAATAGAATTACTTTTAAAATTTTCTTTCATATTTAATTTTTTATCGTATTAACATATATAATTGTATATTAACTAATATATATTAAAATTATGTTTTTAGTTTTTTACAAGTTATATGAATATAATCTTTTCATCAATTCTTATAAAATAAGTTAATATTGAATATTTTTTGATTTAATTTGTTGTAGGGGTGTAAAAAAATAAAAAGTAACCGAAAAACCGAACCGAAACGAACGTATGATCGAAAACCGAGAAAACCAATACCCGAGCAACCCATGACCGGAAAAACCCGAAAATAAGGGTACCCGTTAAGTCGCGGGTCGGTTCGGTTCTCAAAATTTACTACCCGTGGGGTACCCCCGTCACGTATATATTTAATTTATTAAGAAAATTATATTTATTAATACTTCATAATAAAAATTAATAATCTTAAAAAAATCTAGATCAGATTCAATCTAAATTGTTTTTGCATACCCATATCGACGATAATCCTTCATACTCTTATTTTCATTTTCTAATATTTTTAGTGTTAATTGTTTTAGTTTGTCACAAAATAACATCATTTTCTAGCAAATATTTTGTGTACATTAAAACACTCGAGAAAATGCAGGTACCCGTGAACTGAATCGTGGGTATCCGCTTCTTTTCGGTTCAGTTCGGTGCGGGTTACTGGTATGCGTAATAAATGTCTAAACACCACAGATCTAGCTTAAGTATAAACTAGACGTGCGTCCGCTCTTCAAGTAACATTGTAGTAAGCCCACGTATCGTATCCACTAGGGCTGGCAATTTGAGACACGAACCCGAAACCCGACCTGAACCGAACCCGAAACGGGTCGACACGAACCTGATTCGAAATTAAAATGGGTATAAAATGGGTCGACACGAACATGACACGAAAAAAAATGGGTCAGGTTCAGGTAAAACCTGATTACCTGAAAATGACCCGATTAACCCGAAATATTTAAATAAATAAATAATTAATTATTAAAATAAATATTAAATCAAATTTCTAAATCAAATTACTAAATCTATATTTTAATTATTAATTTAATTTATTTGAGTAAAGTGGTGGGAATTGAAATTTTCATTTTGTTTTCGTTTCCAATTTGAAAGAAAAAGGGAGGGAATTGAATTTTTGTATTTATGATTTATCTCATTGACTTATTTTAATTTCTAAGAAAGTGGAATTGTTGTTTGTTGGTAAAAGAAAGTTGGTTCAAACAAAATGGATTTGGGTCGACACGAAACTTGACCCGGTTTTTACCCCCGTAGTAAAATGGGTCGACACGAAACACGACCCGAACCGAACACGAATGGAAGTGACACGAACCGAACCTGACACGAAATAGATTTGGGTCAAAAATGGGTCGACACGAAAACAACACGAAAATGGCCAACCTAAAAGTAACACGACCCATTTTACCTGAACCTGATCTGAATTGCCAGCCCTAGTATCCACAGGGATTGGTGTTACCAAGATTTAGAGAAACTCACTATTATCCGGTGTAAAGTTATAAAGATTGATTGATTTGTTATTGAGGGAATTATACAGAATAATAAATGACGAGTAATTAAACTATTTAATTAACGGTTGATAAAAAGATGGGCACATGTGCAAGCTTTTACCCGAGAGACAATATAACAAGGTTTGGTTAATGTGACCGGTCCATAAATGAATCTCACATAATTTTCTCCTCTCTAAGTTCCATTACATAGGTATGAAAACGGGTTTATCATAAAGTTTCTACAATGAATATTTTCCAATTTGTTAATCTTACCAAGTAAACTAGTTAGACCCCACTTTGGGTTGTGAAGAAGTCAGAGGGCCTATCTGTAATTTTCTATTTCTTAGATTAATGTTTAGTTGGTTTAGTCCTCTTTTGATAAGAAGTTTTAGACTTCAAGGACTAGTTATGTAATTTTGTCTACCTAGATGCTATATAATCAACCTTAGCATCTAGGGTTTGCTTTATGTTTGTAATTCCCACTTTATTGGAGAACACCTTTTGTATCCACCTTTCATATTATCAGCATTCTTTTTCTCCATATTGTGGTGCTCTTATTTCTCTACAAACATCAACATTGTTAGAGCTTTGCATATTTGTTTGCTTAGAATGTTTATCGATCTTGTTTCACATTAGTTTTTGGACTCACATTTGGTATCAGAGCAGGTTCTTTGGTAGATTACTTGGGTTTCTTAAGCTTTTTGAAAAATTTTCTTCACCATCTTTTTGCTCACTTTGAGCTTAAAAAGTGCTCTAAATGGCTTATTTTAAGTGTTAGGTGATTTGTAAAAGTTTTTCTACAAGTTTTAGAACATTTGGAACACTTTTCACTGATTCTTTAAGTGGTTTTTGGTCATTTTGGAGCTGTTTTCGGAGTTTCTGGTCTTGTTTCCCGAGTTGGTTTATTTGAGCTGTTCATCAGCTTGAATTTCCCGAATTGGGACTCAGATCACGTTTCTCGAGTCGGATATCTTGTTCCCCGAGTCGGAAATTACCAATTTCCGAGTCGGAGAGCAATTCCCGAGTCTGGTATACGTCTCTTGTGTGAACTCCTCGTTGTAACTTCTCCGAATCGGGACTCGGAGTTTTCCAAACCGGGAATTGTCAAATCCCGAATCGGGATTGACTGTTTCCTAAGTTGGATCTTTGAGCCAATTCCAAGTATTCTAGGAAATATCATTTCCCGAGTCGGGATTTGCACTCTTTGGGTCGGGAATTGTCAATTTCTGACTCAAACTTGACACTTAACCACTTTTTCAAAATTCAAATTTTTAAAAGGCTAATTGTGTCACGAGTTGCTCAAAGATTCAGTGTTTTCGAAAATCACTTTTTAGAATCCAAGTTTATCTACTTAAAGAAGATCTGTTGATCCAGTCTTCCTAAGACTTAATGAAATATCAATGATCCAGTATCTTTCATCCTAGAATACTTGGCAAAATACAGATGCTTAGGGAACTACAGCGAGTCTGTTCGCTGAAGGTCCATACTGCTAAGCATGGCTCGTAAATGATATCAGCGATAGCTTGTCACTGACTCCTTTCAGTGACAGCGATAGCTGATAACTGCTAATGTATTCTCTGAAGACAAACAGTCATGTCACTCGGAAAACCATCAGCACCATCTATTGATGTAAACTGATGATAAAGTCAGCAATGCTAATGATCTGAAGTTGAAATCAGTGACAGCTAGCTGACTAGTCTTACATGATGTTCGATAAAGACAAGTCACTGTGCCTCCCTGATCCTTCCCAAGGATCAGCGATTCTAAGGCCTGATCGGTGACTTGTACTTTAAGAATACCAGATTTGTCTTCTTGTCTTTTATGCACAAAAAGGATTTGATTTACCTTTCTGACAAAAGTACAAAAGGGATGTGTCTTTACTGTTCCCTCCTTACTTGTCACCCATAAGGCAACTATTTACCATAGGCCATGACCCTACCAAGCATGGGCATAATTTTATGGTACAATAGTACACCAAACCCAATCTTTACATGACAAGTGTAAGGTTGGGTATGGCATGTATTTAATGCATGTGGGTATAAATATGAACATAGTGTGTTCTTCAAACACGAACCTTTGGTCCATCTTCTTTACCCCAATCCTTTCTTCTTTCAATCTTCTCTCTTCTAATTCTTGCTTAGTGCATAAGCAAAGGCTGTGTGTCTAAATGCTTAAAGATTGTTTTGGATCTTGACAAAGTCTTGATCCTCTTCAACAAACAATCTACTTCAGTTTCACACAAAGGCTCCATAGGAGTCGTGATCTGAATTAAGTGGAAGAAACAGTGTTGATTGTATTCAACCCTCTTCTACAATACAATCTATCTTACTGGCCATCAATAGAGGACCAACAAGTGGTATTAGAGTGGTTAGAAACCTCTTTTCTCTTCTTAACCGTTCACAAAAGAAACATATTTCTAGATCCACCCTATGGACAATCCTCCAAAAGACATATATTTTGAATCTGGTTCTCTGGCAAAGCCACCCAGATTCAATGCTGATAACTTCCCTCTATGGAAGTCAAGAATGAAACTATTTCTCTCTGGTTCCGATCCTCAAATCCCCTACTTCTTAGAACATGGACCATATGTTCCCACTTCTATAGTACCAGCTGTTGCTGCTACTTCCACCACTCCCGCTACTCCTGAAAGAACATTTGTTAAGCAAGTGTCCAACTGGACACACGAAGATAAGCGCCTGGTGAATGTTGACACCAAAGCAAGATCTCTGATAGCCATGTCTCTTCCTGATGAAATATTTCACTCCATCAGTAAGCTTAAGACAGCTAAAGAGATATGGGATACTCTCTGTATCCAATATGAGGGTGTTGATGCTCTTATAGAATCTAAAAAGATTCACCTCATACTTCAGTATGAGAAGTTCATCACGGCAAATGTGAAGACACCAAGGAGGAGAAATTGAAAGAAGAAGGACTGTTTTACTACTTTCCCTAAAAGGGGTGGCCATGATCATTCTGGTCTTGGCTACAACCCTCCCAGTTGTAATTTGAATTTGAACAAAAAGTCTGTAAACCTTAATCGCTCTGCGAATTCTGATGACTTTAATGCTTTTCGTGATCATATCTGTTCATTTTTTGATGATTACATGTGTGGTGGTTTGCCTGTTAATTCTAATTCTAATCTCAAATTAGGAAACCCCATAAGGGGAAGACGTAAAAGAAACTCGAAGCAAAGTACTTCGCAATCTGTGAAGTCTCCTACACCTAAGGAGGAATCCGAAAAGGAGACTTCACCTAGAGCTTCATCTGTTACTAACGGAAAGGCACCCATGTAGCTATGGGTTACTAAACAAGAATGATCTTATTTTGCAGGATGGTCACATGTGGTATTTCGATTCTGGAGCCTTCAAGCATGTGACCGGACAGCGGGATATCCTCTTCGACTACGTCGAACGAGCTGAAGGCTTCATCAAGCTTCTTGATAAGAGACGCAAACCGATCCTAAGTTATGGTAACATAACCAACGGAGAGTTCATCATCAAGAATGTGCGTTATGTCGAGGGCTTACCCTACAACCTATTTAGCTCCAGTCATTTTTGTGACAGTGGCTATTTAGTGACTCAATTTGTAATCGGTTGCACGATAGCCGATGAGGATGGAAATGTGGTTCTTCACGCTCGAAGAAATGGACATCTGTACACTACAACGTTCTTGGCAATTCCTCAACAAATGGAATCTGTCATCTTGCTCGCAAAGGCAACTAAGGAAGAAAGCTGGCTGTGGCATCAACGTCTGTCCCATAAAAATTTCAAGGACATGAATAAGTTAGTGTCCAAACACCTTGTCAAGGGTCTTCCGGAGATGCGGCTAACAAAAGACACCCTTTTCTTAGCTTGCGAGAAAGGAAAAATGAAGAGAAACTCACATCCTCCAAAGATGGAGACAAATTGTCATCATCCCCTTGATATGCTGCACATGGATCTTTGTCGACCCATGAGAGTTGAAATCCTTGCTCGCAAAAAGTATATGCTTGTACTTGTCGACGAATACTCTCGGTACACCTGGCTTGAATTCCTTAGAGCCAAGTCAGACGCTGCTGATCTAATCATCACCTTCATCAAACGGATCTAAGTCCTTTTGGGCCGTAAAGTAAAGAAATTGAGAAGCGGAAAGGGTACGGAGTTTCGAAATGAGAAACTCAGATCCTTCCTTGAAGAAGTGGGAATCATTCATAACTTCTCTGCGGTGCGCACTCCTCAACAAAACAGTGTCGTAGAAAGGAAGAATCATACCCTAGTCGAAGCAGCAAGATCCATGATGGTGTATTCTAGTGTTCCTTCGTCTCTATGGGCAGAAGCATTTTCAACCGCCTGTTACACTCAAAACAGGACCTTAATCGTCAAGCAGACTGGTAAAACCGCATAGGAATTGGTCGACAAGCGTAAGCCTAATATCGACTATTTTAAGGTTTTTGGTTGTGTATGCTACTTGTTGAACAACAGAGATGATCTGGGAAAGTTTGACGCTAAGTCGGGATGAGTCTATCTTCATTGAATACTCACTCAACTCAGCGACTTACCGCGTTTACAACAAACGGACCCGATCTATCTTTGAAAGTCGATACGTTGACTTTTCTGAGACGGAGATGTATTCAAGTGCCAGCTCTCCATTCCTGTCTTTCCTGATGTGAACAAATCTACACCACCGAGCACACCTTTGTTCGCTAACACATTTGCTTCTGATTTCATTGATCTAGCAGAATTTGATTTGACAACCTTAGTAAGTCCTATCACTGTTCCTGCTCCACCAGATCAAGCTAATCCATCCTCCACATCTGTGTCCTCTGATGCGTTCGTGAACGAGAGTTCTTCAGTTCCCAATGCCGAAGGAGAAACAACCTCTGGTACAGTGGAACCTGAACCTGTACCTTCACCAACTGTGAAAGTAGAAACCTCTTTTGATACTGTGGCTGCGGAGACTGTACTCTCCCCCTCTCAGCTCTCTACAAACCAACAATTTCCGGAAACTAAAGTTGAAACGGTCCGAGAACAGACAGTGAACCCCGTCCTTGCACCAATTCCTGAAGTTGTTCCGGCACCATCTCCAAGCACTGCTCAAAGAACCTACCCTCAAGTGGTACGCGAGCCCCGTCTAGAGATAGTGTTGGATATTGAACCTCTTGATGGACATCAAATATCAGCTATTCGTGATGATAACGATGCAAGAAACAGCATGAACTATGATCCTATCCCCCACACCAGAAAGTGGACCAGAAGTTATCCCTCTATCAGTATCATTGGTAGTCCATCCGCTCATGTTACAACCCGCTCTTCTAAGAAGAACAAAAACTTGATTCTGTTCGGCGGCTTCTAAGTGAGTTTCAACCTACCAAGACCCAGGATGCTCTCTCAGATCCTGTTTGGGTTAAGGCGATGTAGGAAGAGCTAGCAGAATTCGAAAGAAACAAAGTTTGGCGCCTTGTGGAACGACCATGGGGGAAATCTATCATGGACTTGTGTAACACCCCGCTAAAGCGGAAACACGAGGTGCGACAGTCTCGATTTCAAAGCAATAGGAGATAAACCACACCAATCATTCATATTATAAATAAAAATAGTTTAAAAGTATTACAACCCAATTCATAATTTAAGTTTACAGACTTAAACAAAATAAACACTGTCTTGATTGGTGACACAACATTCCACTAAAAACCTGATCAAACTTTTGGATTTCCTGAAAAGCATGTTAAACAAGTGTCAACTACAAGAGTTGGTGAGTTCACAGGTTTTTATAAGTACAAAACAGTTATGTACAATATCATTTTCAATAAAACATTTATTCGCAACATTTTGTAGTCAGTTTGGTGAATCAGTTCATTCACCCCAAAAATAGCAGTTTGGTATCAAACAGTAAGTAAATTTTCCAAGTGATGTGTTAATTACATGATATACATTAGTGAGTTACTACAATCCTTCATTTAATGACATAGCTACGCCCCTATCCAGCCTTGCCGGGGGAAAACTATTTCCAGCCGGGGTGAATATTTTTCAATACAGTGCACCTATATTCTCGTCAGTCAAGGTGGGTATGTCAAACCAAATAGCGCTATCCACGTGTATCATAGGCCCAATTTGTAAGGGTTAATAGTAGTGCAGGGGACATTTTCATTTATTGCTCACTATATCATGTTTCAACATATCGGAAATTTTATCTCATAAAACATTTCATTTCATTTCATTTCGGTATTCGAATTCATTTCATTTCAATTCATTTCAATACGTAAAGCATATTCCAATTCACTTCATTTCAATATTCACAAAACATTTCATTCAATTCATTTCATTATCTTACTCTCATTTCAATTTATTTCATTTTATAAAACATTTCATAACATTTCAAATAACGATTCATTTCATTATGTCACGATAAATCATTTCATTTCACAACAAGTTCATAATTAAACACATTTTATTCATAGACATGCTTTTTCACCCCAAAACTTCGTAAAAACGGTAAAAACGGGGCTGTGAATACTCACCTCGGGTGTTTAGTGCGGATTTGAAAGGGTTGATGCGTGACCTAAATCCCGGCTCCGAACTAGGGTCGTCCTATAAAACACGAAATTTTAATGTAAGTTCTAGGTCCAACGGTCCTTATCTAAAATCGTACCGAAATCCACAATATGCCATTATATAAATTTTATAGCCTAATCCAATAAAAATTCATTTTGTCACAAATGAAAGTCTTCCAAACATTTTAGAAGTTCAAATTTTATAAAATTGGGCTTTTAAGAAATTTTCAGAATCTGTCAAAATTTTTGAGTTGTAAAAATTGCCATTTTGAACTTAGGTCCTCTAAATATTGAGTCTTTAAATTTTTACCCTATGAATTAGGGGATGTTAGGAACAACTCCACCAAATTTCACAATTTTTAGAGTTCATTTACTATTTTTAAACAATTTTACAAAATCAGTGGTAAAGGCTGAAATTCCAGAATACCTTTTGGTAAAGTTTAATTCATAGATTATTCAATACATCACTAATTCACGAATTTCAAAAGGGATTTTCTAACCAACACACATACCAAGCTAATGAGACAAGATTCAAATCATTAGAGTGATTTTTGAGGGAGATATGCCTCTTTGAAGTTGTGCATGTGGTTCTGCCATTATGGGACAGATTGCACTATCAATTCATTTTCATTGGTTAAACCCCCAAAACTACTCTAAATGACTTGATTTTGGATTCTATAGAAATCTAACTCAGAATACTTGAGTTTAGAATCAAAAAGTTTGTAATTTGGATGATTTACCAAAGAGTTATGCATGCATGAATGTGACTTAAGTTTCTGACCAAGTGCTGTTGCACACGAAAATGTTTTTGGATGGTGTGAACTCAAATCTTAGTGTTTTTATGCAAATCCAGTGGGGTTTGAACCCTAACACCTTAAATTTCATCCCATAAAAATTTCATAAAGAAATGAATACAACAAGACCCTTTTTGAGTCGTGAAAAGTGCATGAAATTTTTTTGACAGAATCTGTCTCAATACTAACATCAAATCCATCAACAAAACACATAAAATCATAACTCTTTGGGGTTTTTCTTACCATTTTACTCCCAAATCAGATTGTATACATGAAAAACAAACTAACCATGATTTGATACCATCAAAGCTCATGCATGAACTATCAAGTAAGTCTAGCCCAAGTTTGATGGTCAAAAACAACATTTAACAAGAATTTTTGCATCCAAATGGTGTTCTATTGGGGAAATCATAGATTCTCACCTTCGTAGATTGTTTTTCCAACATTTCTAAGGTGGAATCTCTTTCCCAAACACCATAAGGATTAAGAATCCATAAAAGGAGGTTTAACCTCAAGAAAATACGAAAATAAAGCTAGAAAGGGTTGAAAAACGAATCTAAACTTCAACCTAACTACCTTACCTTTGAGATTGAGATAATGTAAACTTTGAATGTGCTCTTAATCTTCAAGAATTTGATCTTGAAGATGATTATGGGGCTGGAATTTGAGAGAGAAATGGGAGAGTTTTAGTGTGAGAGAAGTTTAGAGAGAGAGAGAGAATTTTGAAAATGGTTGGGAAATGATGATGATGATTAACTTTTGTAGAGAAAAGAGGAGAAGAGAAAGGGGTAGGGGGGGGGGGGGGGTGGCCGGCCCCTAGTGGGTCCCATCTCTCTCCTCTCATCTCTTTTATTTTATTTTTTTTTTTGCACAAATTTTACACTGATTTTTCGATACGGTACCGGGTTTTTCGGCGTTTTTGGCGAAAACCGACTTTTCGAAGGTGGTTTTAGATCATTTGGGTCAGTTTATACATATTTTAAACATAATAACTTAAATTTCCAAGAATTATTTTAAATTTGGCATTTTAGGATTATCGGGTGATTTCGGGCCGGTTCGGGCTTTTTCGGGCAGTTTTCGGGACTTCTAGGTTTTAGCCTAACTTTTTCACGCAAACTAACCTAGGTTATCCAGGCAACTTAAATTCTACCTTTTTCATCTACGGGAACGCTACTGAGTGAATTTAACGAGTAGCTAACCTGAATGTCAAAAATTGACGGATGTCACAACTTGAGATGGATTTTCCGGAACAAGAAAGATGAGAACGACCTTATCATCAGAAACAAGGCTCGTTTGGTCGCCAAGGGTTATCGTCAGCATGAGGGTATCAACTACGACGAGACATTTGCTCTCGTCGCCCGAATAGAAGCAATTAGAATCTTTCTTGCGTATGCCGCTCACAAAAACATGAAGGTGTTCCAGATGGACGTTAAATGTACGTTCCTGAATGGAGACCTACATGAGGAGGTATATGTTGAACAACCTGAAGGGTTTGTTGATCCTAAATATCCGGATCATGTCTATGTGCTTGACAAAGCACTTTATGGATCGGGGTACGACATCTCCGCCCGCAAGCATTACGTACGACTGCGTCCTAAAGCTCGAGTGGAAACTGATGGTAAACGGGAACTCGGCTAAGGACAAGTACGCATCCCAACTACCACAAAACAGAACGCATGCTCGCAGCATATCTTCCAACGTTAGGATCGCCCACACGCTTTACTCATCGGTTTGTAGATGATAAACGGTGATAAAATGCAGCTTAGTACCCAAATCATTATGGAACCGCTCCCAAACTAAGAGGTGGAACGAATATCTCTAACTTAGATAATCGACACAGGCACCTCATGCCTCACCACCACTTCTCTCATAAAAGTATCCGCCTACTACTCCGACGAGAACTTTCCTGAAAGGCTAAAAAATGGGCACTCAAGGTTAACCGATCTACTATCACCCTGAACTGGTGATTAAATCCATGGTTTGGCTCTCCTACTTCCATATCGAAACTTCCACAGTCTGCATCTTGCCGTAAGGCTTCTGATGCTCGGCCTGACCTTTAGACAAGTCGAACACGACCCCACATATCGGCTACATCGCGCTTCATTCCCGGCCGCCAGTAATCAATCTTCCGATCCCTATACATGTACGTGGCCCCGGGATGAATGGAAACCCTCGACTGGTGAGCTTCCTCCATCAATAACTGCCGAGTACTATCTGCTAGAGGGACCCACACTCGGTCATCTTGCAATTTCTAAGCGTAAGCTAATACCCGGCCTCTCCACTTAACAACACCACCCAAACCAAAAAGGTGATGTGTCACAATACTCCTTCATTCCCTCGACGCCCTCGGGAGGCGTCAAGATCAACACCTCACCCAATTTTACTGCAAATCTCGAATGCCGATTGCTGATCTGCACCACAAACACCCAATCCCGACAGTCCCCACTTAACCCTTGAAGCCTACGAGTGTAACCACCAGTGCAGAAAACACAAGCATCAAGTAGAACTAGTCTGGACCACAACTCGACCTCCACAAATCCCCCGTACCTAAACTTTTTCCATCCTCAGATATTGTAACAAACAACAACTTTGCACGTACAAGAGTCCTCGATCCCGCCTCTGCTGTAGACCTTGGCTTCAAGATTCCTCGCTGCTAAAGTTGTCTCGATCTTCGGTTCCATCATCCGACTAACATCTTTCTTCGACTAGAGAGACTATCCTATCCACGACCGCTGAAGTGTCTCTTCAACCTTGAACATAAATGTCCCTCCTTAACTCAGGGTTTACTGACTCTAGGGAATACCCCCTTCTATCGACCACCAAAACTAAATCCAGCAATATATACTCCTAGTACCATGTCATACGACATGCACTAAACACATTTTCAACCGTTATACTCTAGGATCATTACCAACTAATTGAGTGCTCTAAAGCGCAACTATCCTATAGATCAACTATCCTATAGTGTCAGGCTGACCTCTATATTGTCTCCATAAGCCAGACCCAACCTATAGTGAAACTGATCTCTAACCCGTCTCTATAGGCCAAACTCAACCTATAGCGTATCCAAGTAACATAACATTTTTAAAACAGACAAATGCACCGTCAAAAACTACGAGTTGATTACCATAAGTCCCATCCACATTCGCTGCTTAACTAATAGTGCCCAAGCAATTTTACAGATACATAATATATTTTTCATCTTACACAAGTCGCAACATACACAATCCTAGTCACATAAGTCATGCTAACAATCAACGCACCAATAAATCCCTTAACTGTCATCAGCCATTTGGAATTCCCAAGACTTAATCAAATGCAATTTCATACAAACGTTTATAGTAGTACTATTATTTGGGCTCGTACTACTATAACCGAGGCAGAAATCGGGTCTATGATCATTAGGCAACAATCAAACGAGAACATGCCCAACAACCCCTTACCAAAATCCAACCGTATATGTATTTGCATTTGATACCGTCCTTAAGCATCCCAATTTGCCGACTAGCTAGGTAATTAATTGGTTAAACAACACCATCAAAACCAAACGTTTACATCATTCTCATGATTCAATTAAGTATAGTATCACCAATACCACATTCACAAATGAGGGTACACAATCTATCATGCAATTCTGTTCCTTCTATAACTTAACATATCAAAAGCATAGTAAAGTAACATATAGTAAGTACTGCTCACCGCTGTCTTGAAGCTCCACCTGACAGTTCCAAACCTTAACCAATTTATTATTATATTTATTTATTTATTTATTTATTTATTTTATTATTTTTTTCCTAAATCTCATGGTTTAAGTCCAACCACACACACACTCGCAAGTATGTGTGATGATTCTCTTAAACCTAGCCTCTGATACCAAGTTATAACACCCATTTCCAAAACACTGATTTTAATAATTAATCTTAAATAAAACCATTTCTTTAGTGCCAACTCATAAGTCATTAATTAAAAATCAGAGTATGATTCATATAACAAAAAAAATATCCTTTAACTTAACGCCTCAAAATAAACGAGTAAAACAAATTTATCAACTGCTGTCAAAGGTCTGGTCGGAACTGTCATCGCGCTTGGAGTCAAGTCGAGGCCTCGCCCTTATCCATACCTGAGCCAAATCCTGGAAAAAAGGAAACAAGGATAGGGTAAGCGAAAACGCTTAGTGAGCTAGCACTATGCCTATCTCATACCACCACGCGGGCATATACCATAACCGGTGCCATCACAATCACACATACAAATCACATCACAACAATAACATCATAGCATGTCATCACATCAATAGACTCACACAAACTCTGACTCTCATGAGATCGATATAACTCCCGTCAGTTTGGACACGGGTCGGCCCCCACAACTCACCAAGGGCATGTGGATTCCCTTCCTCCCGTCAGTTTGGACATGGGTCGGCCCCCACAACTCATCAAGGGCATGTGGTTCCCTTTCACACGCAATCATGCATACATACGCAGATAACAATACAAAATAAACACAGTGTAACTCACCTTATAGCAGCTTAGGGTACTCCTCGGTATCCTCATGATAGCAAGTTAACTCACCTAAACAATTCAATCGTAAAGCACATTACTTACTATCAAATCAATACGAAGACTCGATACAGAAACAAGGGTCTTAGACGTAGCTAGACTAGTCCAATTGCCCCTAAAATTCACACATTGCTATCTTATAACATCCTTATCCATTCCAATACCAAAAACCAACATTAAACGACTTCTAGCAACGAATTAACGGTTCAAAAACAACATTAAACCCTAGCCTATCGATTACTCGATAATCACTTAAATTAAACCAACAACATGCTTAAGATTCTTACCTTTAGATCGATTAACAACCCACTTGATTCTCCGTCGTTTGCATTAGAGAATCCCACACACCGCTTGATAATCCAAATTACCGAATTCGCTTTTCCTGGAAAAACAACCAACTTTGGCCGGTTGCTACTCTTTACTGGAGCCTCCGATGCTCGATCCCTCCGGTCAGATCGAATAACAATGAGTCGTGAAGCAGCTGTCCAAATTTCATGACGATCCGACGGTTAACGAGGGAGAACGAGCCGATCTCCCACGGCTGCGCAATCCTGATGGGAATTCCAAAAATCAACCCTAAACTCATTATTCGACTTTCTAACGAGAATTCAACAAGTAAAACGTTCCCAAAACAGTTTACGACTACGAACGATCGATAAACAAACCCTGAATCCACGATTTATTCAAACCCTAGCTTACGGAAAACGATAAATTAAGAGTTGGAAACCATACCTTCCGATCGGAACAAAGGAATCTAAAACCCTCGACCAAACTTTTCTTCCCCGACTCCTCCTTCTCTTTTCTCGATCTCTCTCTTTCTCTCTCAGCATCTCTCTCTCTTTTCATTCTCTCCAAGGAATTGAGAAGAGATTATGAGGCTAACAAGGGTTTAAGGGAGTATTTAAGCAAAACGGGCCGCGCTAACCTTATAGTCTAAGCAACCTTAACAAAGCCCACTAAAACTCTTACTCCTAATTAAATAAAACCAAAGAAATAATAATAAATATTTCCTAAAACTTTTGGGTGTTACAACTCTCCCCCACTTACAAGGATTTCGTCCCTGAAATCAATCTGCAAAAAGTCTCGGTACTTCTCCAGTATCTCAGCTTCCTGCTCCCGAATCTACTTAGATTCCCTGAACCTTCTTAGATTCTTCACCTTCCGTTCCAAGAATGCAACCGGCTTCTCGATGTAATTCAGACTCTCATCAACCTGAATATCATTCAGAGGAACACGTGCTATTTTATTTCCGGGACACTTACGTATCCGGGATGCGTGAACGTGTGATGAGTCTGCTCCAAGACTTCTAGTAATTCTAAACGATAGGCCGCCTTCCCAAGGCGAGAAAGAACTGCGAACAAACCTAATGCCGAGGCCCATACTTGCCTCCCTTCTTAAACGGATCACCTCCTTCCAAGGCGAGACCTCCAAACAGAGTACGGTCACCCACCTGAACTCTAAGTCTGCTCTCCGTATATCTGCATAACTCTTCTACCTACTCTGAGCTGTCTTCAAACGTTCCATGCTCCCCTGAAAGTTCTCGGTAGTCCTCTGCACTACTTCCGTGCTCCCAAGTACATGCGGACCCACCTTGCCCCAACGGATCGGGGTACGGCATCTCCGCCCGTAAGCATTACGTACGACTGCGTCCTAAAGCTCGAGTGGAAACTGATGGTAAACGGGAACTCGGCTAAGGACAAGTACGCATCCCAACTACCACAAAAACAGAACGCATGCTCGCAGCATATCTTCCAACGTTAGGATCGCCCACACGCTTTACTCATTGGTCTGTGGATGATAAGCGGTACTAAAATGCACCTTAGTACCCAAATCATTATGGAACCGCTCCCAAACTAAGAGGCGGAACGAGTATCTCTAACTTAGATAATCGACACAGGCAACTCATGCCTCACCACCACTTCTCTCATAAAAGTATCCGCCTACTATTCCAACGAGAACTGGCGGACTATGACTATACCATGCATCGGATACCCGTATATTGTGATTCTAGCAGTGCCATTCAAATCACAGTGAATTCAATTCAACATTCTCGGACGAAACACATTGATATCCGATATCACTTCATAAAGGATCACGTTGAGAAAGGTAACATTGAACTGTTCTTCGTTGAAAGTGAACGTCAGTTAGCTGATCTGTTCACTAAGGCATTTGATGAGAAAAGTCATTACTATCTTCTAAGTAAGATAGGAATGCTAGACTTCCCGGCTGAGGTCTAAGGGGTGACAAATTTATTTCACTCATGCATGTGTTTAGGGGGAACTTCGGTAATGAATCAATCTTGGGGGAGCTATTTTATCTGTTGTAAATTGCTAACGTTCGCGGATCCAAACTACACTAGATAACACTCTTATTATTTTCTTGCAGCTTGTAGATCTACAGTACGGTTTCTGAACAATTCAGTTCAGGACCCGGTCTTCAAGAAATACGACTTCTAGTTAACTCAGATCAAAACTCGCACAAAATCCAGTCTCGGGATTGCACAGTAAATTCCCGAAATGATTGTCCAGGTTAGTAGTTCTTGTTAAGGTCTAGGGGCTGAAATTGTAACTTTTGTGAACTTAGAAGTTCAGCGGGTGAATGTGGCAAGTTTCAGCACTTAACATTTCAGGGACCATGTCTGTCACTTTCAGAAACATAAGTTCAAGGACCAATTTTGAAACTTTTTCCAAATACAAGTTCAGGGGTTGTTTGTATATCTTGCAAACCTTGGTCCAAGGGCCTAAGTTTAATTAGCTCAAAGTTGAAGTATTGGGAGAGTAAATTAAGGTTGAGTGAGATAAGCCAGGAAGATTCTGCATCAGCTTGCCCAGAGTCTCTGAATCTTCAAACGAGGGGATGACGTCATCACCAACTCCGAGTACGATACCTTCCTCCCAACGGTACAGTTCCTGGAAACCGACACGGCCCCTACTTCAACAACAACCGTCCCAAGTTCTCCAATACCTCAGATTATTTAGCTCGGATGGAACCACACGGTGATCTTCAGACCGTTCTTGGAGGAAACCTTCACGCGAATCTTCCAACAGGAAAAGATCTACGAATGGTCTGAGAAAGCCCGGTTCGGCATATCCCACATGAAGAAGCTCTGCCGCCGAGCTGCCTACATCTACCGGAGAAAGCAGAAATGGGAAATGCACGGCAAGATGCGGATCAGCCGCAGATTTGTCAAGGTAACCGCTGTCAGGCCTTACAAGTTCGGCTACCAGTACTTCCTGGAATTTGACGTCCTCATGTACGGCAGAGGCAAACTTGAGGGTGAGCTCAAAACGTTCTTCTTCATCGAGGCTGATCTAGATCATTTGGATTTGGAAGACCTCCTCACTCTGATCAAGTACCTTCAGGGTCCTATCTTTCGTCCAGAATACTTCACGAATGGCCTTGAATTGCTAAAGAGATATGCCCGTCACACCATCTCCTTTGCTTAAGTATCAGACTACCAGATGGTTATCGACAGCCATCAGTCGAAAGTCAACCTCCTCAGACCGAATCTAGAAGCACCAACCATTCACTCTTACCTGCTCTACTTTTCGACGAAGATCCCGTAGCATGGTGTTGTTTACTGTACGCTCAAGAAGAAAGAACGAAGGTTCATGTACTTTAGTGAACTTTCGATCTCCTGTGACGGCACCCTCCTCTTCGTATACAACTGTCTCAAGAGCAACTACTTGCTAACCAGATTCTGAATCTGAATCATGGTGACAGAAAGGAGCAGATCATTGAAGGTATGGATCTGATTGAAGAAAAGCTCAAAGAAAGACTGATGCTAAGGAGATCCGAAGTGGCATTAAAGATGATGACGAGGATGACCAAGGAATGGGATGAGTTCCAGCAGCTCTCTAAGTGGGAGCCAGCATTGAAGTTTCCACCACCTTTCTGACTTCTTCCCAAAAGGGGAGATTGTTAGACCCTACTTTGGGTTGTGAAGAAGTCAGAGGGCCTATCTGTAATTTTCTATTTCTTAAATTAATGTTTAGTTTGTTTAGTCCTCTTTTGGTAAGAAGTCTTAGACTTCAAGGACTAGTTATGTAATTTTGTCTACCTAGATGCTATATAATCAACCTTAGCTGTTGATCCAGCTCTCCTAAGACCTGATGAAATGATAATGATCCTGAATCTTTACTTAGTGAATAGGTTTTTACTTCTGTTATAGCTTGAGGAATTATCACTGAGTCTGTTCAGTGTTATTCCATGTTACTTATGCTGTAACTTGATTTTATAGTAATCAGGATCAGGATCAGGAGACGAACGAGCCTGTTCTGCAGTCTACTGATCCTATCCACTGAAGTGAAGACCTCCTGAAGACATTAAGATCATACACAAAGAACCATCAGCGACGTCGAAGAAATAGCTGATGACAGGAACAGCATGCTCGTGATCTGAAGACGGAACTCAGTGATAGCAGGCTGCTCAATATCGTATGACATCCTGAAGACTCAACAGGATACAAGTGACCCTGAACTTCATCAGTATCAGGACCCTAGTCACTGATCAGTATCCTGATCCTGAAGGATTAGAAAAGTGTCTTAGTCTAATGCACAAAAGGATTATCCGCCTTTACTGACACAAAAGTACATAAGGACAGTCTCTTTACTGTTCCCTCCGTACTTATCAGACCTCAAGGCAACTGTTTACAAACATCCTCCTTTTGCACACCATGCAAAGAGTATTTGTTTATAGTAAATAGTACAACAGACCAATTACAGCGTGACACGTCACAAAAGTAGGTCTGCATGCATTTAATGCATGGAGTATAAATTGGACGTGGAGAAGATGTTCTCCATACCTCTTCTGAATCCAAAAATACTCAAGTCCTTTCTTCCTTATTTCCCTCTATCTTCTTTCTTACATCTTCTCACTTAGTGCATAGTGAAAGAACTTAGATTGTTTAGTTTAGACTATTTGTCTTTTCTATTTCCGCAACAATCTGTAAATTCATATTGTTAATATAACAAGAATTTAAAAGTGAAAAATTGTGTGATTATATTCAACCCCCCCCCCCTTCTATAATCCCAAACACTATCCTAGCTTGAAGGTCACCTACTTGGGACCAACAAGTGGTATCAGAGCAAGTACAAGCTCTCATTTTCTTCTTAGAAAAATCTTGTGATCCTCTCTTCTTATTCTATGGCTCTTCAAGCTAAGGATAACTACTTTGATACCGGCTCTGCTGGAAAGCCTCCTCGGTTCAACAAAGACAACTTCTCTCTTTGGAAAACCAGGATGGAACTTTTCCTCTCTGGTTCTGATCCCCAGATTCCTTACTTTCTGGAAAATGGACCACATATCCCTACACAAACCGTCCACCCCATTCCTGCTGCCGCTGGCCAACCAGCTGTACCTGAAAGGCAACTGGTAAAGCCTGTAACTGACTGGAATGATGAAGACAAACGCCTGGTCAACATTGACACCAAGGCTAGGTCTCTCATTGCCATGTCACTCCCTGACGATGTATTCCATTCTGTCTGCCACCTTCGATCTGCTAAAGAAATATTGGACACACTCTGTGTTCAATACGAGGGCACTGCTGTCCTCATGGAATTAAGAAAGATTTTCTTGGTTCGACAGTATGAAAGCTTTATTCATCAAAAGGATGAAACTCTCTCCCAGCTACATCAGAGATTCAACTGTCTTCTGATTGATCTGAAGACTATCGGTACTACCTACTCTAACTCTGAGGTGGTTACCAAGTTCATGGAAGCTCTTCCTGAACATTGGGAAATTTACACCTCCTGCTTAACTATGTCAAAGGACATAAAGACACTCACACTAAGTGAGCTGTACGGTATTCTTCTTAACCGTGAACAACAGAAGAAACTGAAAAAGAATCTCATAAGAGATTCTAAAGATACCAAAAGTAACTCTGTTGCATTGGTCTCTGACTCAGTTCCTACTGTCGCCACTCCTTCTTCAGTAACTATTACTGAATTAGAATCTTCTGACTCTGACATGTCAGAAGATCCTGAATTCAATGAATCTCTTGCCTTGTTAACCAGATCTTTCAAGAAATTTGCCAAAAAGGGAAACTTCCACAAAAAGAAACATCTTACTATTACTGACAAGCCTAAATCAGACCCTATTGATAAGGCTACTGCTATCTGCTACAACTGTCAGGGCAAAGGACACTTTGCTAATGATTGCATGTACAGGAAAAGTCAGTTTGCTCCCTCCTCTGCTAAATCTTCTTCCAAGAATCCCAAATACCAGCGCCTGAAAGAAAAGTACAAAAAGATGAAAATTCAGCGCAAGGGTAAAGGTCTTATCGCAGAAGACTGCGATTGGGATGATGTCTCCTCTGATGACTCATCTGATGAGGAAGACACTCAAGTGGCACTGATGGCCATTATTGAGGAACCTACCTTAGCTCTCATGGCTAAGATAGAAGAGGTCCCTGAAGAGATTCCTCCTCAGGCTCCTGAAGCTTCTTCTTCCACAACTCCTGAAGCTTCCACCTCTGCGACTGATTCTTCCAGTCAGGTACCTATTCCTCTCATCCCTCTTGAAAGCTTAACTCAGTTGGACCTGGTCACTCTCGATCTTTACAAAGCCCTTAATGGTAAAACCTCTGCTGAAAAAATGAATATTGATCTTAGAGGACAACTCAAAGAATGTCAAGAAAAAATAAAACAGCTTACCATTTTGGAAGAAAATTATAAGGACCGGGTCACTGTAAGTAAAACTCTCTGTATTGAAAGAGAAATGGCTCTTGCTGCCAAAGAAAAAGCCCTTGCTCAATTAAATGCTGAAAAAGTCACCATCAAAGGATGGAGTGACGCCTCTGAAAAAGTTGATGAAATATTAGCTTCAGGGAGATCTGACAAAAGCAAAAGAGGTCTTGGATTCACTCATAGATATACGTATGAAGAAACTAAGTATGAAAGTTCCATGCTCAAATTTGGAAAACTTGTTTCTTCTATTCCCAATCCTAATGCTTCTGAAAACATCCCTTCTTCTTCTAACACACACTCTGAAGGTGCTCCTAAGAGCAAAAAGATTTCAGCCAAGGATAAATCCAAAGCTAAAACACCTTCAAAGACCAAGGATCCTAAACCCAAGAACAAAATTCTGGGTGGTGGTCCTTCAGTCTCAGGAACAAAGTCTTTCTCTCAGCATCCTGCTCCTAGACTGAAGATTGACCTGAAGCAAAAGACTCAGGAGAAGAAATCTATTCCTCCTATGTCTAATGCTAAAGTCATACTTGGTGCTGGTCCTGCTCACTTGAAGTTCAAAAACTTCCTGGACCACACTAAACGCTTTCAATATCGCAAATGTTATCACTGTGGATTAAATGACCATATTGCGAGTAAGTGTCCTGATGCTACCAAAGCTGAAAAATCAGCTAAGGTAAAGAAGATTCCCAAGACTGAGAAATCAGTCAAAGGAAAGAAGGTTGTCAAGACTGTTCCTTCAGTCAAGACTCCAGCCTCCTGTACTGATACTTCAGTAAAGGCTGACACTGACTCAACCAGTCCTACTGATAATCTTGGATCCATAGTTCTATGGGTACCAAAGAAAACTTAAACTCTAAATTTTACAGGATAAGGGCATCTGGTGCCTGGACAGTGGATGCTCTCGACATATGACTGGTTCGAAATCTGTCCTCTCTAACTACCGTGAAGAAAGAGGTCCTGCTGTGACCTTTGGCGGAAACGGTAAAGGCCAAACCCGAGGGTATGGCACACTGACCAACGGAGTAACTACTTTCAAAAGAGTTGCTTATGTTGAAGGCCTGATGCATAATCTTCTGAGCATCAGTCAACTGTGTGATAAGAATCACAAAGTCTCCTTCTCAAAGAAGAAGTGCAAAGTCAAAAACAGAAGAAAGGAAGTTATTCTCACTAGAGTGAGACATGCTGATATCTACATCATCAACATGAATACTTCCACTGACAACTTCTGCTTTGTATCTCGGGCTTCCTCTGATACAAATTGGCTTTGGCACAAGCGTCTCTCTCATCTCAACTTCAAGACGCTGAACCAACTCTGCATCAACAATCTGGTCATTGGTCTTCCTGACTTTCGCTATACCAAGGTATCTCTTTGTTCAGCATGTGAGAAAGGAAAACAGACCAGGGCTAGCTTCAAGTCCAAGCAGATTTCCTCCATCAGCTCTCCTCTACAACTTCTCCACATGGATCTTTTTGGACCAGTCAACGTCCAATCCATTGCTGGAAAGAAATACACTCTGGTAATCGTTGATGAATATTCCAGATATACTTGGGTGTTCTTTCTTCGATCCAAGAGTGATGCTCCTGAAGAAATCATTATGTTCGTCAGGAAGATGGAAAGACTCAACAACCTTACTGTTCGATCAATCAGGAGTGACCACGGAACTGAATTCAAAAACAGTACCCTGGAAACCTTCTTCGATCAGAAAGGTATTTCTCAGAACTTCTCATCTGTGAGAACTCCTCAGCAAAATGGTGTTGCTGAAAGACGAAACATAACCCTGATTGAAGCTGCACGATCAATGTTGATTGAAGCCAACCTTGCCACTCAATTCTGGGCAGAAGCTGTTAACACAGCATGCTATACCCAGAACCGATCCCTGATAGTAAAGCGCTTCAGAAGAACCCCTTACGAACTCTTTCGTAACAGGAAACCCTCTATCGAACATCTCCATATCTTTGGTTGTGTCTGCTACATCCTGAACAACAAAGATAACCTTGGAAAGTTCGATTCCAAGTCTGATGATGGAATCTTCCTTGGATACTCCTCTATCTCTAAAACCTACCGTGTGTTCAACAAACGAAGACAAGCTATAGAGGAAACGATTCGTGTCAAGTTTGATGAATCGGGTCCTACCTTCCCTCACCCTCATGAAAATTCTGAAATAAATCAATGGGCTGACTCTTTCTTTCAAGTCCCTGAACCTCCAATTGTTGATCCAACTCCTCAAAACCTCCCTGATGGTTTTGAAGAAGATCCTCCTATACCATCCACTGAAATATCTACTCCACCTCTGATTAATGCCACTCCAATTACCCAAATCACACCTTCTGAACCTGATCAACCCACTAACAGTGAAGACTTTTCTCAAACCACTGTTAGTGAGCCTACTCCTACAAATCTACTCCCTGATCCATCAATAAATGAAGCTTCCACTTCAGGACAGGTGTATCTGCCACCTGCTCTCCGATGGACCAAGGATCATCCAATTGATCAAGTTCTTGGTAATCCCTCCTCTGGCATTAAAACTCGACGTCAATCTGGTAACGTCTGTCTTTATGTTAATTTCATCTCTGAAAATGAACCTAAAGAAATAGATGATGCCTTGCGTGATCCTACCTGGGTCTCAGCCATGCAGGAGGAGCTAGCAGAATTCATCAGAAACAATGTCTGGCTTCTCGTCCCTAGGCCTCGAAAACGTATAATCATTGGTTCCAAGTGGATTTTTCGAAATAAACTTGATGAGATTGGTACTATCATTCGAAACAAGGCTCGCCTTGTGGCACAGGGATACCGGCAGGAAGAGGGCATTGATTACGATGAAACCTTTGCTCCTGTTGCTAGGCTCGAAGCAATTCGACTCTTCCTAGCTTTTGCAGCACATATGAACTTCAAGGTTTATCAGATGGACATTAAAAATGCCTTTCTGAATGGAAAACTTAATGAAGAAGTCTATGTGGCTCAGCCTCCTGGCTTTGTAGATCCTAAGTTCCCTGATCACGTCTATAAGTTAAACAAGGCTCTCTATGGGTTAAAACAGGCTCCTCGTGCCTGGTATGATACCCTCTCAACCTTTCTTCTCTCTAAAGGTTTTGTGCGTGGAAAGATCGATAGCACTTTATTTCTAAAGAAATATCCTAAGCATATCCTTCTTGTCCAGATATATGTCGATGACATTATCTTTGGATCCACAAATCCCAAACTCTGCAAAAAGTTTGAGTTGCTCATGAAATCTGAATATAAAATGTCTATGATGGGTGAGCTAACATTCTTTTTAGGACTTCAGATCAAGCAATCTGAAAAGGGAATCTTTATCAATCAAGGTAAATATGTACATGAGATGCTGAAGAAATTTGATCTCACATCCTGTACACCGATGAAGACTCCAATGGCTCCTCCTCTGTCACTTGACAAGGATTCCAAAGGGAAACTTGTTGATGTGACTCTCTACAGAGGAATGATCGGCTCTCTGCTGTATCTCACAGCTAGTCGCCCTGATATCATGTACTCTACATACTTATGTGCTCGTTATCAGGCTGAACCCAAAGAATCCCATCTGACCGCTGTAAAGCGGATCTTCAGATATCTGAAGGGAACTCCTAATCTGGGTCTTTGGTACTCCAAGGACTCAGGGTTCGATCTAACAGCTTGTTCTGATAGTGACTTTGCAGGATGTAAGATTGACAGGAAAATCACCACTGGTGGTTGTCACCTGCTAGGTGGCAAGTTGGTGAGTTGGACTAGCAAAAAGCAGAACTCCGTGTCCACATCAACTGCTGAAGCTGAATATGTTGCAGTAGGAATCTGTTGTGCTCAAGTCCTGTGGCTGAGAAATCAACTTCAGGACTATGACATACAACTTTCTAAAATTCCTTTCTACTGTGACAATACTTCAGCGATAGCCATCGCCAACAATCCTGTCTTACACTCCAAGACAAAGCACATTGAAGTGAGATATCACTTCATCAGGGATCATGTGATGAATGGTGATATTGAACTCCATTTTGTCCCTACTGAATATCAGCTTGCTGACCTCTTTACCAAACCACTGGATGTAACGCGTTTTAATATGCTCATCAGTGAACTTGGGATGTTAAATCCTGATGATTGAAGTTTATCAGGACAAACAGTTGTTAAATCCTATAGAATAACTATTCTCAGGACTCTTTCTTTAACAACTCCTGAACTAACTCTCATCAAAGGATGACTCTATTCAGTACTTACAAAATCTTTGTTCAAAATCCGAATACTGATGATTCTCAGGTAAGTATTTCTTCCCTCTGCTCCTGAAACCTTATCGCATTAAATGTGATAAGAGGATTTTCCCAAAACAGTACTTATCTGATAAGTACTCTGATTCCAATAAAACAAATCTTTCATCAAAATGGAATTATCCCCTGAAAAGGCGGTTTTTATCTTTTCAAATAAAACAAACTTTTCATCTGCACTGACATGTAATGGGACGTTTCCTGTTCCCCACTACGTGTGTCAGGCGCGTGAACGCGCGTAGAACCTCCTTTATTCATCATTACGTTTGAATTTAGCCGCTCTTTTCTCTCTCATCCATTTTCTTTCTCCTACCACGAGGTATAAAAACCTCACTCATAATCCTTTACACTCTTTACGCTCACAAAATTCTCTCTAAGCAATCTAGCAAGAAAAAGCAAGAACAAGTTTTCTCTCAAGAACACTAAGAAGACTCATCACTTTCCTTTACACAAGATCATCGTAAGTGTCTTTTTTTTTTTGTTCTTTCCACATTGTAAGTTGGTTTTTCTTCAACTAAACAACTTATTTTGTTATACGTTCTTCCAAAAACCCTAAGATCACTTCGTTTGATCTTAGTTTTCCCAAAATCTTCTGAGATTTTTGTTAAAACTTTTTATATGATTTTCTTATTTCTTTTAAGAAAAATCATAAACTCTTATTTTGATATCTTCTCATCAAAATAAAAGTTTCTTTTTAATACCAAAACACATTCTTTTTGTGAATTTTGGTATCCAATCCATTCCAAGTATAAAGGATTTCACCATTTTTATGGACATATTCTGTGTTCATTGAAAAATGAAGAAAAATGCATATTTTGGATCTTTAATCATCCACATATGTTATTTTTGTGTTTAACAGGATGGCTGCTACTACTTCCTCTTTGGACGCCCAACTCTCTTCTGAAGCTACACCACTGCAAACCGCCACTGAAAGCCTGCCGATCATAATTCCGCAGCATGACGTACAGTTCAAGCAGAACAACGTCATTGGCCTGTTTGACATCCCAGAAGGCAAGGAATATCTACTGCCTGCAAAGAACTTCCTCCTGAGCAGCCCTCTGAAAACGGCTTTTACAATAGACCCAAAGCCGAACAAACCTATGCTGCAACAACTGTGGTCTACTGCCACTGTTGCCAAGGAAAGGAACTCCAAGGGTGTCCTACGGGAGGTCATCAAGTTCCAGATCAAGGAAAATATAATTTCCTTTGGCTTCGGAACTCTGAGGAATGTGCTCAACTTCCCAAAGAAGAAACGCTTCCCTCCTGCTCCTACCTCCGACGAAATCATCGACTTCCTGGACGCCATTGGCTACAGATGGCCTGTGAAGGATGGCGTCATGCTTCCAAAGACTGCTGCTACTGTCCATAAGACAGGCATGAACGCTACATTCTATTACATATGGAATACGTTTGGCCTGTGCTTATCTGGCAAGACAGGAAGCACGGAGCAGTTCCCCACCGTGATTCAGCATATGGTCTTCTCAGCGATCAAAAATCGCGAGTTTGACTATGCTCGCTGCATATGGGAGGACGTGGTCAAGAAGGTCAGAAACACGAAACAGGTCGTCAACGTTGCCTTCACCAGGTTCTTCTCGTCAGTCCTGGAACTGCATATGGGGCCAAACTACCCCAAAATCGGGAACTCCAACAACTACGCCCTCGGGCCTAAGTTCCTGGATCAGGTTCCTCCAAAACCTGACGACGTCCCTCTCTCCACTGTTCTGGTTGTTCCTGAACAAGTTCAGGAGGATGAAGAGCACTCCACCACTCCCACTGAAGGTATGTACTCTCTCTTCTCTTCCAAACCCCATTCTTCTATTTCTATGCATGCTATGTCAGTAGCTAACCCCATACTGACTTCCCCAGCTGCAACCACTTCATCTGCGCTCCTGAAGCGCCCCCAACCTTCTTCTGCCACTCCTCCACCTCCTCCAAAACGCGCCAAGTCTAAGGCGCAGAAGAAAAAGAAACAGGCGGCTGGTAAGAAATACTATATTACCCTGCCTCAACTCTTTAATAAACCATCTCCTTTATCTAAAACTTCTTCACCTGCAGATACTCCTATCACTGCTCCTGTACAACAAGAACCTGAGGTTGTTCACCTCGAACACTCAGAGAACGTGGAGGGTAATCGCTCTGATACCCTCCTAGCCTCAGGTAATACTATTAAGCATAATATTGCCATTTCTTCTTCTGTGAAAGCTACTGAGTCGTCTAGCACTCACTTAGCTACTCTGATTACAGGTTCTTTAGGAGCAGCCTCTGAAGGGCATCCCCAACTTCATCAGGATGACCCCTTCAATGACTTCGTCTTCACGGACGCCGAGCGTCAGCTGAACGCAGCTGAGCTACGTCGGCAATCCGCTGAACGACATCTGCAGGAGGCCCGCACAGCCCTCCAACAGAAGGAGGACGCGCACCTGGCACGCCTCCAGGCGTTGGAACTGGAGCTTGCAGCTGCAAAGGCCGCTGCCAGTACCGCTGAAGCCGCCGCCGCCAATGCCACTGCCGCCGCCGTCGCCGCCACTCCGCCACCTACGGCTGTTACTCTTTCGATTCCTTGTCTGGATAACATCCATGACAAGGTCTCACAAGTGGCCACCTCCTCCAACAACCTTCAGGCATCTATTGATGACCTGAAGGCCTCTGCTCTGCCTGCACTCTCCACCACCGTCAACAACAGCACCAACTCTCTCACCACTTTCCAATCAACAGTGGTTCAGAGGTTGGATGCTCAGGAAGCAGGCCTCCGCGCCCTCCAGGAGCAGGTGACTGGCCTCACCAATGCTGTCAACGCCCTCACCTCTGCTCCTGCACCGCCTCCATCATTCACCGCTGCAGACAGGGATGTTTTGCAATCCCTGATCTCATCTTCCTTCATCACGCGCAAAGTCCTTAGCGACATGGCCTCTCTCCTCCAGAGGAATTTATCGACAGCCGCCTTGGTTCAGGCACCTGTTGAGGGGGAGAGACAGCCGAGAGACCATTCCGTTTACTCCCCCTCCACCAACTGGAGAACCAACGAACAAGGGGGAACGAACGATGATGAAAATGATGATGAAGATGATGATGATGAAGACGACGGTATCTTCGTCGAGAAGGTTCCAACCTCAACGCCCACTCCAGGGCCTGCACAATCTCAGGGGGAGAACCCCGGTGCACCTGGTACGTTACTATTACCATCCTCTCCATCATCCTCTGATAACCATCCAATCTCTACTCTCCTTAAATCTAAACCTACACCTGAAACCATCACAGTAGACACCTCCTCTGAAGACTCTCCAATAAACAACCTACAAATGGTTATCTACCAACCACCAAAACAACCTACCCCTGAACCAACACCTCATTCTTCTCCTAAACAAACCTCTGAACCCAAAAACCAAGAAAACTCTGACTTTCAGGATGTGAACTTTGGTTCTGTCACTGGTGAGATTATTCGCCTCATGGAGAATAGTCCATCAGAACAGACAAGAGCCGAATTAAGCAGAATGACTTTCAGAGTAACTCCTCTAAACCCTGAATCCATTCCCTCTAAACCAACCCGCTTTAACCCTGAAGCATCCTCCTCAAGAACCCCTGAAATAAGAGCCCCTCCTGAAACCATATGCCTATCATCAGATGATGAATTCATCTCTGATGACTTCTCTACCCCTGCTTCTTCTCCCAGATCTCCTCCCTCTAACTCCCCTAGATCTGAAGGTGAGAATTACCCTGACAACTCTGCTATTGTCAACAGGGATGGGCGTTTAGACGCCGTGATAGAGCGACTCGAGAGTACAAGAGTAAAAATTCCTCTTCGTACCTCTTGGGACTCCGAGTTCGCCTATCTATCACAAGAAGAATACAACGCTGCTGTACAGGCTCAGGAGGAGCACAATAAAAAGAAGAAGGAAGCCTTCCTCTCCGCTCAAGCCGCTTGAAGGCTTGCATCGGATTTTGTTGAAGAGGACGATGAAATAAGTGCTGATCCTGTTCTAGCACAGAAGGCCGCGCTGAAGGTCTTCAACAGAAATGCTGAAGCTCAGTCTGAAGAAGTTAACACAGAGCTTGACTGGTGCAGAGACCGCCTTCACTTAAGAAAACATGGTGCTGCTATCTCTGGAATCCATCTCAGCCGAACTCGCGGCAAAAGAGCAAAAACATGGATCACCGTCAAACGCTCCGGAGTCAAGGATGTGCAACACACTCTTGACAAGTTGGAAAGATACAACTTGTCAGAGTGGAATGAAATCAGAAGCCTACTTCCCAAAGCCAACAAAAACTATCGGGCTGAAGTAGAAGAAGTCATTAATGGACTTATTGCACGCATCAGAAGAACAACCGAAATTCCTGATGACCTTCTCCAGCCTTCTTCAGCACTGCCTCAGCCACCTGTTCGAAGATCAGCCGGTGCTTCAACAAGGAGACCAACTCCTTGCATGCCCAGAATGGTTGTCAAACCACTGGACCTCTCGATGCTTGATCTTTCACTCCCTCTAGGAGTCTCTCTCTCTGAAGGACAAGTAATCAGAGAACCTGTTCATGGTATTTGTGTAAGCGACAACTCCAAGATACTACGCTTTCAGCGTTTCAGCGAGCTACACAAAGCACCATATGAACACTTGGTTTCTGTTCTCTTCACTGCTCAAAGAGACAAGAAAAAACAAGATAATAAAGAGATTATTCGCACTGTCAGAGCTATACTCGATCATCGACTCGCCTTCAGCAATACTCCTATTCCAATCGTAGTCAAGACTGAAGAATTTAGCGAAGACTCTGATAGTTAGAATATTTTTGTAAATTTTGCTTTCAGTACTTCACTTATGTACTCTTGTATTTTCTTTACTCTTGTAACCTGATTGAGATTAATGAAAATGCAATTCTGTGCATTGTACTTTATTCCATCATAGTACTGAAAAAGATCCCTCAAAACAGTAAATGGGACATGTACCTTTATGAGTTCTATTTCCTACTGTTTTGTCTAGACTTAGAAATTTTTTTTCTTTCTAGACTTAGACAATTTCTCTGTTGTCTTATCATTATCATTTAGGGGGAGATTGTTGATCCAGCTCTCCTAAGACCTGATGAAATGATAATGATCCTGAATCTTTACTTAGTGAATAGGTTTTTACTTCTATTATAGCTTGAGGAATTATCACTGAGTCTGTTCAGTGTTATTCCATGTTACTTATGCTGTAACTTAATTTTATAGTAATCAGGATCAGGATCAGGAGACGAACGAGCCTGTTCTGCAGTCTACTGATCCTATGCACTGAAGTGAAGACCTCCTGAAGACATTAAGATCATACACAAAGAACCATCAGCGACGTCGAAGAAATAACTGATGACAGGAACAGCATGCTCGTGATCTGAAGACGGAACTCAGTGATAGCAGGCTGCTCAATATCGTATGACATCCTGAAGACTCAACAGGATACAAGTGACCCTGAACTTCATCAGTATCAGGACCCTAGTCACTGATCAGTATCCTGATCCTGAAGGATTAGAAAAGTGTCTTAGTCTAATGCACAAAAGGATTATCCGCCTTTACTGACACAAAAGTACATAAGGACAGTCTCTTTACTGTTCCCTCCGTACTTATCAGACCTCAAGGCAACTGTTTACAAACATCCTCCTTTTGCACACCATGCAAAGAGTATTTGTTTATAGTAAATAGTACAACAGACCAATTACAGCGTGACACGTCACAAAAGTAGGTCTGCATGCATTTCTCCATACCTCTTCTGAATCCAAAAATACTCAAGTCCTTTCTTCCTTATTTCCCTCTATCTTCTTTCTTACATCTTCTCACTTAGTGCATAGTGAAAGAACTTAGATTGTTTAGTTTAGACTATTTGTCTTTTCTATTTCCGCAACAATCTGTAAATTCATATTGTTAATATAACAAGAATTTAAAAGTGAAAAATTGTGTGATTATATTCAACCCCCCCCCTTCTATAATCCCACACACTATCCTAGCTTGAAGGTCACCTACTTGGGACCAACATTAGCATCTAGAGTTTGCTTTATGTTTGTAATTCCTACTTTATTGGAGAACACCTTTTGTAGCCACCTTTCATATTATCAGCATTCTTCTTCTCCATATTGTGGTGCTCTTATTTCTCTACAAACATCAACATTGTTAGAGCTTTGCATGTTTTGTTTGCTTACAAAGTTTCTCCATCTTGTTTTACATTAGTTTTTGGACTCACAAAACCTTATAGATCCTAGCCTGGTCCAAAGAAAGTGGTGTTCAAATCAATTTTGTCACACCCCTTGAGGACACTTTTTTGCCTTAGTTCGATTATGCAACGACCCAAATCTCTTTGTAATCATTAAAGGTTTTCTCAAACTCTTTTTGCATTACTCAAGCTGTGTTTCGAACCCGCCCCTGTTGAGGTCTTAGGTATAATATAAACACTTACAAGTGATCAGCTTGTCCGCATTGAGATAACGTCCCAACTTAAAAGTGACCAAACGGAAAAGTATTAAAAGATAGAAATGATAACAATAGAGAACCGATTTTCTTGAGGATTTCACCAATACAGATTGAAAACAAATGAAGATATAGATAGATTATTTAAACAGCAAAAAATTGAAATGGAGAACACAAGCAATTTCAGAAAAACGACTCTCATATAACTTCAAAAATGCTTACAAAAAGAGAATTGTACGGCTGGAAAAACTTACCCTAAACAATACATGTCATTCCTATTTGTAACTGAAAGATACTTAGCAAAATAAAATACTTTAGAAACTACAGCGAGTCTGTTTGCTGAACGTTTCTTCCTTCATAAGTATTCACTCACATATCGCATCAACAATTGCATGTCTGCCTGATTCCGCTCAGTGACAGCAATAGCAGATACATGCTAAGTATTCCTATGAAGACAAATAGTCATGTCACTATAGATGAAACCATCAACACCATCTATTGATGCAAGCTGATGATAGAGTCAGCGATGCTTATGATCTGAAGTTGATATCAGTGACAGCTAGCTGACTACTCTTACATGACGTTCCAAAGAGAACAAGTCACAGTGCCTCCCAAATCCTTCCCAAGGATCAGAGACTCTAAGGTCTGATCAGTGACTTGTACTTTTAAGAATACTATATATGTCTTCTTGTCCTATATGCACAAAAAGGATTTGATTTGCCTTTCTGACAAAAGTACAAAAGGGATGTCTCTTTACTGTTCCCTCCGTACTTATCATCCATAAGGCAACTGTTTACCATAGGCCATGACCCTACCACGCATGGGCATTATTTTATGGTACAATAGTACACCAAACCTAACCTTTACATGACACGTGTAAAGTTGGGGATGGCATGCATTTAATGCATGGGGTATAATATGAACATAGTGTTGTTCTTCAAACACACCTTGGTCCATCTTCTATACCCCTAATCCTTTCTCTCCCTCTAGTATCTTCTAAGTTCTTTCTTACTAATTCTCTACTTGCTTTGTGCATAAGCAAAGGCTAAGTGTCAAACTCCATAGGATTGTTTGAGATCTTGACATAGTCTTGATCTTTATCTTCAAACAATCCAAAGATAATCTATATAGGGACTCCATAGGAGCCATAGATTAATTATATAGAAGAAACTGCGTTGATTGTATTCAACCCCCCCTTCTAAAATACTATTATCTATAATCTATCTTATTGGCCATCAATAGAGGACCAACAAGTGGTATCAGAGCGGTTAGAAACTTCTTCTTAACCGTTCCCAAAAGAAACATAGTTTCTAGATCCACCAAATGGCCAATCCTCTTAAAGATACCTACTTCGAATCTGGATCTTTGGCAAAGCCTCCCAGATTCAATGCTGATAACTTCTCTCTGTGGAAGTCAAGAATGGAACTCCTTCTTTCTGGTTCCGATCCTGAAATTCCCTACTTCCTAGAACATGGACCATATGTTCCCACCTCCATAATTCCCGTTGTTGCTGCTACTACTACCTCTCCTGCTGTTCCAAAGAGAAGCTTCGTTAAGCTTGTGTCCAACTAGACAGATGAAGACAAGTGCCTGGTGAATGTTGACACCACGGCAAGGTCTCTGATAGCCATGTCTCTTCCTGATGAAGTATTTCACTCCAACAGCAAGCTTAAGACAACTAAAGAGATATGGGATACTCTCTGTATCCAATATGAGGGTGCTGATGCTCTCATTGAATCTAGAAAGATTCATCTCATACGACAGTATGAGAATTTCATCGCCTCTAAAGGTGAAACTCTTGCCCAGACTCATCAAAGGTTTAACTGCCTCTTGATCGATCTGAAGACCTACGATGTCACTTACTCCAACTCGCAGGTAATCACTAAATTCATGGAGGCCCTCCCTGAATACTAGGAAAACTACACCATTTGTTTGAAAATGTCGAAGGACATAAAGAGTATAACTCTTAGCGAGTTATATGGTATGATGCTCAACCATGAGCAAACCAAGTCTCTGAAGGCCAATCTCATCAGAGATACCAAGGATGCTGCGAAAGGTACCTCTCTTGACTTAGTTTCTGACGCTCCTCAACCTTCTCAAAATCCTATCTCAACAGTGACTATCACTGAGATAGAAGAATCTGACTCTGATCTTGTCTCTGATAATGAGACTGAACTAAATGAGTCTCTTGCCCTTCTCTCCAAGCACTTCAAGAAATTTGGCAGAAAAGGAAACTTTCGTAAGTCTAAGCCTCTCTCTATTACTAACAAGCCTGAAACCCCTTCTAGTGATAAGGCTGCCTCTACCTGTTTCAAATGTCAGGGCAAAGGACACTTTGCCACTGAGTGCGGGTACAAGAAGAATCAGTTCGCTAAAACCTCAACACAAGCTTCCAAGGATGGAAAGTACTAGAAGCTGAAGGCTAAGTATCGCAAGCTGAAATTCCAGCGAAAAGGGAAAGGCCTGATCGCTGAAGGCAAAGGCTGGGATGAATCATCTGATGAAGAGGACACCAAGGAGGTCACATGTCTGATGGCCATCGTTGAAGAAACCGAGCCTGCTCTCATGGCACAGCTCGAAGACATCCCTGAAGAAGAAGTCCCTGCTACTCCTGCTTCAACCTCTTCTCTTCTTCTAGCTCAGGTACCTACTCCTTCTCCTTTTGATACTATGACAGCGATGGATGCCTTAACCATCGATGTGTCAATGCCTTAAACGGCAAGTCCTCTGCTGAAAAGGTCAACTTTGACCTTAGGACTGAGCTCATAGAGTGTCATGAGAAACTCAAAGAGCTCGCTGTTTATGAGGCAAATTATAAAGACCAAGTACATGCAAACCAAGTTCTTTGCATAGAAAGGGAGCAGGCCATCGCTGAAAGAGAAAAAGCTCTCGCTGAGCTAAATTCAGAGAAGGTCACTATTAAGAGCTATGCCGATGCCTCTGAAAAGGTTGATGAAATCATCTCCTCCCAGCGTAACCCTAAAAATAGAACCTGCTTAGGTTTTGTTAAAGGAAAACAACATGCTATGGATAAACCTGATAAATCAAACTTAAAATTTGGCATGTTTGTTACTTCTGATTCTAACTCTCATAGTTCTTCTTCCATCTCTAAAGATGAGGCTTCTACCTCTGTTCAGCCTCCTAAGAACTCTAAAGGCAAGAACCTTCCAAATCATCCTCCCAAACCTAAGAAACAAAACCACAAGACTCCTAAAGTCTTCGGTGGTGGTCCTTCTGGATTAGGGGCTAAGAAATCTGTTCAAAGATCCACACCCAGAATGAAGATTGACTTGAAGACCAAACCTCAGGAGAAGACTCCAATTCCTCCTCAGACTAGAGATATAGGCATTCCTGCTCACCTTAAGTTTAAAAATCCTAAGGGTCTCTCTAAGACTAAGACCTATAGAAACTGCTATCACTGTGGCCAAAATGACCATATTGCTAGTAAGTGTCCTCATGCTACCAAAGCTGAAAAAGCAGCTGATGCGGTAATTATCGTATATAAAAAGCAAAGCAAGTGTTAACCTCTAATGCCTAACCACTGTTACCACATTCATAGGTAAGCATACCTGATCGTGAGTAATATAGTATAGGAAAGTCCAGGTATCGTTCTTACCACTGGGAACAGTTAAGCTATGAGTCTACCAAAGAATTAATTAATTAATCTAGAAAATTGGGGGGTTTTGCTTTTGGAAAAGTATTTTGAAAGATAAAAGACAAATAATAAATAAACTTAACCAAGAAGTGGAAAACTGATGAACAAACATACATTGGAGATAACTGAATCCATTATGGTTTACTTTCATAAGATATAGATTAATGATTGTTGTCAGAATTTAAGCACATAGCACCCAAGCATGAATATCTAAGATTATCAACCAGGATGGTCTTCCTAGTCCTAATACAGAGACTGATTGTCAGGCAGTCCAGTACCAGTCACCCAATTCTATCACTATTGCACGGAATTCTACTATCTGGCTGCTCTCGGTCCGAGCTACCACCTAACACAACTCTCCGGGTTTCCGAAAGGAAGGTCAAGAAAGGTTGATTAACCTATCAGAGTCTATCTATCTAGGTCAAACAGAAACACCCAACCAACGAATTAAAATATCCATACAATACGAATCAAACTGGAATCAAAGATAACATTCAACAAACCATGTATCTATTAAATAAAATCCAAAGTATTCAAACCACAATGAAAACAGAAAAGGAATCAGTACATAGACATACTAATCATAAATGCGTAAACAAACCAACTAAAGACCGGTAGATTTGTCGTGGCATTCCCTCGAATCTCCTCCGTAGTCGTCACATCGAGCCTCCATCTTCTCGGCTTGGAAACCCTATGCGGCTCCCATCTACCCTAATCTAATTTTCTGAACTGAATTGAATTATAGTGAATGATTCCAACTGAATGACCCAAGGCTATATTTAAAAGAAAGCTCGTCAGGCCCGTTTTGCGTTCGCGAAACGGCACCTTCGCGGAGTGAAACACTCAACGATCAAAACCTAATCTTCTGGAAGCTTCTGAGTGAAAATTCGATCTTCAGGGCGCAAACTCTTCCTTCGCGGCGCGAGCAAGTGTCTCGCGGCGCGAGCTGTACTCTTCGCGGCGCGAGTGTAACAAAACCAGCTTCCGGAGATCTTTCTTGAATATTCTGTTTCCTTATCTGCTGAAGATCTGTCTTCTTGAGGAAGTCATCTGTCTTCGGGAGCAAGAAAGCAGTCTTAGGAGCCAATAAAAGTCCATATTTTCAAAGTCTGCACAAAAGTCTCCTTTTTGACGCTTTTTACCCTCTTTTTATACTTTTACGCACAACCACCTCCAAAACCTACAAAATTAGGATTTACACCTTTTTAAGTCAAACAGTACCAAAAATACTCTCAAATTAAAGACAAAAGTGGGGAACTGATGCGAGTAAAACATGTAAATTTTTGGAGTTATCAGCAGCTAAGGTAAAGAAAGGTCCTAAGGCAAATAAATCTGCCAAAAGAAAGAAACCTTTAGTTGCTGAGACTGCCATCATCCCTGACCCTGTCAACACTGAAACCTCGGTAAAGACAGATGATGTTGCCTCTACCTCTACTGCTCTGGTAGTTTATGAGGCACCTGAATCCTCAGTCACCTATGTCCCTGATGAATCTTCCTTCGTTGACCCTGATGGACCCAACTTCATGTGGGTTCCAAAGACCAATTAATTTTTCCTGGTACTTCAGGGAAAGGGCATCTGGTACCTTGACAGCGGATGCTCTAAACACATGACTAGAAACAGGCATGTTCTGGTCGACTACAAGGAAGAAGTTGGCCCTTCAGTCAAATTTGGTGGTCAAGGAATAGGTATCACTAAAGGATATGGTACCTTAACCAACGGTAAGACTACTTTCAAGAAGGTATCTTACGTTGAAGGACTAACTCCTAATTTGTTGAGTATTAGTCAGCTTTGTGATAAAGATCTCAAGGTCTCTTTCTCCAAGAAAAGCTGCAAGGTGAAGAACAGGCACAAGAAAATCATTCTCAGAGGACAAAGATCTCATCATGTCTACGTCAACAACATGGACACATCCATTTAAAATGTGTGCTTCATGCCAGGGCCTCTTCGGAAATCAACTGGCTCTGGCACAAACGTCTCTCCAACCTGAACTTCAAGACCATCAACCAACTCTCAATCAACAATCTGGTGAAAGGTCTCCCTGAAAACAGCTTTGCTAAGGAATCTCTTTGTGCTGCTTGTGAAAAGGGAAAGCAGACAAGAGCTTCTTTCAAATCCAAGCAAGTCTCTACCATCAACTCTCCACTCCATTTATTGCACATGGACCTCTTTGGACCTGTCAATATTCAATCTATGGGTGGAAAGTGATACACTTTGGTGATAATGGACGAATACTCAAGATACACCTGGGTTTTCTTCCTTAGAGCCAAGAGTGAAACTCCTCAGCTAATCATTGCCTTCATTCTTCGGATAGAGAAGTACAATCAGATCACTGTTCATTCCATAAGAAGTGATCATGGCACTGAAATAAAAACAGTCTCCTGGATGAATTCCTTGTCAGCAAGGGAATTTCTCAAACTTCTCTTTTGTTCGTACTCCTCAACAAAATGGAGTCGCTGAGCGAAGAAATCGCACGCTGATTGAAGCTGCAAGATCAATGGTGATTGAATCCCGTCTACCTATTCAATTCTGGGCTGAAGCTGTCAACACTGCCTGTTACACACAGAACAGGTCACTGATCGTGAAAAGATTCAAGAAGACAGCCTATGAACTCTTCAGAGGAAGGAAGCCAAACATCAAGTACTTCCACATCTTTGGTTGCAATTGTTATATCAAGACCAATAAAGATGCTCTTGGAAAGTTCGATGCCAAAGCTGATGATGGTTTCTTGGTTTGATACTCTACTATATCCAAAGCCTATCGTGTCTTTAACAAACGACGACAAACCACTGAAGAGACCATTCATGTCAAGTTTGATGAAACTAATCCCTTCTCCTCTCCTTCATTTTCTGATAATAATGATGTAGATCATTGGGATAACTCTTACTTTCAGGTCCCTGAAAACGAAGCCCCTGAAGCTAACATCCCTGCTGCAGGAACATCCTTTCCAATCCCTGATGGATTTGAAGAAATATCTTAAATTCCTCAGAATCCTCCAGTATACTCTGTTGTACCTATAACTCAAGTTGCTCCCACAACTTCTCAGGAAGACACTCCTTCAACTTCAGGCTCTTCTGAAGCTGCTCCTTTCGTCGCTGATCTTCCTCAACTTGATGCAGTCGCTGAAGAATCATCTTCTACAGTCGCTGCTGAACCTCTTCAGGTAGTCCCTCAGCCTCCTGCTCTCAGATGGACTAGAGATCATCCTATTGATCAAGCTTTAGGTGATCCCTCGACTCGTGTAAAAACTCTACATCGGGCTAGTAATCACTGTCTCTATGTCTGTTTCTTATCTGAAAATGAACCTTCTAAAATAGTAGAAGCACTCGCTGATCCATTTTGGGTCTCAGCGATATAAGAAGAACTCGCTGAGTTCGAAAGGAACCTTGTCTAGATTCTTGTTCACAGGCATTCAAGAAAGACCATCATTGGTCTGAAATGGATTTTTCGAAATAAACTTGATGAACATGGCACTGTGATCCGCAATAAGGCTTGTTTTGTTGCACAAGGATATAGATAAGAAGAGGGGATAGACTATGATGAAACGTTTGCCCCTGTGGCTAGATTAGAAGCCATTAGACTTTTCTTGCTTATGCGGCTCATATAAAATTTCAAGTATTTCAGATGGATGTCAAGAGTGCGTTTCTTAATGGGAAACTCACTGAAGAAGTCTACGTTGCTCAACCTCAAGGCTTCACTGATCCTAAGCACCCTAACCATGTTTACAAGTTAAACAAAGCTCTTTATGGCTTAAAGCAGGCACCTAGAGCCTGGTATGAAACCTTGTCTACTTTTCTTATCTCTGAAGGTTTCACCCGTGGAAAAATTGACAGCACGCTGTTTGTCAAGACTTACAAGGACCATGTTTTCCTTGCCCAAATTTATGTTGATGACATTATCTTTGGGTCCACGAAAGCCAAACTTTGCAAAAAGTTTGAGTCACTCATGCAGGCTCAGTACAAGATGTCCATGATGGGTGAACTAACCTACTTCTTAGGTCTTAAGGTTAAGCAATTTGAAAAGGGTATTTTCATCTCCCAAGGTAAGTATGCTCAAGAATAAATTTGAACTTACTACCTGTTCTGATATGAAAACACCAATGGCACCTCCTCTGAAACTCGACAAGGATTCTAATGGGAAATTTGTTGATGTTACTCTATACAGAGGAATGATTAACTCTGTAACGCCCCGTTCCCACTCAGTTAAGTTTTAACCTCTTTCCGTTAAGTTAGTAAGGTTTGGTGTTATTTATGTATTTCCAGGTAGGAGGACTTGCTTGTAGATGTAGAAAGAGGAGGGTGTTAAGTGTAAGTATATATATATATATGAGTTTGGATGATCAAACCCTTTCCATTCATCATTTGGCATTTGTTGGAGAGAAAAGAAGGGTTTTGAGTGATCTTGAAGAAGTTGCAAGAGGAGGATTGTGCAAGCCGTTTAGCAAGTGATCGTTGTGTCGTTGGTGACGTTTGCTAAGGTAATCACTTGTTATTTTGGTAAGCAATCCTAGTCAAGTGGTTAATTCATGTTTTAGTTAGGGTTTGGTTAGAAAGTAAGAATTGATGATCTTTGGATCATCAATTGAGGGTTATATGATGAAATAGCGATTAAGGGTTGATACTTTATGTTATAGAATCATCATATACACTTATTTTGGTTTGGACATCTTGGAATTTGTGTTTTTGGGTTGGTCCACGACTGGAAAAGACGTCGGCCTGCAGTTTTGCGACCTGCGGGTAACCGCGGGTAAAGGCGCGGGTAACGCAACCCGCGGGATTACCCGCCGTTTCTTCTGAGTCCGAAACTCAAGTTTTTCTTTTGGGTTCGGATTGGGGTTTTCTTTTATGGCTCTTCTTGGGGATGTCAAATAATGGTGAGTGGTAGATTTTGGGAGCCAATGAGATAGCTACGCTATGTCTACGACTCGTGAGTTTGGGTATGGTTTAGAGTTGTAAATGAAAGGTTATTTATTTGCATGCTATATATGTGATTAGGTGATTGAATCCTCACGTGTGCTAAATACTTTGAGTGTGTGAAGTTCAGACCTCATAATCAGGTGAGTACATTAACTTGCGTTCGATATTGCTATGTCTTGTGATCATCTGGTTATATGTTGATGTGTAAACTGGCATGTAAGGTTATGATAGTACCTATGGAGGTGTTTCACCCCTAGGGAAGTTGTGATTATGAGGCGTGGTACCAGTGTCAGTATGATGCTTTTGGTGGATACACCTTGAGTAATGTCATGATACATGTTCAGTTTTCCAGTTATATGATTATGATTATTTACATGCATGCATAGAACCTAGGTTTGTGCTCACTAAGCGTTATGCTTAACCCGTTGTGGTTTATGTGGTTCAGTGGCAGGTACCTCGTCCAAAGATAAAGGGAAGGCACCTGCTTGATGCTCGGAAGGATTCAGTTCAGGACATGAATAGGAAATTTGAAACTAATGGATGTTGAACTTCTATAAGGAAACATTTTGGTTGCAAGTTGGATTATTGTGACTTAATATCACTTTTAAATGTTGTTAATCTTGGACCCATTTTGGGAAAATTTATTACTTTTAAATAGTTAACGTGCTTCCGCTATGTTAGTTAAAATTTTTGGTTAAATAATGTTAAAAATGGAACTGGTTGTTACAAACTCACTGTTGTACCTTACAGCGAGCCGTCCTGATATCATGTATGCTACATGTCTTTGTGCACGATATCAAGTTGATCCTAAGGAGTCCCATATGAAAGCTGTAAAGCGCTTCTTTAGATACCTGAAGGGGTCTCCTAACCTTGGTCTCTGGTACCCTAGGGACTCAGGGTTCGATCTAACTGCTTTTTCAGATAGTAATTTTGCAGGCTGTAAAATAGATCGAAAGAGCACCACTGGTGGCTATCAGCTACTTCGTGGTAAGTTGGTGAGTTGGACAACCAAGAAGCAGAATTTAGTGTCCACATCAACCGCTGAAGCAGAATAGGTCGCTACTGGTAGCTGCTGCGCTCAAGTCCTTTGGATGAGAAATCAACTACTGGACTATGGGTTTCAGTTATCAAAGATACCCATCTACTGCGACAATAGTTCAGCGATCGCCAACGCTAACAATCCTTTCCTTCATTCCAAGACAAAGCACATTGAAATCCGATATCACTTTATTAGAGATCATGTGATGAATGGTGATGTTGAACTCCATTTCGTTCCCACTGAATATCAACTCGCTGATCTCTTCACCAAACCGTTGGACGGGAAACGGTTCAACCAACTCATCAGCGAGCTAGGAATGTTAAACCCTGATGTTTGATCTTCAGCAAACTGGGTTTCACTTTACTCTTGTAAATTAATTATCTATAATTTCCTTTTTCAGTGTACTGTAATTTCTTGATTTTAATGAAATGAATTGATCTCGCTGATCATTTTATCATCACTGATATTCTCTCTCACTGATATCTTGCATTTAATACCATCAGTGATCTCACCTACCTTAAAAACATTTAATGTGATAAGAGGACTTCGATATATCTTCCTGCTGATAACCTTTCACATTCCTATGTTTAAGGATAATCATCAAAAAGGATATGTTTTCCTTTTTGAAATGATTCGTATTCAGAAAGCTGTCTCTTGATGGTCTGACACGTAAGTGCCATTTCATGGGCATAAAACTGTGTCAGACGCGTCACAGTGAGGGGAGAGTATTCAAAGCGCGTGACTGAGAGTGAGACAGTTTTACGGCACGTGATAACCTCTGTCATCATTGCTCCTAAAAAATTGGTACACGTCTACAACTGTTTCCCTCTTCTCTCTCCTTCACACCCTCTCAACCTCCATTTTTATTCTTTACGCTCTCAAAAATTCTCAAGCATTCAAGCAATCAAAGCAATCCAGCAAGAACAATATTCAAGAATCCTTTGGAGAACCTTTGTTCCTTCCTCATCTGAACCAATGGCTTCCACTTCTGAAGTGAACAAGAATACTACTAAGATCAACAACGAGTGGGACATTCTCAACGAACCCATTCCTTCTACTGAAAACCTATCTACCACCACTGATGCTGCACCTATCTCTACTGAGATTGTGGTAGAAAGAGACTCTTATCTCTAACCCTACTAAAGAGGGTTCCAACCTGGATCTGATCTCCTCCAAAGACGAGGATGCTGAAGACGATGATGATGAAAGTTAGAACGAAGAGGATAACCTCTTTGAGTTACTTTCTCTTACTTGGCGATCTAACAACTTCCTCCCCATCATCGATCTCCCAAAGGGCAAGGAACACCTCACCACTGCTAGGGACTTTCTGCTTAGGTGCCCGCTGATGACAGCATTCACCATCAACTTTTCTCCTAACAAAGCACTACTGAGCGCCCTCTGGGTTTCAGCAAAAGTGGTGACGCTGAAAAACTCCAACGGGAAGGACGCTGAATACATTCAGTGTCGCTTACGCAATTACATTGTACTGTTGAGGCTTGACTAAATTATAGGGATCGTTACGGACTGGCTGAAGTCATGGGATTGGGAAGTAGAAGCATGAAAGCGATTTTGGCTTACCAGGAAGGGTAGTGAGAGTTATTCTCTAGTAAGGTCACATATTTCCTTTGTTAGCTAAACAATTATGTACTTGTATCAGTATGGTGACCACAAGAAGAACTGGAACTGGAGAGCGTCCGAATGATGGCGATGAGCATGAAATCCCTGATCTAAGGGGGATTATTGCTGCTGAGGTCGGAGAGGTCTTGCATGACCTGCTTCCAGGCCTTTTTGAGCAGATGAAAAGGGAGTTGACCCAGGTGGTCACTCAACAAGTCAACTCCGCCATGGCCGGTCGGGGGAGTGTAGCAGGAAGCTCGAGTACTGGCCAGAATCGGGCGGTTGGGTTCAAAGATTTTGCTGCTTGCCAGCCGCCTCATTTTGGTGGAGAAAAGGATCCGATTGTTGCCTCGAGGTGGATCTCTGAGGTAGAGGGAGCCTTTCTCACTAGTTTCTGCCCGGCTGAGGTGAAGGTGAGATATGCTGCTAATCTTCTGAGAGGGCCGGCGAAAGACTGGTGGGGCGTAGTGAATAGTTCTAGGACTCAGGGACAGATTGGAGCCCTTACTTGGGAGGCGTTCCTCGAAATGTTCCGAGCAGAGTTTGTGCCCCAGATTGAAGTGGAGAGACTTACTACCGAGTTTCTGGAGATGGAGCAGACTACAGAGTCGGTGACTGAAATCACTAACAAGTTCCTGGAGCGGGCGTTATTCTGCCGTGAATATGTTCAGAACGAAAGGATGAAGATGTATCGGTACCGAAACATTCTGAGATCGGATATCCGAGAGTTTGTGGTAATGACACAGTGCGACAGTTTTCAGCAGATGTTTGAAAAAGCTCGAACAAGAGAGTTGGAACTCGAGCGTCAGGGTAAGAAGAAAAGGGCAGAGCGGGTTCAGCCACAACAGCAAGTGGTAAAGAAATTCAAAACCGGGAATCAGAAAGGAGATGTTAAGAAAGATTACCCTCGTTGCTCAAGGTGCGGAAAGAATCACTTGGGAGAGTGCAGAATGGGCTCGGGAACTTGCTACAAGTGCGGGAAACCTGGGCATATCAGCCGTGACTGCAAAGTGGAGCCTAAAATGTGCTTCAAATGTTTTAGACCGGGTCACTTTGCCAACGAGTGCCCCACAGCGGCTGTATCGACTGAGATCTCTGGTTCCGCACCCGTCAAGGCTATAGAGGGTGGACCGAGTAAGAAGGTGGAAGCCCCTAGGACTCGAGCTAGAGTCTTTCAGTTGACTGCCAATGAGGCGAAGGCCGAGCCGGACGTGGTGACAGGTATCTTTCTAGTTAATTCGATGCCTGCTCTAGTTTTGTTCGATACGGGTGCTAGCAAGTCTTTTGTTTCCTTGTCTTTTTGTAAAGATTTTATGAATGTAAAAAGTAAACTAGGAAGCCCGTTAGAAGTAGAAATAGCGGATGAGGAGTTCCGTTTATGTAAGTTTATTTATAAGAAAAATGTATTAGAGGTAAAGGGTGTTAAGTTTAGTATAGACCTTATCCCTATTCCGATGAGGGAGATTCAGGTAGTGGTGGGAATGGATTGGCTTAGAAGGAATGGGGCTAATGTGGATTGTGAGAATTGTCGGGTAGTGGTTCGAAACCCAAGTGGGGGAGAACTGACTATCTTGGGGGATGCAAGTAAACGTTTTCCGAAGGTGTGCTCAATGGCTAAAGCTCGGAGCTATGTGTTGCGTGGAGGTACTAGTTATCTGGTGTATTTGATCAGTGACCAAGGAGAAAGTAAGAAAAAGACCGTAGAGGATGTACCCGTAGTTAGTGAGTTTCCGGATGTCTTTCCGGAAGACTTGCCGGGGATTCCCCCAGAAAGACAAGTGGAGTTCAGGATAGACTTGGTTCCGGGGGCGGCGCCCGTAGCGAAAACCCCTTATCGCTTGGCACCTCCGGAAATGCAAGAGCTATCAAACCAGTTAGAGGAGCTGTTAGTGAAAGGCTTTATTCGGCCAAGCAGTTCACCGTGGGGAGCCCCGATCTTGTTCGTCAAGAAGAAGGATGGGACGTTGAGAATGTGCATCGATTATCGTGAGCTCAACAAGCTTACGGTGAAGAACCGATACCCACTGCCGAGGATCGATGATCTTTTCGATCAACTTCAGGGAGCCGCTTGGTTCTCGAAGATAGATCTTCGATCGGGGTACCATCAGTTAAAGGTAAGGGAGGAGGACGTGCACAAAACAACGTTCAGGACCAGATACGGACACTCTGAGTTCGTGGTCATGCCTTTTGGGTTGACGAACGCACCGGCGGCATTCATGGATCTCATGAACCGGGTGTGTAGACCTTTATTGGATAGGTCAGTTATCGTGTTCATCGACGATATTCTGATCTACTCCAAGACGAAGGAGGATCATGTTGAGCATTTGCGGGAAGTGTTGGAAATTCTTCGGAAAGAGCAATTATACGCAAAGTTTTCGAAGTGCGATTTCTGGTTACAAGAGGTTCAGTTTTTGGGACACCTTGTAAACCGAGAAGGGATCAAGGTTGACCCAGCGAAAGTCGAGGCGGTTATGAAGTGGGAAACTCCTAAGTCGCCATCAGAGATACGGAGCTTTCTTGGGTTAGCCGGGTACTACCGCCGGTTCATCCAAGATTTCTCCAAAGTGGCGGTTCCATTAACTAAACTCACCAGGAAGAACGCAAGTTTCGTTTGGGGAGAAGAACAACAATCAGCATTTGAAACTTTACGACAGAAGTTGTGTGAGGCGCCGGTATTGACGTTACCTGAAGGGGTGGAGGACATGACGGTCTATTGCGATGCTTCGTATTATGGACTAGGCTGTGTTCTCATGCAGCGTGGCAAGGTAATTTCCTATGCGTCACGTCAGCTAAAGACGCATGAGGTAAATTACCCGACTCATGATTTGGAGTTAGCTGCAGTTGTATTTGCGCTTAAGTTGTGGAGACAGTACTTGTACGGTGTGAAGTGCACGATTTACACCGATCATAAGAGTCTCCGTTATTTTTTTGACCAGCCGAATTTGAACATGCGGCAGAGGAGATGGTTGGATGTGGTGAAGGATTACGATTGTGAAATCCTTTATCATCCGGGGAAGGCGAACGTGGTGGCAGATGCATTGAGTAGGAAGACTCGTCACGTACTATTGCGAATACCGTTGATGAGGCTAACCGTGACGACTTCTCTTTTTGATTTGATTCGGCAGTCTCAAGTCGACACAACCAAGGAAGAGAACCAAAAGAAGGAACGGATCAAAGGTCAGTTACCGCAGTTGGTAACGGACAGTCGCGGGTTGTTGACCCGTTTTGGGCGGGTCTGGGTACCAGTAACAGGCGAGGCGCGGCAGACCTTGTTAGATGAAGCACACAAATCTAAGTTCTCGATACATCCAGGTGCCACAAAGATGTATAGAGACTTGAAGACTGATTATTGGTGGCCAGGAATGAAGCGGGACGTAGCTCGTTACGTGGAGAGATGCTTAACCTGTTTGAGGGTCAAAGCTGAGCATCAACGACCGCATGGGAAGTTGCAGCCGTTAGACATTCCGGTATGGAAGTGGGAGCACATCACGATGGACCTGATTACCAAATTGCCTCGGACGCCTCGAAGCTACGACGCAATTTGGGTTATAGTGGACCGTTTGACAAAGAGTGCTCACTTTATAGCCATTCGGGAGAGTTCATCTGCCGAAGCATTGGCGGACATCTATGTCAAGGAGATCGTGGCTAGACACGGTGTCCCGGTTACCATCATTTCTGACCGGGATGTTCGGTTTACGTCACGATTTTGGGGAAAGTTTCATGAGGATTTGGGCACGAGGTTGCAGTTCAGTACAACTTTTCATCCGCAGACAGATGGTCAAAGTGAGAGAACTATTCAGACTCTCGAAGACATGTTACGCGCTTGTGTTTTGGATTTTGGAGGCAGTTGGGACACCTACTTGCCGTTGGCGGAATTCTCTTATAACAATAGTTTCCACGCTAGTATCGGCATGCCCCCGTATGAAATGTTGTACGGGAGAAGGTGTCGAACCCCTATCTGTTGGGGAGAAGTGGGACAACGGGAGCTAGGTAGCACCGAAATAGTACAGAAGACAACCGAGAGCATTGAGATGATACGTGAGCGGCTGCGAAGTGCTCAGAGTCGTCAGAAAAGCTATGCGGATCGGAGGAGATCAGATTTAGAGTTCCAAGTGGGTGATAATGTGTTGTTGAAAGTGTCACCTTGGAAAGGGGTGATTCGGTTCCGAAAAAGAGGCAAATTAGGCCCCCGATTCATTGGACCTTTCAAGGTGATAGCCAGGGTTGGAAAAGTGGCCTATAGACTTGAATTACCACCAGAACTAAATCAGATTCATGATACGTTCCATGTTTCCCAACTGAGGAAATGTTTGGCTGACGAGACAGCTCATGTCCCGATTGATGACATTCAAGTTGACGAACGACTAAACTACATCGAGAGGCCAATAGCTATCTTGGAGCGGAAGACGAAATCTTTACGTAACAAGGAAATTGGTCTGGTAAAAGTTCAGTGGGAGCATCGAAAGGGATCAGAGTGGACGTGGGAGCCGGAAGCGGAGATGAGATCCAATTATCCGGAGCTGTTCTACGACTAAGCGATTTCGGGGACGAAATCTTGGTAAGTGGGGGAGAGTTGTAACGCCCCGTTCCCACTCAGTTAAGTTTTAACCTCTTTCCGTTAAGTTAGTAAGGTTTGGTGTTATTTATGTATTTCCAGGTAGGAGGACTTGCTTGTAGATGTAGAAAGAGGAGGGTGTTAAGTGTAAGTATATATATATATATGAGTTTGGATGATCAAACCCTTTCCATTCATCATTTGGCATTTGTTGGAGAGAAAAGAAGGGTTTTGAGTGATCTTGAAGAAGTTGCAAGAGGAGGATTGTGCAAGCCGTTTAGCAAGTGATCGTTGTGTCGTTGGTGACGTTTGCTAAGGTAATCACTTGTTATTTTGGTAAGCAATCCTAGTCAAGTGGTTAATTCATGTTTTAGTTAGGGTTTGGTTAGAAAGTAAGAATTGATGATCTTTGGATCATCAATTGAGGGTTATATGATGAAATAGCGATTAAGGGTTGATACTTTATGTTATAGAATCATCATATACACTTATTTTGGTTTGGACATCTTGGAATTTGTGTTTTTGGGTTGGTCCACGACTGGAAAAGACGTCGGCCTGCAGTTTTGCGACCTGCGGGTAACCGCGGGTAAAGGCGCGGGTAACGCAACCCGCGGGATTACCCGCCGTTTCTTCTGAGTCCGAAACTCAAGTTTTTCTTTTGGGTTCGGATTGGGGTTTTCTTTTATGGCTCTTCTTGGGGATGTCAAATAATGGTGAGTGGTAGATTTTGGGAGCCAATGAGATAGCTACGCTATGTCTACGGCTCGTGAGTTTGGGTATGGTTTAGAGTTGTAAATGAAAGGTTATTTATTTGCATGCTATATATGTGATTAGGTGATTGAATCCTCACGTGTGCTAAATACTTCGAGTGTGTGAAGTTCAGACCTCATAATCAGGTGAGTACATTAACTTGCGTTCGATATTGCTATGTCTTGTGATCATGTGGTTATATGTTGATGTGTAAACTGGCATGTAAGGTTATGATAGTACCTATGGAGGTGTTTCACCCCTAGGGAAGTTGTGATTATGAGGCGTGGTACCAGTGTCAGTATGATGCTTTTGGTGGATACACCTTGAGTAATGTCATGATACATGTTCAGTTTTCCAGTTATATGATTATGATTATTTACATGCATGCATAGAACCTAGGTTTGTGCTCACTAAGCGTTATGCTTAACCCGTTGTGGTTTATGTGGTTCAGTGGCAGGTACCTCGTCCAAAGATAAAGGGAAGGCACCTGCTTGATGCTCGGAAGGATTCAGTTCAGGACATGAATAGGAAATTTGAAACTAATGGATGTTGAACTTCTATAAGGAAACATTTTGGTTGCAAGTTGGATTATTGTGACTTAATATCACTTTTAAATGTTGTTAATCTTGGACCCATTTTGGGAAAATTTATTACTTTTAAATAGTTAACGTGCTTCCGCTATGTTAGTTAAAATTTTTGGTTAAATAATGTTAAAAATGGAACTGGTTGTTACAAACTCACTGTTGTACCTTACAGCGAGCCGTCCTGATATCATGTATGCTACATGTCTTTGTGCACGATATCAAGTTGATCCTAAGGAGTCCCATATGAAAGCTGTAAAGCGCTTCTTTAGATACCTGAAGGGGTCTCCTAACCTTGGTCTCTGGTACCCTAGGGACTCAGGGTTCGATCTAACTGCTTTTTCAGATAGTAATTTTGCAGGCTGTAAAATAGATCGAAAGAGCACCACTGGTGGCTATCAGCTACTTCGTGGTAAGTTGGTGAGTTGGACAACCAAGAAGCAGAATTTAGTGTCCACATCAACCGCTGAAGCAGAATAGGTCGCTACTGGTAGCTGCTGCGCTCAAGTCCTTTGGATGAGAAATCAACTACTCGACTATGGGTTTCAGTTATCAAAGATACCCATCTACTGCGACAATAGTTCAGCGATCGCCAACGCTAACAATCCTTTCCTTCATTCCAAGACAAAGCACATTGAAATCCGATATCACTTTATTAGAGATCATGTGATGAATGGTGATGTTGAACTCCATTTCGTTCCCACTGAATATCAACTCGCTGATCTCTTCACCAAACCGCTGGACGGGAAACGGTTCAACCAACTCATCAGCGAGCTAGGAATGCTAAACCCTGATGTTTGATCTTCAGCAAACTGGGTTTCACTTTACTCTTGTAAATTAATTATCTATAATTTCCTTTTTCAGTGTACTGTAATTTCTTGATTTTAATGAAATGAATTGATCTCGCTGATCATTTTATCATCACTGATATTCTCTCTCACTGATATCTTGCATTTAATACCATCAGTGATCTCACCTACCTTAAAAACATTTAATGTGATAAGAGGACTTCGATATATCTTCCTGCTGATAACCTTTCACATTCCTATGTTTAAGGATAATCATCAAAAAGGATATGTTTTCCTTTTGAAATGATTCGTATTCAGAAAGCTGTCTCTTGATGGTCTGACACGTAAGTGCCATTTCATGGGCATAAAACTGTGTCAGACGCGTCACAGTGAGGGGAGAGTATTCAAAGCGCGTGACTGAGAGTGAGACAGTTTTACGGCACGTGATAACCTCTGTCATCATTGCTCCTAAAAAATTGGTACACGTCTACAACTGTTTCCCTCTTCTCTCTCCTTCACACCCTCTCAACCTCCATTTTTATTCTTTACGCTCTCAAAAATTCTCAAGCATTCAAGCAATCAAAGCAATCCAGCAAGAACAATATTCAAGAATCCTTTGGAGAACCTTTGTTCCTTCCTCATCTGAACCAATGGCTTCCACTTCTGAAGTGAACAAGAATACGACTAAGATCAACAACGAGTGGGACATTCTCAACAAACCCATTCCTTCTACTGAAAACCTATCTACCACCACTGATGCTGCACCTATCTCTACTGAGATTGTGGTAGAAGAGACTCTTATCTCTAACCCTACTAAAGAGGGTTCCAACCTGGATCTGATCTCCTCCAAAGACGAGGATGCTGAAGACGATGATGATGAAAGTTAGAACGAAGAGGATAACCTCTTTGAGTTACTTTCTCTTACTTGGCGATCTAACAACTTCCTCCCCATCATCGATCTCCCAAAGGGCAAGGAACACCTCACCACTGCTAGGGACTTTCTGCTTAGGTGCCCGCTGATGACAGCATTCACCATCAACTTTTCTCCTAACAAAGCACTACTGAGCGCCCTCTGGGTTTCAGCAAAAGTGGTGACGCTGAAAAACTCCAACGGGAAGGACGCTGAATACATTCAGTGTCGCTTACCCAAGAGTCCCAAAGGAGATGAACCAAAGACGCTCACCTTTGGAGTTGGGCTACTCTGAAGGGTTCTAGGACTACCTGTCCTAGAAGCGTACTGCAAGGAGCCCTCCAAAGAGGCAATCATTGCATGGCTGGAGACCCTTGATATCCAGTGGCCTAAAGACTGTTAGACTGGAGAACCCATCAAGAACGCTTCCACCATCAAAAAGAAATTTCTTAACCCAATATTTGGGTTCATTTGGACGCACTTCATCCAGTGCCTCACAGCGAAGGTGGGTAGCATGGATCAATCCTCCTTCGCAACCACTGTGATGGTTTGGGCAGCCATCAACAACAAGCCTCTGAACTACGCCAAGTATGTCTATGATGATATGTTGGCTAGATTCAACAGGTCCCTGAAGGTCTCACTCTGTTTGAAAGGCAAGTAATCAGAGAACCTGAATTTGGGCTATACTTCCTTGACAGATTTAGACAGGTCAAATTTCAGCGTTTCAGCGAGATACAAATCTCTCACTCTATGCACCTGATAAATGTACTTGCTTTCATTAATGATCAAAGCGACTCACTGGAGTTTGCTCATGCTATAAGAGATGAACTAAGGAAGAGAAAGCTCGCTGGAGAAGACATAGACACTATATATGTAAAAGAAGAAACTTTTGAGTGATATGTCCATTTTCTTTTAGTGACTTGTGTTTTATTTCTTTTGTACTATAACATTTACTTATGAAATGAAATGAAGATACAAGTTTTGTCTATCTGAGTTATCACTTTACTGAAAAAGATCTATCTTAACAGTTAAATAATAGAGGTTCCTTTAACTTGTTTTATTTCCTAACTGTTACATCTAGACTAAATTTTTTTAAGTTACTAGAATCAAGACAACCTCCATGTTGTCTTATCATTGATATTTAGGGGGAGATTGTTGTCCAGCTCCTCTATGACTTGATGAAATACCAATGATCCTTGTCTTGTAACTAAAAGATACTTAGCAAAATAAAATACTTTAGAAACTACAGCGAGTCTGTTCGCTGAACGTTTCTTCCTTCATAAATATTCACTCACATATCGCATCAGCGATTGCATGTCTGCCTGATTCCGCTCAGTAACAGCAATAGCAGATACATGCTAAGTATTCCTATGAAGACAAACAGTCATGTCACTATGAAACCATCAGCAGCATCTATTGATGCACGCTGATGATAGAGTCAGCGATGCTTATGATCTGAAGTTGATATCAGTGACAGCTAGCTGATCCTTCCTGAGCCTTCCCAAGGATCAGCGACTCTAAGGCCTGATCAGTGACTTGTACTTTTAAGAATACTATAATTGTCTTCTTGTCCTATATGCACAAAAAGGATTTGATTTGCCTTTCTGACAAAAGTACAAAAGGGATGTCTCTTTACTGTTCCCTCCGTACTTATCACCCATAAGGCAACTATTTACCATAAGCCATGACCCTACCATGCATGGGCATTATTTTATGGTACAATAGTACACCAAACCCATCCTTTACATGACACGTGTAAAGTTGGGGATGGCATGCATTTAATGCATGGGGTATAAATATGAACGTAGTGTTGTTCTTCAAACACACCTTGGTCCATCTTCTATACCCCTAATCCTTTCTCTCCCTCTATTATCTTCTAAATTCTTTCTTACTAATTCTCTACTTGCTTTGTGCATAAGCAAAGGCTAAGTGTCAAACTCTATAGGATTGTTTGAGATCTTGACATAGTCTTGATCTTTATCTCCAAACAATCCAAATATAATCTATACAAAGACTTCATAGGAGTCATAGATTAATTATATAGAAGAAACTGCGTTGATTGTATTCAACCCCCCCCCCTCTACAATACTATTATCAATAATCTATCTTATTGGCCATCAAAGGAGGACCAACACTATTTATACTAGGATTTACACTACATTAAGCCCAAGCCCATTACATTTAATCATTCCCAAGCCCATATAAAATATAACAAACATTAAGCCCAAAAGTGCTTTCATTTACAAAACTTCTAAACTTTTAGCTAATAGAATTGCTAACAAGAAACACCGAAGTTGTTACATTTTGGCCTCTCGGGCTTTGCTCACACCCGCACCCAAAGGTGGGGTTTAGCTATTGCCCATAAGTAAAAACAAAATGAAAGAAATGTAGAAAATAAACTACATTTGTACTAAAACGAGAGGCTATGATAAGCAGCCGCCTCTATGGCTACAAAACACAAAATAAAGTTCCAGAATGTAAATTGCAGAAAATTAAGCTACACTAAATTAAAAGCTAAAATTCTAGAGAGAAATCTTGAAGTAGAACTGAACTAAGAGTGAATGTTGTTCATGCTGGATGATCTTCAATGCTTGGACCCATGCTCTTTTTATACTAGGCAAAAGGTAGGTTTTTATCCAAGGGACAAATCACCTTTTTACATTTTCCTTATTTTATTCTTCTTCACCATTTCCTATTTCCTCCCTCTTTTGGTAGCTAACTCTTCTTGTTCCCCATGCTTTCCCTGCTGAGTTGACTTCACATATTAAACAAGTCCGAAATTCCCTTCTAGAAACTGCACATACAGACATTCCACTTTGGTGACATCCCACATTGTCAATAAAACCTTAAAACTTGACTTTTTAGCTATTTCTTGTCTTAGGGGATGAATAGGACCAAAGAGATTATTTAAGCTTTAAATGGATGTTTCAAGAGGGGTTAGATGAGCAAAAATTGTGTTAAAAAGTGAAAATAACACGAAGAATATGAGGGCTATCACCTCCTCAAACTTAGAACAATTACTTGTCCTCACGTAATGAGAAGGAGAAGAAGAAACGAAATAGGAAACAAAAACTTTTGCAACAGTAAAAAGATGACTAACTCCGTTGGACTTTTTTTCGGTGCGTGCCTCGAGCTTTCTTCCGATAGAATGGTTTTGATATGTAGGGGTTGATTGGGTGAGTGTATATGGCTTGTGTATGCTTCTTTGAAACATTTCCCTTTTTCCAACTATGTTGGAAATGCTAAACCGGGCTTTTGCCTTTGCATTGGGTATTTTTTTGTATTTGGGTTTTATTTTGTGTTTTTTTATATTTTTTTTGAAAATAAACTTAGTTACCGAGAAATAAATGACACGGTAACTTCCTCTCCTCAAACTTAGAGTCGAGCAATGTCCTCATTGCTTTGAGAGAGGTTTATCCGGGTTTTCGGTTTGGCGACAAAATTGGGAATGTGTATGGGCCATATGCGAAAGATGGCCTACATCTTTTGAAAAAACATAAAACGGAATGAAAGTTTGAAACGAGCACCTAGGAAAAAAATCAATCCAACATATACATGATATAACATAAAACCATGCCATCAAGTTACGATTAACCAAAAGTCGTGGGTGCAAATGTACGTAGAACAGGTCACAAAAGAGAGCATCCAAATGACAAACATGAACAAAATATCATCCCAAATAAGCGAATAATAACCACAAAGTTAGTTAATAAAGTGACCACTGTGGGATACCACCACAATCATGTCTACTGCCTGCAATAAGATCAAGAGTTAGATCGGGGAACGTCATCTTCCACATTGCGGTAATCAGCAGCGGGGTTCTCCGAAGGGTCTTCTAGAACTATAGGATTTGATACTAATGGTGGTCCTGGTGGTGGGGGTGCTGTTTCAACGTTCACTCTAAGGATAACTTCTAGGCGAAAGAGTCGATCCCTGAAGTTATTGAATCCAGCCTGCAAGTGAGCGAGAGATGAGACAACGGACTACATAAGTACAATCTGGGCGGCCATATGGTCGGTCAAGGTTTGCTGCCACGGCAAGATGTCCACATTTTCTTCATTAATGGAGACCTTGCGGGTCTGCAAAGGTAAACGGCTGGACGGGCCTGACTCGGTGGTGGCAGTGGCTGTGGTACTGGAGCGGTGCGACGGAGTCTGGCAGTCTAGCAATAGTGGGACGCTAGCATCGGCTCCATCGTGGATTTTGGTGGACCGTCAAAGCTGGCATTGCTTGGGTTGCGAAAGCGTCATTGCTGCCAACCATGTGTCGAATAGTGCCGGTGTGTGAATTGCTTGAATACACATGATGAGTGGGCAAAGTGGGTACGCCAAAGAATTTACACATTTTAGTTAGCAAGCCTGGAAAAATGATGTTGGTACTTGGCTTTGCTGCGTGGTCATCAAGCATGTCCCAGATAACTGGTCCCAGATTGACTGCAAGGTTCATAAAGATACAATACAACATAATGCATGTAACAGCCCAGGCGACCGTGGTTCGATATTGTCTGCTTTGAAGACACAGGGACCTAACCAGTCACCCCTACTTCCTCACGGTTTTGCTTTGGAGTTGCCCAGTCCAAGTCACAACCCAAAACGCGTCTCACCAGGTGAGGTATCAACACACCTTATAAGGAGTGTTTCGTTCCCCTCACCAGCCGATGTGGGACGAGCTGTTACACTCTCCCCCCTTACGGACACAACGTCCTCGTTGTGCACATAGGCCCGGTCCTAGCTCTGATACCATCTGTAACAGCCCAGGCGACCGTGGTTCGATATTGTCCGCTTTGAAGACACAGGACCCTAACCGGTCACCCCTACTTCCTCACGATTTTGCTTTGGGGTTGCCCAGTCCAGGTCACAACCCAAAACGCGTCTCACCAGGTGAGGTATCAACACACCTTATAAGGAGTGCTTCGTTCCCCTCACCAGGCGATGTGGGACGAGCTGTTACAATGCACCTCTCTCGGGGCACTGAAGTGTCGTACCTGGTGGGGAGGAGATTATGCAATACGTTTTGGAACCATAGACTCGGTACAAAGTCTAGATCATATGGCCTCATTAGAGCTCAATTACGCTCCACATGCCAACTTTGGCCATCAATCAGCAACAAGTGTTCCATCTCCCTATCCCGTTCAATGGTGGTCCCATTTTTCATAAAATACTGGTACCAACAGCCTACCGGGGGTGTGACACCCAATAGGTTTTTGATAACATCGACTGAGCAAGTGACCAGGACTCCGCGGACAGTAAAAACATCACCATCGATCCATGTAAGAATGTCATAAATCTCCCGAACCAAAGTTTCATTAATCGGTAAGGAGTTCGGGATGATGTCATTCCAACCACGATACTGTAAATGATCAACAAAGCGTGGGTAAAATGCGTTGAGAGATTGGAAGAACAATCTCTCATGTAATAAACATCGCACTCTACCCGTAGCCTTGCCGAAAGGTGGCTTTCGCTTCTTTATTTTGCGTTTTGGCTCATTAACAAGAGACTTATCTGAGTCTTCATGTGAGGGTTCAAGTGGTTCCTCGAGAGCTTCAAACAATGGATCCTCAAAATCTAAAGAAGAATCAGGAAGCATACCTATGTCACTGTGGGTAGTGCCCACAAGGGCTAATCTTTGGCTTCTCCTTGGGGCAGTTTGGTGAACCATGGGTTATTTCCCTTTTCAGCCGCTATCGCTTTCCGTGCCTTTTTTGGAACAGCCTCCTTTTTTGTATAATGTTTTTGTTTGATATTGCTTAGATAACCATTCCGAGTGCTTAGAAACCAAAAACGGGGAAATCCGACCGGAGATGCAAAAATTTATTTTTTTTAATAGAGAGCACTTCGTGAACGCGAAACCCTTGGGTTCGCGATGCGAAGTCTCAGCCTTGGATATCAGGTAAAAACTTTCGATTTTTGCGACGCAAGGATGGCAGTTTAGCGACGCAAAGTTAGCAGTTAGGGGTTTCTTTCAAATAGAGAGGACTCCGTGAACGCGAAGCCTTGAGCTTTGCGCCACGAAGTGCTTCGTGGAAGGCTTTTAATAGCTTTCTTCTTCACTTTTCAAATTACAAAACCCTAACTCCCTCTCAACGCCACGAAACCAGCAATCCTTAGTCCATGAAATCATCTTTTGAAGCTTCAATTTCTCATTCCAATGGCACCCAATGTATGTTTCCAATCATCTCCTATTTGGATTAACCACATTAATGGTGGATTTGCATTCTTTTCTTGCTTTCATTGTTCATGTGCACCTTGTTTAAATTTCTTGATTGTGCAATTGTACTTTGATGATTATAGCATGTGGTACTTAGATTTGTTTAGAATATTCATGTATGGGATTGTACTTTCATTCTGAGTGTGGGAATTTCTCCAAAATTCCCATAGCTTTCTTGTTGACATATATGAATTAGGAGTGTAATGGTGAGATGGTGATTTTTGAATAATTGTTGTGGTTGAACTAAAAGTTCAAGTGTGGGGATTTTGCAAAATCCCCATTGCTCATTCACATGTGAACTTCTTTAGTTCTTGAACCTCTTGATTTTCTCTCATTGGATTGATTGATTTCTTGATTATGTCTGAATGGCTTTCATGATGAATATTAGACTAAAACACGGTTATTGTATTTTGTAGAGACAAAGAACCACATCCGTATCCACTTCCGCTTCCACCATCAACTACCGTGCTCCCGATGGGAGCCATGCATTCACGTACTTCATGAACGACCCGGTCTTGGACAAGCAAAGAAAGACCGAGCTTCATGACACGATGAGCTGAATTGCCGGACGTCAAATTTTCATGGTGGCAACCGAGAAGAAACCCGATGGTTTCAATCCGCGTACTTCTTGGGCTATTCTTGGCGACAGGGACTACAATTCCAACATCAAAGTCAAGGGCTTGTTATCTTCCATTGAATGACTCCTAAACCACATGTTGGTGCATGCGGTAAACTCTCGATCCTCTAGCGAAGAAAAGATTTTTGCGTATGATCTTTAGCTCCTCGATTGACTCACTACGGATGACCGTTATCCGAACGCTCTTTTTGCCATCGCTACCCAGCTTATGAAAGCATGTGGGTATCAAGAGGGAAGCAAGATGCTTGGGGACCAATACATCACCCACCTTGCCTGCCATTTTGGTATTTTGACCATGGAGGCCGTAGCCTCTTTGACCAACTTGGGAGACATGGGTTTAATCGACATGCATCAATTGCGAGGGATGGAGATCGTTAAATCGGTCTGGACGCGAGATGGAGTACGGTATAAATGGGAATACAACCCAAAGTCATACGAGCCAAGAGAAGTGCTGGAGAGAATGCATGAGCATGGTGGAACGTCAAGTGGGTGGAGCATTCGGAACTACCTCCCAAGTGGAGTGCATATACGGCTTATCAAGGACTAACCCATCATCTTTCTGATATGTCTTTGTCACAGGGTAGTCATCGCCAACTGATGGAGTACAAGTCCACAGAGACGCTTCACCAAACTGTTGGTCCCAAGTAGGTGACCTTCAAGTAAGGATAGTGTTTGGGATTATAGAAGGGGGGGTTGAATATAATCACACAATTTTTCACTTTTAAATTCTTGTTGTATTAACAAAATGAATTTACAGATTGTTGCGGAAATAGAAAAGACTAATAGTCTAAACTAAACAATCTAAGTTCTTTCACTATGCACTAAGTGAGAAGAGAATAAAGAAAGAAGATAGAGGGAATAAGAGAGAAAGGACTTGAGTATTTTTGGATAAAGAAGAAGTATGGAGAACATCTCTTCACGTCCTATTTATACTCCATGCATTAAATGCATGCAGACCTACTATTGTGACGTGTCACAATGTGAGTGGTCTGTTGTACTATTTACTATAAACAAATACTCTTTGCATGGTGTGCAAAAGAGGATGTTTGTAAACAGTTGCCTTGAGGTCTGATAAGTACGGAGGGAACAGTAAAGTAACTGCCCTTATGTACTATTGTGTCAGTAAAGGCGGATAATCCTTTTGTGCATTTAGACTAAGACATTGTTCTAATCCTTCAGGATCAGGATACTGATCAGTGACTAGAGTCTTGAAACTGAGGAAGTTCAGGGTCACGTGTATCCTGATGAGTCTTCAGAATGTCATACGATAGTGAACAGACTGCTATCACTGAGTTCCGTCTTCAGATCACGAGCATGCTGTTCCTGTCATCAGCTATTTCTTCGACGTCGCTGATGGTTCTTTGTGTATGATCTTAATGTCTTCAGGAGGAGGTCTTTACTTCAGTGGACCGGATCAGTAAACTGCAAAACAGGCTCGTTAGTCTCCTGATCCTGATCCTGAAATCTATAAAGTTAAGTTACAGCACAAGTAACATGGAATAACACTGAACAGACTCAGTGATAATTCCTCAAGCTATAACAGAAGTAAAAACCTATTCACTAAGTAAAGATTCAGGATCATTATCATTTCATCAGGTCTTAGGAGAGCTGGATCAACAATCTCCCCCTAAATGATAATGATAAGACAATAGAGTAATTGTCTTAATCTAGAAAAGTTAGAAATAAATCTAAGTCTAGAACTAAACAGTAGGAAATAGAACTCATAAAGGTACATGTCCCATTTACTGTTTTGAGGGATCTTTTTCAGTACTATGATGGAATGAAGTACAATGCACTGAATTGCATTCTCATTAATCTCATTTAAGTATTACAAGAGTAAGGAAAATACAAGAGTACATGACAGGAGTACTGAAAGAAAAAAATTACAAAATATCTAACTATCAGATTCTTCGCTAATGTATTCAGTCTTGACGCAAACAGGAACAGGAGTGTCGCTGAAGGCAAGTCTGTGATCAAGTATAGCTCTGACAGTGCGAATAATCTCTTTGTTGTCTGGATTTTTCTTATCTTGTTGTGCAGTGAAGAGAACTGTCAAAAGATGTTCATAGGGCGCTATGTGTAGCTCACTGAAGCGCTGAAAGCGTAGGATTTTTGAGTTATCGCTAACACAGATGCCATGAACAGGTTCTCTGATTACTTGTCCTACAGATAGAGAGATTCCAGGAGGGAGTGAAAGATCAAGCATTGAGAGGTCCAGAGGTTTAACAACCATTCTGGGAAGACAGGGAGTAGGTCTTCTTGTAGAGGTGCCTGCAGATCTTCGAACTGGTTGCTGAGATAGGACTGAAGAGTAATGGAGCAGGTCATCAGGTATTTCAGTTGTCCTTCTGATGCGAGCAATAAGTCCTTCAATGACTTCTTCTACTTCAGCCCGACAGTTCTTGTTGGCTTTGGGAAGTAGGGATCTGATTTCGTTCCACTCTGACAAGTTGTAACGATCTAACTTGTCCAGAGTGTGCTCTGCGTCCTTTACTCCAGAGCGTTTGACTGTGATCCAGATTTTGCTAGGATTACCTTTCTTGCCTCTAGATCGGCGAAGATGGATTCCTGAGATGGCAGCACCATGCTTTCAGAGGTGTAACCGATCTTGCACCAGTCAAGCTCAGCGTTTACTTCTCCAGTCTGTACCTCTGCATTTTTGTTGAGGACCTTCAGAACAGCCTTCTGTGCAAGGATAGGATCTGCACTTATTTCTGCATCTTCATCTACAAAATCCGATGCAAGCCTTCGAGCGGCTTGGGCAGAGAGGAAAGCTTCCTTCTGCTTTTTATTGTGCTCTAGTTGAGCCTGTACAGCTTCGTTGTACTCCTCCTGCGAGAGATAGGCGAACTCGGAGTCACAAGAGGTACGAAGAGGGATTTTTTACTCTTGTACTCTCGAGTCGCTCTATCACGGCGTCTAAGCGCCCATCCCTGTCAATGGCAAAGGAATTGTCAGGGTAATTTTCACCTTCAGATCTAGGAGAGTTTGAGGGAGGCGATCTGGGTGAAGAAGCAGGGGTAGAGAAGTCATCAGAGATGAATTCATCATCTGATGAAAGGCATATTGTATCAGGGTGGCTCGGATTTCAGGGGTTCTGGATGAAGAGGCTTCTTGGTTGAAACGGGTTGTAGGACGGGTAGTAATGGTTTCTTGGTTGAGGGGTGTGATCCTGAAGGTCATAGTAGATAATTCAGCCCTGGTCTGTTCATTGGGACTATTCTCCATTAGGCGAATAATGTCACCAGTGACAGAACCATAGTTGACATCTTCAGGATCGGCTTGGGTATTAGGTTCAGGTTCAGTGTGAGAGGTGATTTCAGGAGATGGTTCAGGAGAAGATAGTTTAGGAGGTTGGTAGATAACCATTTGAAGGTTATTAGGAGGGGAGTCTTCAGGTGAGGTGTCTAAGATGATGGTTTCAGAGGTAGGTTTGGTTTTAAGAAGAATAGAGATAGGTTGGTTATCAGAGGAAGAGGGAGAGGATGGTAGTAGAGACATACCAGAGGCATCAGGGTTCCCCCCCTGAGGTTGTGCGAGCCTGGAATGGGCGCTGAGGTAGGAACCTTCTCGACGAAGATGTCGTCGTCTATATCATCATCATCATCTTCATCATCATCATCCTCGTCTTCATTATTCCCCCCGGCTTCAGTGGTTCTCCAGTTCGTGGAGGGGGAATAGGCGGAATGGTCTCGGGGCTGTCTCTCCCCCTCAACAGGTGCCTGCACTAAGGCAGTTGTTGATACACTCCTTTGGAGGAGAGAGGCCATGTCACTGAGGACTTTGCGCGTGATGTATGATGATGAGATCAGGGACTGCAACACATCCCTGTCCGCCGTGGTGAAAGATGGAGGCGGCGCAGGAGCAGAGGTGAGGGCGTTAACAGCAGAGGAGAGCCCTGTCACCTGCTCCTGGATGGCGCGGATGGCAGCTTCCTGAGCATCCAACCTCTGAACCATCGTTGATTGGAAGGTGGTGAGAGAGTTGGTGCTGTTGTTGATTGTTGTGGAGAGCGCAGGGAGAGCCGTTGCCTTCAGGTCATCAATAGATGCCTGAAGGTTGGTGGAGGAGGAGGCAACTTGTGAAACCTTGTCGTGGATGTTATCCAGACAAGGAATGGAGAGGGTGACGGCCGTGGGCGGCGGAGTTGCGGCGACGGCGGCGGCAGTGGCACTGGCGGCGGCGGCTTCAGCAGCGGCTGCAGCAGCTTTGGCAGCAGCAAGCTCCTGTTGTAAAGTCTGGAGACGTGCTGAATGCTCTGCCTCCTTCTGCTGGAGGGCTGTGCGGGCCTCCTGCAGGTTCCGTTCAGCGGACTGCCTGCGAAGCTCAGCTGTGTTCAGCTGATGCTCGGCATCCGTGAGAATAAAATCATTGAAGGGGTCATCCTGATGAAGTTGGGGATGCCCTTCAGAACCTGCTCCTAAAGAACCTGTAAATAGAGGAGCTAAATGAGTACTAGAAGACTCAGTAGCTTTCATAGAAGAAGAAAAGGTAACAGTTTGCTTATAAGTATTACCTGAGGCTAGGAGGGTATCAGAACGATTACCCTCCACATTCTCTGAGTGTTCGAGTTGAACAACCTCAGGTTCTTGTGTAACAGGAGCAGAGATAGGAGTATCTGCAGTGGAAGAATTTTTAGATAAAGGAGATGGTTTATTAAAGTACTGGGGCAGGGTAATGTAATATTTCTTACCAGCCGCCTGTTTCTTTTTCTTCTGCGCCTTAGACTTGGCGCGTTTTGGAGGAGGTGGAGGAGTGGCAGAAGATGGTTGGGGGCGCTTCTGGAGCGCAGAAGTTGTGGTTGCAGCTGGGGAAGTCAGTATGGGGTTAGCTACTGACATAGCATGCATAGAAGTAGAAGAATGTGGTTTGGAAGAGAAGAGAGAAAACGTACCTGCAGTTGGAGAGGTGGATTGTTCAGCATCTTCCTGAACTGGTTCAGGAACGACCAGGACGGCGGAGAGAGGGACGTCGTCAGGTTGAGGAGCAACCTGTTCCAGGAACCTGGGTCCAAGAGTGTAGTTGTTGGAGTTTCCGACCTTGGGGTAGTTGTCCCTCATGTGTAGCTCCAGGACGGCCGAGAAAAATCTGGGGAAGGCCATGTTGACGACCCGGGTCTTGCTCCGGACCTTCTTCACCATGTCGTCCCATATGCAGCGAGCATAGTCAAACTCGCGATTTTTGATCGCAGAGAAGACCATGTGCTGGATGACCGTAGTGAACTGCTCCGTGCTCCCCGTCTTGCCCGATAAGCACAGGCCAAACGTGTTCCATATATAGTAGAACGTAGCGTTTAGTCCTGACTTATGGACAGTGGCACCCGTCTTTGGTAGCAAGATGCCATCCTTATTCACAGGCCATCGGTAGCCTATGGCGTCCAGGAATTCTATGATTTCGTCAGCGGTGGGGACAGGAGGGAAGCGCTTCTTCTTTGGGAAGTTGAGCACGTTCCTTAGGGTTCCGAAACCAAAGGAAATGATGTTTTCCTTGATTTGGAATTTGATGACCTCTCGCAGGACACCTTTGGTATTGTTTTCCTTGGCAACAGTGGCTGTAGACCATAGTTGTTGCAGCATTGGCTTGTTCGGCTTAGGGTCAAGGGTGAAGGCCGTCTTCAGGGGGCTGTTCAGCAAGAATTCTTTGGCAGGCAGCAGGTATGCTTTGTCTGCTGGGATGTCAAACAGTCCTATGACGTTGTTCTGCTTGAACTGCACGTCATGTTGTGGGATGATTATTGGCAAACTCTCAGTAGCTTGCAGAGGTGTGGCCTCAGATGAGAGCTGGGCGTCCAAGGATGTAGATGTAGTAGCAGCCATCCTGTTAAAAACATAAAAATAACATATATGGATGATTAAGAGTCCAAAATATGCATTTTTCTTCATTTTTCAATGAACACAAAATATGTTCATAAAAATGGTGAAATCCTTTATACTTATAATAGATTAGATACCAAAATTCACAAAAGGAATGTGTTTTGGTATTGAAAAGAAACTTTTATTTTGACGAAAAGATATCAAAAATAAGAGTTTATGATTGTTCTTAAAAGAAATAAGAATATCATGTAAACTGTTTAACAAAAACCTTAGAAGATTTTGGAGAAACTAAGATCAAACGAAGTGATCTTAGTGTTTTTGAAAAACGATTTATCACACTAAGTTGTTTAAGTGAAGAAAGCCAACTTACTATGTAGAAAGAACAAAAATTAAGAAACACTTACGATGAATTTGTTGAAAGAAAGAGATGAGTGTTCTTGATGTTCTTGAGAAATTAAAACTTGTTCTTGCTTTTCTTGCTTGATTGCTTAGAGATTTATGTGAGCGTAAAGAGTGAAAAGGAATACAAGTGAGGTTTTTATACCTCGTGGTAGGAGATAGAAAAAGGATGAGAGAGAAAAGAGCGGCTAAATTCAAACGTAATGATGAAAAAAGGAGTTCTACGCGCGTTCACGCGCCTGACACACGTAGTGGGGAACAGGAAACGTCCCATTACGTGTCAGTGCAGATGAAAAGTTTGTTTTATTTGAAAAGATAAAAACCGCCTTTTCAGGGGATGATTCCATTTTGGTGAAAGATATGTTTTATAGGAATCAGAGTACTTATCAGATAAGTACTGTTTTGGGAAAATCCTCTTATCACATTTAATGCGATAAGGTTTCAGTAGCAGAGGGAAGAAATACTTACCTGAGAATCATCAGTATTCGGATTTTGAACCAAGATTTTGTAAGTACTAAATAGAGTTATCCCCTGAAGAAGAGTTATTCAGGAGTTGTTAAGAAAAGAGGTCCTGAGAGAATATTTTTATAAGGACTTTAACAACTGTTTGTCCTGAGAACTTCTATTCTTCAGGATTTAACATCCCAAGTTCACTGAGGAGCATATTAAAACGCGTCACATCCAGTGGTTTGGTAAAGAGGTCAGCAAGCTGATATTCAGTAGGGACAAAATGGAGTTCAATATCACCATTCATCACATGATCCCTGATGAAGTGATATCTCACTTCAATGTGCTTTGTCTTAGAGTGTAAGACAGGATTGTTAGCGATGGCTATTGCTGAAGTGTTGTCACAGTAGATAGGAATTTTGGAGAGTTGTATGTCATAGTCCTGAAGTTGATTTCTCAGCCACAGGACCTGAGCACAACATATTCCTGCTGCAACATATTCAGCTTCAGCAGTTGATGTGGACACAGAGTTCTGCTTCTTGCTAGTCCAACTCACCAACTTGCCACCTAATAGGTGACATCCACCAGTAGTGCTTTTCCTGTCGATCTTACATCCTGCAAAGTCACTATCAGAATAAGCTGTTAGATCGAACCCTGAGTCCTTGGAGTACCAAAGACCCATGTTTGGAGTTCCCTTCAGGTATCTGAAGATCCGCTTTACAGCGGTCAGATGGGATTCTTTGGGTTCAGCCTGATAACGAGCACAGAGACATGTAGAATACATGATATCAGGACGACTCGCTGTAAGATACAGCAGTGAGCCAATCATTCCTCTATAGAGAGTCACATCAACAGGTTTCCCTTTGGAATCCTTGTCAAGAGACAGAGGAGGAGCCATTGGAGTCTTCATTGGTGTACATGATGTGAGATCAAATTTCTTCAGCATCTCATGTACATATTTACCTTGATTGATAAAGATTCCCTTTTCAGATTGCTTGATCTGAAGTCCTAAAAAGAATGTTAGTTCGCCCATCATAGACATTTTATATTCAGATTTCATGAGCAACTCAAACTTTTCGCAGAGTTTGGGATTGGTGGATCCAAAGATAATGTCATCGACATATATCTGGACAAGAAGGATATGCTTAGGATATTTCTTTAGAAATAAAGTGCTATCAATCTTTCCACGAACAAAACCTTTAGAGAGAAGAAAGGTTGAGAGGGTGTCATACCAGGCACGAGGAGCCTGTTTTAACCCATAGAGAGCCTTGTTTAATTTGTAGACGTGATCAGGGAACTTAGGATCTACAAAGCCAGGAGGCTGAGCCACATAGACTTCTTCATTAAGTTTTCCATTCAGAAAGGCATTTTTAATGTCCATCTGATAAACCTTGAAGTTCATATGTGCTGCAAAAGCTAGGAAGAGTCGAATTGCTTCGAGCCTAGCAACAGGAGCAAAAGTTTCATCGTAATCAATGCCCTCTTCCTGCCTGTATCCCTGAGCCACAAGGCGAGCCTTGTTTCGAATGATTGTACCAATCTCATCAAGTTTATTTCGAAAAATCCACTTGGAACCAATGATTGTACGTTTTGAGGCCTAGGGACGAGAAGCCAGACATTGTTTCTGATGAATTCTGCTAGCTCTTCCTGCATGGCTGAGAACCAGGCAGGATCACGCAAGGCATCATCTATTTCTTTAGGTTCATTTTCAGAGATAAAATTTACATAAAGACAGACGTTACCAGCCTGACGTCTGGTTTTCACACCAGAAGAAGGGTTTCCAAGAACTTGATCAATGGGATGATCTTTGGTCCATCGGAGAGCAGGTGGTTGATACACCTGTCCTGAAGTAGATGCTTCATTGGATGATGGATCAGGAAGAAGATTGGTAGGAGAGGGTTCACTAACAGTGGTTTGAGAGAAGTCTTCACTGTTAGTGGGTTGATCAGGTTCAGGTGGTGTGATTTGAGAGATAGGGGTGGCATTTATGAGAGGTGGAGTGGTTATATCAGTGGGTGGTATAGGATTTTCTTCAAAACCATCAGGAAGGTCTTGAGGAGACGGATCAGCAATAGGAGGTTCAGGGACTTGAAAGAAAGAGTCAGCCCACTGATTGATTTCAGTATTATCATTTGGGTGAGGAAAGGTAGGACCCAATTCATCAAACTTGACATGAATCGTTTCCTCAATGGTTTGTCTTCGTTTGTTGAACACACGGTAAGTTTTAGAAATGGATGAGTATCCGAGGAAAATTCCATCATCAGATTTGGAATCAAACTTTCCAAGATTATCTTTGTTGTTCAGGATGTAGCAGACACAACCAAAGATATGGAGATGTTCGATTGATGGTTTCCTGTTACGAAAGAGTTCGTAAGCGGTTCTTCTGAAACGCTTGACAATCAGAGATCTGTTCTGAGTATAGCAAGCAGTATTTACGGCTTCAGCCCAGAACTGAGTGGCAAGGTTGGCTTCACTCAGCATAGATCTCGCAGCTTCAATCAACGTCCTGTTCCGTCTTTCAGCAACACCATTTTGCTGAGGAGTTCTCACAGAGGAGAAGTTTTGAGAGATACCTTTCTGTTCAAAGAAAGATTCCAGGATACTGTTTTTGAACTCAGTCCCATGGTCACTTCTTATTGATCGAACAGTAAGGTTGTTGAGTCTTTCCATCTTCCTGACGAACAGGATGATTTCTTCAGGAGCATCACTCTTGGCACGTAAGAAGAAAACCCAAGTATATCTGGAATATTCATCTACGATTACCAGAGTATATTTCTTTCCACCAATGGATTGGACATTAACGGGTCCAAAGAGATCCATGTGGAGAAGTTGTAGAGGAGAGCTGATGGAGGAAATCTGCTTGGACTTGAAGCTAGCCCTGGTCTGTTTTCCTTTCTCACAAGCTGAACAAAGAGATTCCTTTGTGTAGCGAAAGTCAGGAAGACCAATAACCAGGTTGTTGATGCAGAGTTGATTCAGCGTCTTGAAGTTGAGATGAGAGAGACGCTTGTGCCAGAGCCAATTCATATCAGTGGAAGCACGTGATACGAAACAGAAGTTATCAGTGGAAGTATTCATGTTGATGATGTAGATATCTGCATGTCTAACACCAGTGAGAATAACTTCCTTTCTCCTGTTCTTGACTTTGCACTTTTTCTTTGAGAAAGAAACTTTGTGATTCTTATCACATAGTTGACTGATGCTAAGAAGATTGTGCATCAGGCCTTCAACATAAGCAACTCTTTTGAAAGTAGTTACTCCGTTGGTTAGTGTGCCATACCCTCGGGTTTGGCCTTTACCGTTTCCGCCAAAGGTCACAGCAGGACCTCTTTCTTCACGGTAGTTAGAGAGGACAGATTTAGAACCAGTCATATGTCGAGAGCATCCACTGTCCAAGTACCAGATGCCCTTATCCTGAAAAGATTAGAGTTTAAGTTTTCTTTGGTACCCATAGAACTATGGATCCAGAAGTATCAGTAGGACTGGTTGAGTCAGTGTCAGCCTTTACTGAAGTATCAGTACAGGAGGCTGGAGTCTTGACTGAAGGAACAGTCTTGACAACCTTCTTTCCTTTGACTGATTTCTCAGTCTTGGGAATCTTCTTTACCTTAGCTGATTTTTCAGCTTTGGTAGCATCAGGACACTTACTCGCAATATGGTCATTTAATCCACAGTGATAACATTTGCGATATTGAAAGCGTTTAGTGTGGTCCAGAAAGTTTTTGAACTTTAGGTGAGCAGGACCAGCACCAAGTATGCCTTTAGCATTGGACATTGGAGGAATTTGTTTCTTCTCCTGAGTCTTTTGCTTCAGGTCAATCTTCAGTCTGGGAGCAGGATTTTGAGAGAAAGATTTTGATCCTGAGACTGAAGGACCACCACCCAGAACTTTGTTCTTGGGTTTAGGACTCTTGGTCTTTGAAGGTGTTACAGTCTTAGATTTTTCTTTGACTGTGCACTTTTTGCTCTTAGGAGCACCTTCAGAGTGTGTGTTAGAAGAAGAAGGGATATTTTCAGAAGCATTAGGAATGGGAATAGAAGAAACAAATTTTCCAAATTTTAGCATGGAACTTTCATTCTTAGTTTCTTCATACTTGTATCTATGAGTGAATCCAAGACCTCTTTTGCTTTTGTCAGACCTCCCTGAAGCTAATATTTCATCAACTTTTTCAGAGGCGTCACTCCATCCTTTGATGGTGACTTTTTCAGCATTTAATTGAGCAAGGGCCTTTTCTTTGGCAGCAAGAGCCAATTCTCTTTCAATACATAGAGTTTTGTTTACAGTGACCTGGTCCTTATAATTTTCTTCCAAAATGGTAAGCTGTTTTATTTTTTCTTGACATTCTTTGAGTTGTCCTCTAAGATCAATATTCATTTTTTCAGCAGAGGTTTTACCATTAAGGGTTTTGTATAGATCGAGAGTGACCAGGTCCAACTGAGTTAAGCTTTCAAGAGGGATGAGAGGAATAGGTACCTGACTGGAAGAATCAGTCGCAGAGGTGGAAGCTTCAGGAGTTGTGGAAGAAGAAGCTTCAGGATCCTGAGGAGGAATCTCTTCAGGAACCTCTTCTATCTTAGCCATGAGAGCTAAGGTAGGTTCCTCAATAATGGCCATCAGTGCCACTTGAGTATCTTCCTCATCAGATGAGTCATCAGAGGAGACATCATCCCAGTCGCAGTCTTCTGCGATTAAACCTTTGCCTTTACGCTGAGTTTTCATCTTTTTGTATTTTTCTTTTAGGCGCTGGTATTTGGGATTCTTAGAAGAAGATTTAGCAGAGGAGGGAGCAAACTGACTTTTCCTGTACCTGCAATCATTAGCAAAGTGTCCTTTGCCCTGACAATTGTAGCAGATGGCAGTAGCCTTATCAACAGGGTCTGATTTAGGCTTGTCAGTAATAGTAAGATGTTTCTTTTTGTGGAAGTTTCCCTTTTTGGCAAACTTCTTGAAAGATCTGGTTAAAAGAGCAAGAGATTCATTGAATTCAGGATCTTCTGACATGTCAGAGTCAGAAGATTCTAATTCAGTAATAGTTACTGAAGAAGAAGTGGCAACAGTAGGAACTGAGTCAGAGACCAATGCAACAGAGTTGCTTTTGGTGTCTTTAGAGTCTCTTATGAGATTCTTTTTCAGTTTCTTCTGTTGTTCTCGGTTAAGAAGAATACCGTACAGCTCACTTAGTGTGAGTGTCTTTATGTCTTTTGACATAGTTAAGCAGGAGGTGTAAATTTCCCAATGTTCAGGAAGAGCTTCCATGAACTTGGTAACCACCTCAGAGTTAGAGTAGGTAGTACCGATGGTCTTCAGATCAATCAGAAGACAGTTGAATCTCTGATGTAGCTGGGAGAGAGTTTCATCCTTTTGATGAATAAAGCTTTCATACTGTCGAACCAAGAAAATCTTTCTTGATTCCATGAGAACAGCAGTACCTTCATATTGAACACAGAGAGTGTCCCATATCTCCTTAGCAGAGCGAAGGTGACAGACAGAGTGAAATACATCGTCAGGGAGTGACATGGCGATGAGAGACCTAGCCTTGGTGTCAATGTTGACCAGGCGTCTGTCTTCATCATTCCAGTCAGTTACGGGCTTCACCAGCTGCCTTTCAGGAACAGCTGGTTGGCCAGCAGCAGCAGGAATGGGGTGGACGGTTTGTGTAGGCACATGTGGTCCATTTTCCAGAAAGTATGGAATCTGGGGATCAGAACCAGAGAGAAAGAGTTCCATCCTGGTTTTCCAAAGAGAGAAGTTGTCTTTGTTGAACCGAGGAGGCTTTCCAGCAGAGCCGGTATCAAAGTAGTTATCCTTAGCTTGAAGAGCCATAGAATAAGAAGAGAGGATCACAAGATTTTTCTAAGAAGAAAATGAGAGCTTCACTCTCGCTCTGATACCACTTGTTGGTCCCAAGTAGGTGACCTTCAAGTAAGGATAGTGTTTGGGATTATAGAAGGGGGGGTTGAATATAATCACACAATTTTTCACTTTTAAATTCTTGTTGTATTAACAAAATGAATTTACAGATTGTTGCGGAAATAGAAAAGACTAATAGTCTAAACTAAACAATCTAAGTTCTTTCACTATGCACTAAGTGAGAAGAGAATAAAGAAAGAAGATAGAGGGAATAAGAGAGAAAGGACTTGAGTATTTTTGGATAAAGAAGAAGTATGGAGAACATCTCTTCACGTCCTATTTATACTCCATGCATTAAATGCATGCAGACCTACTATTGTGACGTGTCACAATGTGAGTGGTCTGTTGTACTATTTACTATAAACAAATACTCTTTGCATGGTGTGCAAAAGAGGATGTTTGTAAACAGTTGCCTTGAGGTCTGATAAGTACGGAGGGAACAGTAAAGTAACTGCCCTTATGTACTATTGTGTCAGTAAAGGCGGATAATCCTTTTGTGCATTTAGACTAAGACATTGTTCTAATCCTTCAGGATCAGGATACTGATCAGTAACTAGAGTCCTGAAACTGAGGAAGTTCAGGGTCACGTGTATCCTGATGAGTCTTCAGGATGTCATACGATAGTGAACAGACTGCTATCACTGAGTTCCGTCTTCAGATCACGAGCATGCTGTTCCTGTCATCAGCTATTTCTTCGACGTCGCTGATGGTTCTTTGTGTATGATCTTAATGTCTTTAGGAGGAGGTCTTTACTTCAGTGGACCGGATCAGTAAACTGCAGAACAGGCTCGTTAGTCTCCTGATCCTGATCCTGAAATCTATAAAGTTAAGTTACAGCACAAGTAACATGGAATAACACTGAACAGACTCAGTGATAATTCCTCAAGCTATAACAGAAGTAAAAACCTATTCACTAAGTAAAGATTCAGGATCATTATCATTTCATCAGGTCTTAGGAGAGCTGGATCAACACAAACCAACTGGCAAAGTGGAGTGCTCAACCAAATGGAGACTCACTTTGGACTCAATGTGGATCCCGCTTATGCTCCCTCTCTGTTGTGGCCATATACCGAACAAAATCCACCCGGTTTTCCATCATTCGAGGATTGGCGCAATCATCCTCGTGGCTCCTTTTGATCTTTATCTCTTTTATCATTGCATTTGATATGGTTGTCTAAACAATTTTATTTTTGTTTGTGTGGTTTCCTTTGAACAATTTTATTTTCTTGCTTGATTAGGATTGTTTTAGGATTTTAATTGTTTGGATGTTTGGTTAATTGTGTTCTTTTTACAGTTTTTGTTTTCTTTTTGGCAATAGTTGCAGCTTGTGATGATCCCGCACCGCTTTTCGGTCTCGGATAGTTTTCACTGATGGCACTAAGTCTCAAAACCCGGGAAGTTTCTCTTTTTCCCATCCTCCTTATCTGTGATATTGTTGCATTGAGAACATTGTAAATTTTAAGTGTGGGGGGTTAAGTAGACTTAACTGTTTTAATTGTTGGGTTAACTTATGCTTTTGATGTGTTCTTCGTCAAATTTTTGAAAGCTTTGAAATTTAACCCCATTTTTTTCAAAATCATGGATTGTTTTGGAGACTTAGATCCTTGTATTAGGATGACACTAAATAAGGTTATTTGAGTTAAGTAATGCCTTGGAATGCCAATTACCATGAGTGCCTCACCCATTCCTTTGAGAGTTAGAGCCTTAATTGATTATTCGTTTCTTGAGGATGCGGACTTTGACCCAAGGTAGAACTTGTCACTTTGAATGCTTGTCAAGACCACAAAAAGGAAGTATTTATCACCATTGCACTGATACAGGCCTTCGTTTCAACCCATATTTAGCCTTCGCCACATAATCTCATTATAAGGTTATCTGATTTGCCCTGGCTGTTGATTGAAAAAGTGTTCACCTTTAACACTTAATCCCTTGAAACCCCTTTGAGCCTTAGCCTTTTCATTTCTTTACCCATACCATATTTCCTTTAGCCATTTTTATCTATCTTTTGGCCGTAGCTTAAAGTTGAGAACTTTTCATGTTTTTGGTCCAATTTATGAAATCTAACAAATAGACAAAAAGGGATTGAGAAAAGTTTGTAGATTGAAAATAAAAAAGAAAAGAAAAGAAGTTAGAAGAAAGAATGTCAAAAAAAAACGACTCATCAAAAAAAATCAAAAGAGTCGATGTGTGAAAAAAGAAAAGAAAAGAAAAATATGAGTCACAAATCAGCAATATGCTTAAGCCGGTATAAGAACAAAAGTGATAATTATCCCAAGCTCTCAAAGTTCCAAAAGTCAGATGTTTTGAATTTTCGGACCATAAACTAATTGGTTTTCAGGTTTTTGCTACAACCCGTAGTCACTTATATATCCTTTATCCTACCCTTACCCTAAGCCTAACATTACAACCCTAAAGTCCTCATGACCGTTGACAACTTCCACGTGGTGGAGATGAGATTTGGTGACAAGCTTATGCATACGGGAAAAGGTCGAGTATCGGTGAGATCACTTTACATATACACTTTTACCCCGAGAGATACACTTGATATATATATATATATTGTGAGGGTGAAAGGTTGAACTTGGCATTCGGTTACTCATTGTACCTTATAAGTGTGTCTGATTAATACTTGGTATCTCTATTTTCTTAACTGATCTTTGATGGAGATAATTTTGGCGTTATTTGTCTTATCTTTCAGTCTTTTGATTAAGAACAATCAAAGCTTAAGTGTGAGAATTTGATAACTCCAAAGTTATACATGTTTTGGTAGTTCTGGTTTACACAGTTTTATCCCATTTTAGGCCGTTTCTCATGCTTTTACTCTCGAAAGATTGTATTTCTGAGTTTTGTAGGTTTTAGAGGCCCTTGAGTGGAAAAGTATGAAAAGAGACGAAAAAGCAAGGAAAATGATGAAAAAGTGAACAGAGAACACTTGCCAATCGCAAAGTCCTCACTTGGGGGTGCGAAGTGCATTAAGTCTAGAATGTTCCTGCTTCTACACCCTCTTCGCGTTGGAGAAGATAGTTTTAGCGCCACGAAAATGATGAACTCTCTCTATGGAAAATTCCAGAATGAGCTGAAAAATGGAAAGAAGGGTTTCGTAAGTGTTTTGCGCCGTGAAGCTGCCTCTTCACTGACGCAAAACAAGGCGTCTCACACTGTTATAAATACAGGCCTACGCCTATCGTTTTCATTCATTCAGAAATCAAAACATATTTAGTATAGTTATAAGAAGAGTTATGCATGCCATCAGTGGAGGGTGATTCTTAAACACGGTGAAACATCCCCGATCCTCACTCGGAGTCGTTTAGCCGGTGTCCGATCATCCCCCGTTGCACTGTCCTAAAAAAATCATTAATGTGTGGGACCTACATGGGCCCACATCATATGTGATTGTAAAGAGTTCATTTGTTTATACAAAGTGTGGGACCTACAGGTCCCTCTAGAACTATACAAATAAAGAAAAAAGGGTAAAATGACTATATTACCCATTCATTTAATTGGGCTTAACGGAAAAACTTAACGGGTGTTAGCGTGAGGGACCAAAACCAAACCGAAAATGCATAGTTCAGGGATGATATGCGCCTTTCGATAGTTAAGGAACAAAAAATGTTAAAATTCACATAGTTCATGGACGAAAATTGAACTTTTCTCTAAATAATACATATGAACTAAAATGTATTAAAATTTTGTTTTTCTTTTCAATAATTTGCATCAATATAATCGTCTCGACAATACTTTCAAAATGAGTCAAATATTGTTTAGATTTTATTACAATTCTATTGTCGATATTTTTGAATTTTAAAAATTTCGTCTTTTTAATCTAACTATTTTATAGAGTGTTTATGAATAATGAAGTTTTACTTTATTTAAAACCCTATTGTTGATATTCTGGAAATTTAAAGATTCCATCTTTTTAATTAGGGTTCGTTCGTCTTGCAGGAATGGAATGGAATTGGAGGGATTTGGGTTTCAAATCCATTCCATTCCTGTTTTTCGGTAAAGCAAGGGATTTGGAATGGATGGATTTTGAAATCCCATGCTGATTTTGAAATCCTGCATTTGATGGATTTTGAAATCCTATGTTATGGGCCTGGATTTTGAAATCCAATCCGGATTCATTTTTTTATAAAAGACGCACTCTACTTTTGAAACTTGATGGTCGACGACTACTTTCAAAACTCCATCGCTTCCATTGATCTCGACCTTCACCGCCGCCGCCGATCTCAACCTCCGTCGTCGCCGCCAATCACGACCTCCTACGCCGCCACCGCCGATCTTGACCTCCTCTGCCGCCGTCAATCTCGACCTCCATTTGTTGGTAGGTCGTCGTTTTCTGAAATCCATGTGTTGATTTCAAACAGCGGCATAATTCAAATACCATTCCAAATCTTGCAAAATGAACACGCCCTAACAAGGATTTGAAATCCAAATCCCTCCTTGAAATCCATTCCATTCCAACGCATTCCAGCAAAACGAACATGCGCTAACTATTTTTATAGATCATTTATAAATAATAAAATTTTATTTTATTTAAAACCCTACAAATCAAAAACACTAAATATTTTATTTCTGAATCCCTCCAATTTTAAAATCATTCACGAAATCCGAATCTTTTGACTAAAGAATTATAAATTTTCAATTCAGAGACGTTAATAACTATTAGATGACTAAAATTTTAATAATAAAACAAGAGTAATTTCTTTTTTTTTTCCATTTAAATCATTGATTAATAAGAGTTATTTTTACTAAATAACTATTCTCTATTTACTTGCTCAATTTTAAAGAAAGATTTGAATAAACGATTGAAACAGAAGTAATTTAAATGTTATATATAACTTCCTAAATGGCTATGGTTAAACTAAATCATTAATGTTTGTTTCATCAACTGAGTCATATTTATGTTGTTGATTGGATATACGTTTGATTTGTGGTGAAGTATTTATGAAATTTATAGTGCAAAGATCTATTCTTATTAGAAATTAAAACAATATATTTAAATCACCTGTGTAATACAATTTACACGGGTCATTAACTAGTATCATGTTACATGGATGTTTAGTTTCCTAAATATGGATTTCCCTTGTCTTGCCATTTTTCACTTTTTGAAATTGCCCGACCTATGTTTCACTATGGATTTTACTGCTAACTCTGCTTAGTTGGCAGATATATTCACAAAGCTTTTATTGGGCCTCGCATATGCGGGTGTTTTATGCAAGCTGAGGTTGTCAAAATAACCTCTGACAGTCCGACTTGAATGGAGGTCTTGGACTGAACTAACTATTCATGTTGAGTTAGTTAATTACTAAGCGTTTGCTTCATTTCAGGAAATGAGAATGAAAATGAAAATAGGAATGCAGGAGAATAGGAATAGGAATGAGTATTGCATTGTTGCTGTTTAAGTAACCCAATATAATCAATGATACACTGTTTCATATTAAAAAAATATGTTCCTCCAACTTGAAAATACAAAAGATGTTTCATTTAACATCAAGAGATGGAACAACACATGAGAAAAAAAACTAAGCAGGAATAAACTTTTTTATTCCCCACAATTTCGTCAGGAATTCAAATTAATGGATAATACAGGCCAGGCCTTGGAGGACCGTTTTTTTTTTCTTTTTTTCAAACATATTGTTAGAAAGGAGATTCGATTGATGATGATAAGCAGGTTAGCCGTATATTGAGAGAATAATATATAGTAGGTTACAATGTGTGTTACAAAGCAGTAAAGAGAAAACCTAATCTATATATACACAGTATAAGGATAACTAAGAATGGGCCACAAGCCCATGGGCTATATACACTAAACACCCCCCCCCCTCAAACTCAATCGAGGGAAGGATGCCCTAGATTGAGTTTGGAAACAAGTTAACGAAATCATCCTGGAAGGTGAGCTTTGGTGAAGATATTGGTCGGCTAATCACTAGTAGAAACAGATTGGAGTTTAATGGTCTTGAGTACCATATGTTGTCAAACAAAATGGGAGTCTATCTCGATATGTTTCATTCGCTCATGAAATACGTTGTGATCAATCTCAATGGCACTGGTGTTGTCACACCAGAGAGGTGTCGGTGACTGCTAAGGCGCACCATGTCACAAAGTAGCCAGCGGAGCCGGATGAGTTCTTGTGAAGTGTTAGTGAGAGCTCGACACTCAGCTTCAATACTCGAACGAGAGGTGAGAGATTGCTTCTTGCTGCGCCAGAAAATGAGAGAATCCCCAAGAACGAAGCAATACCCTTTAGTGGAACGACGATAGGTGATATCACTATTCCAGTCGGCATCAAAGAATCCTCGTAGAGTTAACAAGGATGTGGATGAGAAAAATAGGTCATGAAACATAGTGCCTTTCAGGTACCGTAGGATGCGTAGAACAGCTGCATAATGATCAGCCCGAGTGACTAACAGTGTGAACTGTATAAGCAATATCAGGCTAAATGACGGTGAGATAAACGAGAGATTCCACTAGTTGATGGTACAATGTCGGATCCTGTAAAGGAGGTCCATCATTCGGAGCCAGATGAAGGTTATGCTCCAAAGGTGTAGAAGCCACCTTGTTATTAGTAATACCGGCTCTAGAAAGAAGATCCGAAAGTATACTTGGTTTGATAGAGATAAGTGCCTGCAGCATCTGATAAGACTTCAAGACCAAGAAAATAGTGTAGCTTACCCAGATCCTTCATCTCAAAGCTGGAACTGAGAGACTATTTTAGATGAGCAATACCGGCAGTGTCACTCCCAGTATGGATCATGTCATCCACATAGAGAAGGAAAATTATGGTTCCAGATTCAGTGGTGCGACTAAATAGTCGAGAATAATAGTTACTCACAAAGAGATGATTGTATTGCTGAACTTCTCAAACCAATCATGAGGAGCTTGTTTGACTCCATAGAGGGATTTGCGTAGGCAACAAACATTCCCAAGAGGAAGAAAAACACCAGGAGGAGGAGTCATATAGACTTTTTCTTATAGGTCGCTGTTCAAGAATGCATTCTTGACATCCATCTGAAAGAGAAGCCAATATTTCATGGCAGCAATAGCAAGTAGACTGCAGACAGATGTTACACGAGCGACGGAAGCAAAAGTCTCCTCATAATCAATGCCATACTCCTGATTGAAGCCTTTTGCGACAAGGCAGGCTTTGTACCGATTAATCAAATCGTCTGGCTTTGTCTTGATCTTGAAGACCCATTTAGAGCCAATGGGTCTTTTTCCAGGAGGAAGAGGCATAACATCCTAGGTTTGTGCAGTGGCAAGAGCTTGAAGTTTCTCTTGCATAGCTGTCTGCCAATAAGAACTCGAAGAAGCTTCCTTATAGGATGTTGGTTCATGATTAGATAGTAATGTGGCATAGCAATGACAATCACTAAGGTGTGAAGGTACTTGCCTTACCTAATTTAAACATCGTACATTCACTGACGATGATGGTCCATGATCCGTAGACTCCACAGATGGCTCAGAGGTAGACAGTTGAGATGGTACGGATGGTGGAGTCGGAGGAACAGGGACATGTTCAGGAGAGACAATTGCAGGTGAATGAGGAATATGTGTAGATGGGACAGGAGAACCCACATGTGTTGGAGCTTTTGAATTTGGAGTAGGAACAGGAGATGGTAGGTCTAGGGAAACATATGAATCTGTAAAAAGTCAACAGTAGAGGTAGGTGTTTCTGAGTTGGAGTTTGGCATGGTGTAGAAGGGAACATGTTCCTAGAATGTGACATGGCGAGATATGCACAAATGTTTGGAGATAGTATCCCAACAACGGTATCCTTTATGTTCAATTCCATAACCAATAAAAATACATAGAAGATAACGTGGTTCGAGGTTGGTATGTTCATGTGGTTGTAACTGAACAAAGCATGCACAACCCCATACTTTTAGGAATAACACCATGAAGAACCTCATAAGAAGACTTGTTATGAAGAATAGGAGTTGGATGTCTATTAATAGTATAGACAGCAGTGAGGGTAGCTTCACCCCAAAAACATTATGGACATTTGGCAGAGATCCACGGGATACGAACAGTATCAAGAATGTGCTTGTGTTTGCGTTTAGCACGGCCGTTTTAGGGAGAAGTTCCCGGAAAAGAGTACTAAGAGATATTACCTTGTGATCGAAGAAAGGCGATGAGAGAAGACTCTTTGTATTCCATAGCGTTATCGGCGCGAAGAATCTTTATGGGTTTTGAAAATTGGATTCGTATCATGCAGGCATAAGTAATATAAATCTGAGGTAGTTCTGATCGATGTTTCATAAGATAAATCCACGTGAAACATGTGTAATCATCGACGAAGATAACGAAGTACCGACACCCACCCATAGATGGATGTGGTGCTGGTCCCATACGTCGGAATGGATAAGGTCAAAGGCAGAAGCACATGTATAATCATTGAGTTCAAAAGATAGAGCATGATGTTTGTCGAGTTTACAAGACAAACAAGAAATTTCATTGGATGTGATATTACCTAGAAGACCAGAGTTGGCTAAGAGTTGGCTAATAGCTTTATTCTGGCAGATGATAATTATCCTAGACGAGCATGCTATAGATCGAAGGAAGGGATTGTCAAAATTGATGCAGAAACGTTTGTATACAACGAAGATAAAGGTAAGCGAAGATAGATGACTCAAGTACCCATCCAACTCTACGGCCTTCTCCAAGAACCTGCTTTGCTTTGGATCCTCTAAAACACAACCAGAAGAATTAAACAAGAGTAGTAGACCAGATTCCATAAGTTGGGTAAGTGACACTAGCCCTATCGCTAGCCTTGGTACATGCATCACATCGGGCAACTGAATTGTGTCAATGGAAAACTTTCCACTGAATAATACAGGCTCGGGAGTAAGATCCGTTGTGCGAACGAATGAATTCTGACATGATTGTTTGGTGATGAAACTAGCAGAATATGGTGACATGTGGTTAAAGCAGCCAGAATCAAAAGTTGCCTTACATAAATGATTGCGCACAATGCATGGCCATAGTTCAAGTCATTGGCTGCTGCATAACTTGCCGACGCAACAAAAGTTGCATGAGATGGTGATTCTGATGCATGAGTTGTGTCAGTGCAGCGTTACGTGACAGATCCCAGAACAAGGATCCATTCGAAGTGACGAATGGAGAGGTACTTGAAGCCATAGACACAACAACAGAGTGAAAAGATAACAGATTTGGGGGCACAATCGCCGGGGTTTAGTGTCAAGCTCGCCGAGTCCTAGTGTCAGGATCGCCGGGTTTGTAAGTCACAGTAGCCTGAGGTTTGGTATAAGATGGCACCAGGCTTCAAAGGTAGATTTCAAAAGGTGGATTTGAAAAGGTGGGTTTTCAAAAGGTCGGTTTGAAACCCAGTGTTTTAAAAGGTGGGTTTTGAAAAGGTGGATTTCAAAAGGTGGGCTTCAAACGTTGGGTTTTAAAAAGGTGGTTTTCAAAAGGTATGTTTTGTGTAGGCGAGGGAAACCAATGTTTCTAGGTTGGGTGGGTTTCAAAGGTTGGGTTGAAGTCCGGTGGAGTGGAATCCGATGCGAGGAAACTAATGTTTCTAGGTTGGGTTTCAATTGTTGGAAATCCGGTTATTGGGAAACCGGGGTTGAACTCCGGTGGTGTTGGAAGACAGAGGTCGAAGCCCAGTGATTGGGAAACCCGGTGGTTTGCGATCTAGGTTTTGCGATAGCGGCTTGTGGGAGACGAAGCCATAGGTTCTAGGGTTTGCAAACGACAGTGACCGGTGGTGAAGACAACGGCTGATGGTTAACAAACAGCAGCATCAGGCGGCGTTTGGTCGGCAAGATAGAGACGCAGTAAGATGTCTACGATATGGTTCACGATGAAGGCATATATGGCTATGGCAGTAGGTTGTTGGTTGGTAGTGCAGCGGCGGCGACGGAGTGGTGGTGGCGATGTGGTGGCGGAAGATGCGATGAAGCTGCGTGGCGGATGGCTATGTGGTCGGCGACGGCTTGGTGTTAGGCGGTGTACGAAGGCGGCGAATGGGAGGCAACATCGGTGGTGAGAGGCGGCAGCAGCGATAGCGTTGATAGAAGACAACGAGAGAGCCTAAAGCTTTAATACCATGTTAGAAAAGAGATGGGATTGATGATGATGAGCACACTAGATAGAGGCCAAAAGGTTAGCCGTATATTGAGAGAATAATAGTAGGTTACAATGTGTGTTACAAAGCAGTAAAGAGAAAACCTAATCTATATATACACAGTATAAGTAAAACTAAGAATGACCCACAAGCACTTGGGCTATATACACTAACACATATAAAACTACATTTATTTTATAAATTTAATAATCTAAAATGTAAACTAAGGGGCTGTTTACTTGAACACTTACCTGGTAATTGAACACTATCACTACCATATCAGACAATATTTTAGTCTCTCAAAACGGTATCGTACGCAACAATCTATCGGTAAGCTCTTACCGGGTAAGAGTTATCGATGTCACTTACGGGATAAGACTCTCGGTTCATGCTATCACTCTTATCGAAAAAGATTCTAGTTACTTTTATGTTCGTCCCTTAAGGTAAATTTACCCAGTTAGCACTTACCGGGTAAGCATCAAGTAAACGGCCCCTAAATTTTACTTTATACATCTAAACTCTAAATTATAAATTAAATTTATTTCACTACTAGAAAACTGTGTATACCGACTGCTTTTACTGACTGCTAAAACCAGTCGGAAATTTTCAACTGCTTTTTGATGGTTTATCGATTGTTCTTTTTATTTTATTTTTTATTTATTTTTTAATAAGTCGTCGGAAAACCGTCAAAAAACAGTGGGAAAATCGTCGCTAACCGGTCGGATAGCCGTCGGTAAATAAAACAATCGGAAAGCAGTCGGTAAAAGTCGTCGGAAAGAACTCGGTAAATGAAAAAGTCGGAAAACAGTCGGTGTTTATAAACGAAATCATTAACAAATCTATTTTAAACCACTAAACTAAACTATATAGAGTTAATTACATATTTGGTCCCTGTGGTTTGGGCCAAATTACGATGGAGGTCCCTGAACCCTAATTTTCATGCCTACGGTCCCTGTGGTTTGATTTTCGTTACGATGATGGTCCTTGACCCTAACTGCTGTTAAAAAGCTCTGTTATCTCAGGGGTATTTTGGTACTTTTATAAATAAATTCATTTTACATTAAAATTTAGATTTTATATAATAATTTAATATTTAACAATCATTTTATATGACAACACGTGCCCCCCCCCCCCCCTAAAAACCTACCCACCTACCCCTTTTTCCTTTTCATCTTCTTCCTCTTTTCTTTTTCCGGCGAGAAGCTACTCCCAATTTCACCTTCTTCTTTTTCCGGCGACACCACCACCGCCGAACCTTTTCCCCCATTTCACCTCCTTCATCCCTTAGAAAAAACCGATCTTCAAGACATATGTTAAAATCCAAAAAACCTAAATCATATCAACCGTAGAAGAAAGACGATGCAGAAAGAAGTCGAAGAAACCGTCGCCGGCCATCTCAAACGATCGCGGGTCATCTGGAAATCGAAGAAACATCATCGACGGCCATCTCAAACGCTCGCCGGTCATCTGGAAAGTTGAGAAGACACCATTGCCAACTATCTAAAACGGTCGTCGGTCATCTGCAAATCGCGTCACGACCCACCTTCACCATCGTTGGCCACTGAAAAGTCGAAAGAGAACCGTCGCCGACCAGATTTGGAACCCTTCAACCGTCTAACCCAGACGCATCCATGGCCAGATCTGGGTTAGACGGTTCTAGAACCCTTCAACCGTCAAAGACTCAAAGAGTCCATGGCCAGATCTGGAAGACAAGAGACAGAGATGAAATCGTTGGAGAAGCAAGGACGGTCGATATGGTTTCCAGATTCAGTTTCTTCTACTTCTTTTGATTTAGGTTTTAAATCAGATCTTCCCAATAAAATGTTGTTATTGATTTACTTTTTTGTGTTGAAGATGGATTTGATTTGAGTACATATAAAAATGGGTTTCTTTGTATTTTATTCAGATCTGCATTTCATAAATGGTTTAGATGTTTGCTTTTTAAGTTTGTTGATGGATTTGATTTGAGTATATATGGGTTTCCTTGCATTTGATTCCTATCTGGATTTCATTAATGGGTTTAGATGTTTTCTTTTTCATTTTGCTGATTTGGTCGGAGAAGACGATCAGAAAAGTAGGCTGGAGATGGGTGGTGGTGGCGGCAGTAACAGGTGGTTGTTGTTGGTGGTGGTGGATTGGGGTGGCCGGATTTCTGCTTGTTGGTGGTGGTGGTGGTTGTGGGTGTGGGTGGTGGTGGTGGTTTGTGGGTGTTGGTGGGTGGTGGTTTGTGGGTGTTGGTGGTGGTGGTGGTGGGTGTTGGTGGGATGATGGTGGTGGGTGTTAATGGTGGTGGTGGTGGTGGTGGTGGGTATTAGTGGGTATTGGGAAGAAGATGATAAAAAGTAATAAAAAACAAAAAAAATATGAAAGACGAAAATACCCCTGCCCTAACGGAGCTTTTTAACGGACGTTAGGGCAAGGGACCACGATGGTAACGAAAATCAAACCACAGGGACTGTAGGCATGAAAATTAGGGTTCAGGGACCTCCATCGTAATTTGGCCCAAACCACAGGGACCAAATATGTAATTAACTCAACTATATAAAACAAATATACTAAAAAAATACATTTATTATAATAAATATATACTAAACCACCATGTCGGGCCAGGGTCGGGCCAGGGTCGGGCCTTGAATCGGGCCACCGGGCTCGGGCCTTGGACCGGCAGGCCGTATCCTGGCGTTGGTCCGGCCGGGCCGGCCTTTTTGTCGGGCTCGGGCCTGATCGGGCGGGATGCCCATCTCTGTGTTATGGTAGTAAATCACCAAGTTGGATTTGTTGGATCTGCTGCCATTAACGATGCAATATCATACGCAATTTTATCATTCGAATGTAGTAATAGTTGCATTAATGGAGCAAGACATCGAATTAATACTTTAATAGTTGTAGGATGAAATCTATTTTTAAATAACTTAACAAAAGAACAATGAACAACAATAAGAAACTAATAGCTAAGCTAGTTAGTCCACCAGCTTAGCAAATTACGGGATTATACGGCCTTGATGGTAAATACGGTCTGAACCACAGTAAGAGCAAACAAGATGATTCCAGCAAGTACCGCAATGGAATTCCATGGACTGTTAAAATATGTACGTCTCAACCTTGCAATATTTTTGGGCCAGTAACCCCTGTAGTAGCTGTCCAATTCTTTCCATTGATGGCTGTAAAAAAACTCAATGATGCAAACTTCTTTGCATATATCGTTTATCATTTTCGCAGCTTCTTCATTTGAACCAAAATCATTGACAATAACTTCCGATTGCACCAACTTCTCGATATCTTCTTGTGCATCAACTAGCATATCCATGGCAGTCGCATATGATGTAAAATAATGACGAACTCTACGAGAGGACTGCTCATATGCAATAAAGTTCCTCAAAACTAGCTCAGTGCCATCTTCGATATACAACTTTGGCATTTTTAGAGTCGGCTTGCCCCAAGGCCGATAAATCCACATAAACCAGGATGGCTCGTATTTCATAGCCATCGGCCAATTTTCATCTTGATTAGGCTCAAAATTCACCCCAGCCCTACTCAGTTCTATTGCGGTGTGGGGTGTTGGGGATTCTTCAAATCTTTGTATATTTTCGGATGCAGATGGAAGGAGGTAAGATTTGTGTAGAAGGCCAAGAATATGATCAGAAGTTGTATACGTGCCAACTATGTTGTTAGTGTCTATGTTCCCATGAAAGGGATCGATATACTCTCGAAGTTCAAGGAGCTTGCTATTAAGAAAGGTTGATGGTATGGCTTCTGAACGGGTGATTTCAAAGATGTCTTCAAGAACAAAGAAAGGGATTTGGTTTTCAAGAAGCATCAAGTCCACTGAAATAGATGAAACAAACAATTCTTCCAAAGATGGTAGTTTGTGAAGGAATTCTATAATGAAACAGCAATCTAAAACCATCATCGTGACAAGTTGAATATCGGTGAAGGTCTTCAATTCTGCATAACAAGATTTGATTCGATCTATTGAAGCATCCCCTTTTTGTACACATTCTTTGAGTGTCTGCTCTCGTGGGGAACCAAAACGACGCAATAGGTCATACAGATACGTCTCTTTCTGGACTTCGAATTCCTGTAAACCTTCATCGGTTCGGTGTAGAGGTCCAATGGAGACCATCCGAGGGTTGAACGAACTTGGGCTGACATCTCGGAGCACCCTAGGAACCATGAAAATCGATGGCGGATCTTGGTTGCCACGATTCTGTCCTCTTTCAACACAGCGTAGAAGAATTTGGACCGCGTCCATGGTATCTAGATTTGCCATTGCCAACGTTATCGTAATTTCTCCACCATAGCTTAATTGTCATCAGGAATATGTTAGCTGCTGAATGCAAAACAACAAAAGATAATACTACAGGGGAGGAGTACCTTATTCTTAACTGCTTCAGTCTTGTTTGATCCTTCAGTTACTTGAGTTTGTTGTCCTATAAATTAACAGGCTTGCTAATCAAACAATAGTGTGGGGGTCATTTAATAAAAGGTCACCGGGTAACCATTAGCCAATACCATTTACCTTACTGATTGAGCAGGACCAGAAACTTGGAGAAAAGATTCTTACCTGGTAAGCATGTACTTATTGAGTTTAAGACGCTTACCAACAATTTGGAACGAGAATGTGACACGATAATTGGTAAGTGTGGATGATGTTTTTTACCGATACGCACTTACTCGGTAAGCATTTGATAAGCGGTACGTTGTATTATATTCTATAAAAATCATGTATATGCCGTTAAAGACCTCAGATGTGATATCTATTAAAATATTCTTCTTTAGATGCATGAGATATGTATATATAGCATCTTTTAAAATAAACTATGTCTTCAAGATCCATTAGCTAGTTTGATTAATAAATTAGTATGAGATTCTCCAGGTTTTGTTGCCGTTTTTCACGGAGGTTGTCGCTAGAATTTTAATTCATAAGTTTACAAGATATGAAGTGCAAGGGCTTTTAGCAAAGGATTACTGAATAAGCGTTTATTTATGGGTAAGCTTTTACCAAGTGTAATTTACCCGATAATCAGTGAGGGAAATAAATCATACGGATTAGTTTCTTACCTAGTAAAGACGTTTACAAATAAATCATTTTGATAAACTAGAATGTTACCCAATAAGGTAAATGCATATAATGACTTTTGTCGATAAGAGCTTATCGTATTAGTATTTGATAAATAATAATATATCCCTATGTCATTGGAAATTTCAAAAGCATCTTAAAGACGGAAGTTATGTATTTGTATGATACAAAAACTTGTAATCTGTTTTAAAATGGGCCAAATGCATCTTGGGTGGACCTGTAGTGCAGACCTGTCACCATATCGTTTATTCGTCGTAGGGTAAAAATGATTGTTTAAACAACAATTACATCGTTCCACCTTTTAAGGTAGATGACTAGGTAAGCGTTTAGTAAATGCCTGGTTAGATATGTTTGAGATTTATAAATGATGATAGATGAGTTACTAAGAGTTTGAGTCAAACGGAACAGCGACACTGTTAAATCTTTAAAGATAAAGATCATTGAACTGGTGTTTATACTGAACGTTTTCGTTCTTGTTCTTTCTCCATCCTAATATTCTTTTCATATGCTTGAGGATTCATCGAGTTACTATCTTGTATGTCCCAATTGCACTTTCTAGGTTCATTAAGCTTAAAGTTATCTTTTTGGGTTTATCATGTTCCAAAACTAGCTACTATTACAGATCGTATAACAATCTACATATGCACTTATTTGATAATCATCAAAAGATCAGAAACGAAGTTGTCTTGAAGTCCCATTGGCTTGTTGCAGACAAAGAGACGAAGTGACACATTCAAGATATTTGATCCTTGTAATTTGATATTAGATGGTTTCTTCTGGAACAAATAAATGGATTTTGTTAAATATTTGTATAGTTTAGGGACCCCTTTGTAATTTTTCTGTCTATATATTGTTGTCAATACACGTAACCTTGATCAAGGGTTTTCCACATATTCTCACATGGTATCAGAGCCACCCAAAACCCTAATTTTTTCAGCTGACGCCGGTCCTCGAAACCCTAGTTTTCCACCGCCGCCGTTCTTCCCTCTACCACTAGCCGCCGGTGGTTGTCTGCCGGAATCCACAACCGCCGCAGACTTGCGGTCTTCGCCGTACTACCGCCCAAAGCCGCTGCCAACCAACGCCGGCGAACCCAATCTGTGAGCGCCACCGTCTTGCTACAAACTGCTGTCTGTTGTCGCAAACCACCCGTGAACCGCCGTCACACGTCGCTTGCTGCAGATCATCTCCCCCTCTGTCGCTTTTTGCACCGCTACTCGCGCCCCGAAGACACACCCTCGTGCCACACCCTCGCCTGCTGCAGATCGCCACACCCTCGCGCTGCAAAGACAACAGTCACGCCGCGAGCCTGTCTCTGGATTCGCCCACGCTGCGTTCACCGTCGTCCTGCTCACCCTCGTTGCTGCCGACCAACGCCACCGCATAGCACCGCGCCACCGTATCTTCCGTCGCTTCCGTCACAGCCGCCGATTGTTCTTTCCGGCCGATTTTGTCCCTCGACACCCGCTACCGTCGCTACCATCCCTCGAGAGTGGTGTTTGCTTGGTACATTACTTTCCCTCTACCCGCAGTTAAGTTTTTTGCTTATTTACTTTCTTTCCCTTAGTAGTTTGCTTTTTCGTTTTCCGTTTTTTGCACTATGACTTCTTCGTCGTCCTCCACTACCCTCACTACCCCTATCGCCAGCCAACTTGTTTCCGCACTCACCAACGTGTACTCTCAACTTATTTCAAACTGTCCACTAATGGGTCTAAATACAAGCTTTGGCGTCGTATTTTTCTAGACATGTGTAAAGGTGCTAAAGTTCATGGTCACATCACTGGCAAATCCAAACTGGCTGGTGATGATGATGACGACTGGGAGGCCATTGACTCCCGCATTAAATCTTGGTTTTACTCGACTTGTGATGCTAATCTTTTGCAAATAATATTCAGTGATAACTGTACTGCCAAAGAACTATGGGATAAGCTTGATGAGTTTTTTCGAAATAATAAAATGTCTCGCATGCTTGAGCTTCAAGAGCAGTTTCTTAACACTAAAAAAGGCACCTCCTCCATTACTGATTTCTATCATAACCTAAAAAATTTTGCAAATGCTCTGGCTGATTGTGGCTCTAAAATTGAAGAGATTGAACTCTAAAATTTGGTAGATGCTCTGGCTGATTGTGACTCTAAAATTGATGTAATCACAAACACCAAGCCCTTCCCTCCTTTCTAGGAGCGAAAAATATGCTTCTCCTCCATGAGTCCCGTGAAGAGTCCATTAAACCTTATACAAATACCCCACTCACTTCTTCTGCTGACCTGTGCTCCTCTGCCTAATCTGCCCAAAATGGAAAGTCGAAAAATAAACCTAATAGAGGAAGAAATAATGGGCGTTTTGCTTCCAAGGGGGGGGAGAGGTAATACTAATGTTTTCGCAAGCTCTCATTCTTTTGCAGGTAATCAGGGACACCCTTGGGATTTCTTTGGGAATTCAGCTACATTTAGCCATGTTCCGACACCTCAGCCAAGCCTCCTTGGTACGCCCCCTACGCAATCCTTTGGGGTTGGTCCTCCACCGCCATCCCCTACGATGTTCAGCACTCCTCAGCAGCTACCAGCTCATCCTTTCCATCAGTCGCCAGTGACTCCACACACTTACTACTACGGGCAACCCTAGTCCCCAAACCCGGTGCCGGTTCCTCCTCAGCTTGGTCAGCCCATGCAGCAGTCCATGCCTGTGCCACCGCCTCCTCCGCCTTCTTTCGGCGGACATGCTTCCCACTACAGCCAGCCACACTACACTAACCTTTCGTCTGTGTTCCAGGCCATGTCTGTTCAGGTACCTCAGAACAACAACTTCTACATGGACACTGGTGCAACCAGGCTTATGACTTTCAATCAAGGTACAATGCTGTAACAACCAGATTCTTTTAAGTTAACGACCTAGTTATTTCCTCGTTAAATGTGACCTATTTGCAGGAATATAAGAGTTTGGGGTACTTTGTGTCATTTTTTGAAAGATGTTAATGGATTTAATTAGACTATTTTGGGAATGGGCTTAGCCCAAAGCCCATTCTATATAAGTCCTTAAACCCTAAAATTTACCATTTGTGGAAAAATCTTAGTGTGTGAAGTGTGTTTTTGGGAGGAATTGTTCATCATCATCTTCATCTTTACAAAGGGCTTTTCTTCACAAAAATCAAGGTAAGGTTAGTGTTTTAAGCTGTACATTTATTCTATATTGATGTATTTGTAAGTTAGAATCAATTGGGGCTGTTTAGAAATGATTTCGATCAGTTTTAGGCTGATTTAGGATCTAACCTGCGTTTTCCCGAGTCCGTTTCCCGAATTGGGATTCATGTTTCCCGAATTGGGAAATTGGTACCCGGGTCAGAGGATCATAGTTAGAGGATCATGCAAGCGCGAATCACTAATGCCTTAGGATGTTACAGATTTTTCTAGGAGGGGGATTTCTTGGAGGATCGTGAATTGTGTGATAGGCTCAGGTGAGTTCCCTTACCCAAAAGTTTTATAAATTAAACTTGAACGGAATGTTTTATATACATGTTTTTGATGGGAATTGTTAAATAGCTGCTAAACTGATGATCATCTTATTCATGCATGCTTATTATCTTTTGAACTTGTGTTGAGTTTACAATGTGAGCAATGTGTACCAGGGGACCGTACATCCCTTGGGAGTGAGTGTGGTGTGGAGGCACGAACTCTGTTCGTCACTCCCTTAAATGCGTCTCCGGGGGAGGCGGCCACTCGGGTTACTACCAAGACCTGGGAGGTCAGGGGTAACCTAGTTAGTCACGGGGTGACTGTTGGGTTTTTGTGGGTTCTTGTATCAATCTGATACGAAAAACACTGTGAGTCCCAATTCGAACTGAATGAGATACACGACAAAACCTAATGAACTAACTGTCCCAAAGGTTTAAATTTTTTATCAAATCTAACTGATTTGATTAATGCGGAATTAAAATAAAACCCAGAAAAACTTTTCACATATCGTGTCGTTTAACTTATTTAATTACACCTATTAGATTGTTTAGAGTGTTACCTGGAATGCTCGAGTTAGATCCACCCGTGATCGACCAAACGAAGATCCCTCTAGCAGGAGTGAGTCCCCGATACGATGAAAACAGCTAAGGATTAATCAAAGAACCAAAAACCGAACTGGTTTTGCTCTTGGATCGGCGCCGGTTTCAAGGGAGGAGGGAGGAGAGAATTTTCTGTTTTTTTTTCTTGGTGGAATGAATTATGAAAACTGATAAGCCATAGGCTTATTTTATATGGAGGAATTTCCATACAACTCAGTTTCCATAATTAGCTTCATAATTATCTTTGGCAAATATTCTTTTCTTTTCCTTAAAGAAAAATAACTAGATAATTATTTGTATTATTAATTATTATCCTATTATATATTTATTTACCTAATAAATATATAATTCAATAATTAATAAACTTATATATTTATTTATCTAATAAATATATAATTACTAACAAACCTTTAACTTTGGGATTTAGTACGGAAAATGCCCAACTGATTTATAATTAACTATTATAAACCTTAATCTCTCCAAACTGGGACTATCTCATTTATTCGGTTTACAGGTCCTCACAGGTGTGACCCTCGAGTGTCTAGTAACGTTGGATGTGTAATCACTGGTTTGCCAACTTCTGCACATAATTACTAACAGACTCCCACTTGTGCAAGTTGGCAATACCGTCTTGATCACACGGACCTAAGGAGGCCCCTAGACAGGCGCTTATGCTAACCAGGTTACAAGAACTCTTATACCCAGATAGGTGATTTAAAATTTCCATATGGAAATGACATTCATGAAACAACTGTTCATAAATTGGGTATATCTTGGCTTTTCCCTCTGCAACACGATATTTCATCTATGAGTATGAGCATGGATTAAGTCAACTCTAAATACTCATGATTCAATTTCTCGACTATCCGACATCTACTGATAGGTAAACGACAAAGAACTAATCAGTTCGTTTGGGCATGGCCATGCACTTCATCAGTATATTCAGTCAGTCAAGGGTCCCAGAAATATCTCTATTCGGAGAAGAGGTGCAAATCCCATCTTGCATATCTGCATTTAACACCACGGCTTCCGCTGAATCTAGTCACGCCCTTTATAGCCACCCTGTTACGGCGTAGCGGTTGAACGCACTAAGTATCCAGCAGTCCTCATGATATCAAACCGGATACCTCAGGTGATAGGGACAACCACTGTGAGATTCTACTTATGACAAAATCCAAGAAGTAGTCTCAACCGCGGATCACGTCCGATATTCGCTACTCTATCGAATATCCGTGCAGTTTCTGGTCTACAACGCTTGTAGCTGTTATTCAACCCACTGATCATAACTACCCAAAAACTCAGAATGACTTTAACGCCCTATTGTGTTCCCACCACAATAAGTTGTCACGGACATTTTTCGAATGAAAGACTGGGAACTAGTCTCATTCCTGGATTACAAAACATGCAAAATATAAAAGCGATTTTAAGAGACTAATTTTTGTATAGTCCATATTACACTCTGTAATAATACTAAAATTAATATCATCTCTTAATTACCTTTTACTGTGTCTATTCAACGTTTGTTAAATACTGGTCTAAACGAAGTATCACCTAACTTCAGTTTAAACCCTTTGATTAATGTTTACCAGTTTAATCAAAGTTATAACCAAAAATGTTACAAGTTTAACATCTCCTGATTTTATACTTGTATCAGCTAATTTTGTTTTGCAAACACCATAAAACAAAAATTAGACTTCACTTTACCATATTTCCCTGAACTTGGAGATCTGGACTAACTCTGAGTTCACTGAATATGTAAAGTTAAATTGCAACTTTCCTTAGTTGCTGTGTAGATGAATGATTTCTACCTGAAATCAGATAAAATTTCCATTTACCAAACTGGCAAATTTCAGAAAATTTATTCTAGTGTTTACAACAATTTCTAGTCTAAAAGATAATTACTATCTTTAATAACTATTCCATCACACTTTAATTATTGATTTTTCTTAAAAAGTCAAGTATGACTTTATTTTTTTGTTTCAAAGGCTTTGAAACTTTTCTTCTACCCTTTTGACTAAAAGGTAGATTGTATGAATTTACATCCTACCTGGATCATGAATTCCGAGATATTAAATCAATAATTTTTTTATCTTTTACTCTTTATCATAGACTAGATAAAGAGTAAATTGGGCTCCCACTAACCTATATGAAAACTAACTATTACTCAAAATTAACTATTGACTTAGTCAAAACTTGATTACTTAGTCAATTCTATTTTAAGTAATGATCACGAGAATTTTAACATTTATAAAACTTAACTGGACTTTATTTAAATCCTAATTCCAAAACTTGGAATTTTCTCTAGTTTTATAAACATTGATATTATCTGAGATAATATCCTAAATTCCTTAAAACATATGAGTAACTAATTCTGATCAGAAAATACTTTCATAATCCTTTACTCACAAATGTTTTATTCAAAACACATTATAGTACTTCATGTGTTTTGACAGTTTTCATATACATTAATTTATTTAATTAAAGTAATACTGTTAGTGTAATAGGCAACATATAGGATTTAATTTTGAATCAAGTCTAACTTGACTTATACAGATTCAAAATATCATGCATAAAGATATTTAAATCAAGACTATAATTTTAAATTTTAAAACCGATAAACATCCAAAAATCCAAATTTTTGAAAAAACAAGATTTGTTTTAAATCATAAAAGTTTAAAATTGTCTTGATAATATCTAAAAGTAAACTTGTATGCTGATCCTTGCAATCTGGGCACTTCACTTTTAATGACCACCTGCAATTAAACATTTGCTTCTAGGTGTCAACTCATTTGTAAACTAGCAAGCGAAAGTGATAAACTTAAGCAGCCACGAATACCTGAGGTGTTTATACCTGCTTCGTAACGCTTCGGGCAGTTATGCCTCCAATGACCGACTTCATGACACTTGAAGTATTAATTATCGGTCATTACTCTGTTAGTTTTTAACTTTCTTGCCCTAGCCCTTGCCTTTGCCATTTTCACGAACCTTGGGTGCACTCTGGGTGGTCTGAACTGGACCTTTTCCCTTGCTGGTGCCTCCATGCCCATGCTTCTTCTTTACTCCTCTGTCCCTCACCATGAGCAGATCCTTGGTTTTGTTCTTGGTCCCTATATTCAACTCAGCAGTCTTAAGCATGGAGTGCAATTCGGCTATTGATTTCTCCATGTTATTCATGTTATAGTTGATTACAAAAGGCTTGTATTCCTCTGACAGTGAGTTGAGTATAGTATCCGTTGCTAGCTGCAACAGAACTGGGTGACCGAGTCTCTCTAGATGATCCATGTGCCGTTTCATCTTCATAACATGGTCACTCACTGAGGTCCCCTTGATCATCTTACACTCGTTAAATGCCTTCGTGGCATCGTAACGTTCTGTGCGAGCTTGCATTTGGAACATGTCCCTCAACTGGCAGATCATGTCATAGGCATTTGTGTTTATGAGCCCTGTTTGAAAATCTGGGCTCATAGTTGCAAGCATAAGACAACCGACATCCAGCAAATCATCTGAATGCTTCTTGTGAGCATTTCTGGCAGTAGCCGGGGCATTTTCTGGAGGGGCCTCTCCTAGAGGCTCTTCAAGGACATACCATTTCCGTTCGTGTCTGAGCACAATCAGATTGCGCTCCCAGTCAAGGAAATTGGAGCCGGTGAGTTTATCCTTCTCAAGGATGGAGCGGAGGGAAAGATTGTTTGTGTTGGTAACTGTGTTTGCCATCTACACATTAAAAACATTGGTTTTTAGCAACTGTGAATAGACTAATTTCCAATAAATATCAATAAACCCATAAATGATCATTCTATTGGACTAGGATCCTTATTTTCATACGCACTGATGTGCGTAATGTTCTTGCTCCACCAGGCCCACGTATTATTTCGGTAGGTAAAGACTTTTACCAATGACTCCTAGATCTTTTCGAGACAACGGTAATTATCCGTACATGTTTCAGTCCCTCTAAGTGCTTTTTGGCCCGGTACCACCCGGTAAACATATGAGAAGCAAAACAGATCTCACCATTTCGGGACTTGGACACTTTTACTCTGGCCGATACAACACGGAGATAATTCGCAGAGTCGTAGTATCCCCTCTAGCTTGGGGTTTGAACGCGGATGCTCAAGGTGTGTTCTTCTTAGAACGCTCGCGTACCTTACGCCTGAGGTGCCCCTAGATGGTTTGCACTACTGATCTATGATTTATCGGGGTTTTTAAATGATTTTTGAAAAACCTTTTAATGTCCAGTCATTTAGAAAATTGTAACTTTTGGAAAAACTGATTGTTTAAACCGAAAAGAAACTGATGTTTAAACTAACTGTTTCAAACATACGCTGTTTTTAAAACTAACTATTTTAAAAGGCTCTTGCTAATTAAAACTAATTGTTTTAAAAGCACACTTGCTAATCAAAGCTAGCTGTTTTGATAACATGCTAGTTGACCAAAACTGAGTGTTTTATCAACTTGCCTTTAAACAATCTAATTACTATTTTATAGGTGTCAAAAATAAAATCTACTGTAAAAGGTTTTTGAAAAAGCTGGTGACTTTGATTTTTAAAAGCTACTTGATCTCGTGATTTAATCTAGTTTTAAAAACCCTCTCCTATTTTTAAAACATATTTGATACTATCACGATTAAAAATCAACCACGCAGTTAATAATTATAAACGCACAGATAATAATAACAACCACGCAGTTTAAAAATCTATAACTACACAATATATAGTCTTGCCAACATTATTCCTAAGGACCATTAATTACCTATAGTATTTTCTATTTCTTCGCGAATCTCCCACTGGCTTCGGCATCCACTGATGGAACTTCGTGAGAAAAACTCAATCCTTTTCGTGTGCTCCCACTGGCCTCGGCTCCCCGAAAGAAACACTAAAAATACTATCCTAAGGTCCTTTTTTACAAAGGGGTTGCAAATGGCTCGCAGGCCTCCCCATATCATAATTCAACGGTCTAAGTTGGCAAAGACTATACAAAATATATGTACAAACATATATATACTTTAACAACCACGCAATTAAATATATACAATATAGTAAAGCGTAGAGCAATCATAGATCCGTTATAAATCGTCTCGTCTCAATTTATCGCATAACTTAGTTTTAGCTGATTTATAAGACCTAACTGTTTTATAAACCGAAAAATATTTTCTTTAAACCAAAGACAATTTCATGAAATAATTGTCTTTTGTCCAAAATCATCAAGCCAGGTCTTCCGAAACAAACTGGTCGGGACAATTAATCCAAAATTATTTTTACAAAGAAAACTAATTTTATAAAATTTTATTCTTTAGAAACTTGGATAAAACTTAAAACTAACGAAAAACCTTTTTGGGCCTCATCATGGGTCCAAAGACCGGGCTTTTGGGCCCGTTCATAAAACAGCCCAAAACAACTCGAAAAACCCTAGATTGAACTGCAATCCTGCTCGCGCCGCGAAGGCGACGCTCGCGCCGCGAGGCTCGTACAACGCCGCCCCCTTCCGTTGGTTGTGCGGCTGTCACCGTTGTCATTCACCGCCATCGCCGTGCCATCGCTGCCGTCGATACGGGCCAGTGACGACAGCAACTTGAACCATGCCACTGCCGCCACCACTCTTGCCGACGACCACCAAATAAATAACCGCCACCGTCGATTGCGGTTTGGTCGTCCGACCACCGCTGCTCTTATCTAGCGACGACGACAGCAAGGATAATGTCTCCGCCGCCGCCGTGCTGGGTGGTCGACGAGGACGACAGCAAACAGCTGCCGCTATTGCCGTCGCTGCTTACGGCCAACGACTACCGCGCCGCCACCATCGACGATGCGTACGGCGGCCTACGTGCCACCGTCGCCGCCATCATGGGAACCATCGGTCACCACCGATTTGGTGGTTTGGCGACGGTTGCGTGACGATTCAGCCACGGCCACCGCAAACACCGCCACCACCACGCTGGTGGTGCGGCTTTGGTCCACCCGTGATCCGGCCGCCGTCGTGTGCGGTCGGCCACCGAGTAACCATCATCAACCATCGCCACCACAGTACTGGTGATGTGGCTTTGGTGTGCTTCGGCCACCGCCAGCATCGCCATCGGCAACGACAGCAGCTAGAATAACGCCACTGCCGCCACCGTGCTGTGATCGATGGCCGGCTGCCATCACCGTCCTGGTGATGCAGCCTCGGTTGTCGACGATTCCAGCCACCACCGATCTGGTGGTATGGCTTCGGAGGCCTTGGCTTCGTGGCTAACAGCCACTAGCTACCGTATTGATTTCGAGATTGGTTTTCGTACGATAAAAATTCGAGAAAGTGCGATAAATTGATAAAGAATGAAACTGAAAATTTTAAAATTTGATTAAAAATCAGATTTTTATTCATTCTCAAACTGAAACGATTAATAGTAAAACTTTTATACGAAAAGCTTTAGATACACGGAACAGTTTTTAACGGATTGTAAACAATAAAGAAAAATTAAACGACTAAAACCTATGGCTCTGATACCACTGTTGGGTTTTTGTGGGTTCTTGTATCAATCTGATACGAAAAACACTGTGAGTCCCAATTCGAACTGAATGAGATACACGACAAAACCTAATGAACTAACTGTCCCAAAGGTTTAAATTTTTTATCAAATCTAACTGATTTGATTAATGCGGAATTGAAATAAAACCCGGAAAAACTTTTCACATATCGTGTCGTTTAACTTATTTAATTACACCTATTAGATTGTTTAGAGTGTTACCTGGAATGCTCGAGTTAGATCCACCCGTGATCGACCAAACGAAGATCCCTCTAGCAGGAGTGAGTCCCCGATACGATGAAAACAGCTAAGGATTAATCAAAGAACCAAAAACCGAACTGGTTTTGCTCTTGGATCGGCGCCGGTTTCAAGGGAGGAGGGAGGAGAGAATTTTCTGGTTTTTTTTCTTGGTGGAATGAATCATGAAAACTGATAAGCCATAGGCTTATTTTATATGGAGGAATTTCCATACAACTCAGTTTCCATAATTAGTTTCATAATTATATTTGGCAAATATTCTTTTCTTTTCCTTAAAGAAAAATAACTAGATAATTATTTGTATTATTAATTATTATCCTATTATATATTTATTTACCTAATAAATATATAATTCAATAATTAATAAACTTATATATTTATTTATCTAATAAATATATAATTACTAACAAACCTTTAACTTTGGGATTTAGTACGGAAAATGCCCAACTGATTTATAATTAACTATTATAAACCTTAATCTCTCCAAACTGGGACTATCTCATTTATTCGGTTTACAGGTCCTCACAGGTGTGACCCTCGAGTGTCTAGTAACGTTGGATGTGTAATCACTGGTTTGCTAACTTCTGCACATAATTACTAACAGTGACGTGTGTTGCTCATGGTGTAACTGAAGTGTAATTGTCTTATTGTGGCTAGTGGGTCGTTTCTTTAGTATAAATGCATAGAGGGAATTCACTAGACCTTACGGTCTAACCCTCATTTTCAAACCTTAAAACCTTTTCAAGGAAAGAGCGTGCACGTAAGGGGAAGGAGCAGGTGAATGCTTAGAGTAGTTAAGTAGTTTCATTCTAGTACTTGAATACTTTAGTATCTCAGCTGAGGAGGGATGTTCCGCATGCACTCTATACTACTTATTTTTAGTATGTTATGATATTGCGACTTAGATCACTCGGATTTATTGTTGAATATGATTTATTCTGTTATGGAATTCTTGGGGTGTTACAAATTGGTATCAGACCCTTAGTTTAAGTGAATTAGGTAACGGCCTAGTCTTAAACTGTAGGATTAGGGACACAACTGAGATGTTAGGACTTTAGGAGATGCCTGATTAGTCATGGTTGGGTATGGAAGTGTGAGGACTAACATGTACCATGGAAACGTGCTTACACCTGGCCAGTGTAGTCACGGGTTCATGAATACATGTGAATACTCGTATTGCCTGTAAATCCAGTCGTTTAGGATAATCTAAATCTTCATGTCGCTATTTCAGAATTGATGGCTGGTCGTAGCTTGCGAAGCAGGGTGATGCCAGATCCTGCGAGGGAACCTGAGGCTCCACCGCCGCCTTCTCGTACGACCGCGGTTTGAGGCAAGGCTAGTGGTCGGGGTAAAGGTCGGGGGAAAGGAAGAGCTAGCAGGGCTGCAACAGTGGCAGATGCAGGAACTCGGCGTCAGACTAGGGTTAATCGCAGGGTGCAAAGTGAAGGACCACGCATTGAACCGGAACCATCCCATCAGGAAAGCTCCGCTAGCCAACCGACAGCCTTCGTTATTCGGTAAGCTTTTCAGGCAGAAATGGGAAAGATTCAAGAAGCCTTACAGACTCTACTGAGCCAGCAAGAAAAGTTGAAATCTGATAAAGGTCGAGAAGACTCTGGGATGACTAGCCCGCCGGCTACTATGGTAGGCGGAGGTTCGCGGCAGACACCACCCGCAGGTGGGGGTCCACCCACGTCGACTCACGAATGTAGCTACAAGGCGTTTGTTGCCTGCAAGCCCCCTACCTATAAGGGAGAGCGTGATCCAGTTTTAGTACTGAGGTGGATTGACGAGATCGAGATGGTGTTCGAGACATGCAGATGTGCAGCTGAGGATAAGGTAGCATTTGCACGATCATGCTGAAGGCGGATGCCTTGCACTGGTGCAATATGGAGACCGGGGGAAGAGGGACCGAGGCTGTTAGGTCCATGACATGGAAGAACTTTGTGACGAAGTTCAGGTCACAATTCTGTCCCGTAGCCGCGACCAAGAAGATGGAGGAAGAATTCCTACAGTTGAAACAAGGGAATATGTCAGTGCAGGAGTACACTACTCCTTTCATGGAGAAGTCGAGGTTTGCTGAGGTTTACGTACCGATTGAGGAGTGCCGAGTAGAGAGGTATATCTGGGGACTGAAGGGAAACATTCGGGAATTTGTGATGGGAAAAGATCCGGCTACTTTTCAGGAAGCTATCAATGTGGCTGAGTTGATCGAGAGGGAGAAGGATCGTCAGATGTCAAAGCAGGCGGGAGAGAAAAGAAAGTGATCCAGGCCAGTCAGTGATCCGAGAGGGGTAAAGCCTCGAGATTCAAGAAACGTGGAGGACAGAGTTTAAGACTGAAGCCTTGTGGCAAGTGCCATCGTGTGCATCGTGAAAGCTGTCAGACGGGACCAGTTACTTGCTTCCAGTGTGGGAAACCGGGTCATCTGTCAAGGGATTGTCCGGGGAGGAGGTCGTGTTTTCAGTGTGGATCTCCAGACCATATCATACCCGACTGTCCCCAGCTGAAGAGGGGAGGAGCCCAGGTGATTGGCGGGCGTGTCGATGAGGCCAAAGATGATCAAAAGACGGCACCGGCTCCAGTGAGGGGACGAGCCTTTAGGATGACCGCCGAGGAGGCAGAGGAGGCACCGGATGTGGTGACTGTGACAACTGACCAAATTCGGCTATCAGGTTAGTAATTCGTAAAGCACTCACTGTAGCATAATTTTAGTGAAAACCTAGTCCTATATCTATTTAGAAGAAATTAGGTTTGTTTATGCGAAATTTTTTGGAAGAGAACTTAGAAGTCCCGAATATAGCCCGGAAAAGCCCGTATCAGTCCATAATCGCCCGAAAATCGTATATAATGCCGAATCAACTCTACTAAAGCCTATAGTATTTAAATTATTACATTTTAAGTTGTTGCATAAAGACATTCTAAAAATTTCAAAATTTGGGCATAAACTGATAAAAATCGCTTCTGTCGGAAAATCGGTACGAATCGAGAAAGCGCGAACCGTGAGACGTTTGGGCTTGTTTTCTTTAAAAAAAAAGTATGATGAAGGTTGTTGGGCCCCATGTGGCTGGCCCCTACACCCCTTCCCTCTCTCCCTCCATATAAATTTCAAGCTTCTTCCATACACTTCCCTTTTTCTCATTTTCAAAATTTTCAACCATCCATATTCTCTCTTCCATTTCTCATTTCACCCTCAAGAATTCAGCAACATTCAGCCCCAAAAATCGAAATTCCAAGAAGATTGAAGCAAGATTTAAGTGTTTTATTAGTTCATTCATCAAGGTATGAACAACACTTGCTTTGTAGATTAAAGTTCTAGCACTTTTAGTGCTCTTTTTGCATAAATTTAGTATCTAAACCTCATTACAAGAGGGATTTGTGTTCTTGATGTTTTGGAGATGAGGATGAACACCATGGATGATTTAAATATCCATTAGAAGGTGAAATCCCATGAATTTCCTCTATAGACACAAGAAAAAGGGTGAAAAACCCCAATTTTAGTGCTTTTAGTTTATGTTAGAGGCTGGAAATTCTTGGATGATTGCATGCAAGAATCATCTTGATTTTACTACAAATTATTGATTATTACATGTTATATGATGGGGGATTTTAGTTTAGCATCAAAGAAACCCCAATTTATAAAGATTTATATGTGTTTTTGTGAAAATAGTGGGTTTTGAATCTGGACAGAAGCTGACAGATTGTTGCATGTGTGTTTGGACGACCCAAAAGGGGTTCATATGAACTTATTTTTATCTACATTTTTCAGGGACTAATATTTTGTGAGTTGGGATTCAAACCCCACTGGAATCATTCAAAAATACTAAGTATAGACCCCTCATCTATGTCAAAACTTTTTGTTGTGCAACAGCTACGGGTCAGAAATTTATGTTAACTTGTTGCATGCATATCTCCTTGAAAACTTGTTCAAATACATAATTTTTGATTCTAGACTCAAGTTTATTGAAGTAGCTTTCCAAAGAATCCAGAATCACTTGATTTGGTGGATTTTTGAGAGGGTAACCAATGAAAATAAATTCGTGGTGCAAGCTGTCCAGAAAATGGCAGATTCACACACATGGGTTTAAGAGGTCATAACTCACTCGTAAATCATCAAATCAGGGTGAAACTTGTTTCATTAGTTGGGCATGCATTTTAGCTTGAGAACCCTCTATGAGTCAAACACTACAGGCATGTATTTTCAAATGTGAGCTGTGCACACCGTTTTTGTAAAAATTATTTATATGAGCTAAACACCTCTAAAAATTATGAAATTTGGTGGGAATGTTGCTAACACAATCAACTTCAGTAGGTAAAAATTTGGAAACTTAAACCTTTTTGGAGTATAGCTTAAAAGTGACTTTTTGCCAAACATACCAATCTGTCAGCATCTGAATATTTCCAAAAAGTTGAATTTTGAGTTTCAAGACCTTACATCCATTTGAGTGTTATAAATTAGTAATAAAACTTATTTTATACTATGGTTGGCTACCTAAACTAAGTGTGGGCATTATATAAGAATGTTGGATTCGGACTTAATTAGGGTATTGAACCGATACATTGGGACTTACGTTACCTATGGATTATCTAAGACACTCGTAGACTCGGGACTAAAAGTTTGGATTTCGCGCTAATCGCTAAGCTATTCAAGGTGAGTCTTCACAGCCCCTCTTTTACCGTTTTTACGTATTTGGGGTGAAAAGCATGTTTAATGAAATGAATTGTTGATTTATATTGTAATATAAATCCTTGATATGAGTAAATTGTGCAATGTTAAGAGACATGGTATGTTGAGTATAAAAATTTAAGTCCCCGGTAACTACTATCAACTCATAACAATGGGCCTATAATACTAGTGGATATCGCTATTTGGTTGACATACCCACCTTATACTGACGAGAAATAGGTGCACTGTATTGAATAAAAGTTCTACACATGTGGGATTTAGTCCCACCGCTGAGGTAGAACAGGGGCGTAGCATGTCGTATTTTTAGGCTTAGTAGTGACTCAACAATTAAAATATCATGTAATTAACGTTAACCCGGGAATTTCCTCATGTTTTGTTACTAAGCTTTGAAATGGAGTGAGCAAAAACGTTCACTAATGATAAGGCTTGTAATGGTAGTGGACAAAAAGGTTCACTATAAATGTTTATAAAAAAATGTGAGTGAGTATAAAGATTCACTAAAATTTTATCGCATCTAAACTGTTTTGTGCATATGAAAAACCTGTGAACTCACCAACTCTCGTATTTGACGCTTGTTTTAACATGCTTTTCAGGAAATCATAAGGTAAATGAAAAATCTTAATTTGCGCGTTTGTTGGCATCAATCAAGACTTTATTTATTTTGTTATGTTTGTAATTTCTAAACTTCAGTTGGTTGTAATACGATCTGTAAACTTTAAATGTTTTGATATGAATGGTTGATGTTGTTTATCTCCTATCGCATTGAAATCTTAGCTGTCACACCTCGTGTTTCCGCTTTAGCGGGGTGTTACAGTGACAGGTACATTTTTAGTCAACTCTTTACGTGCGAAAGTATTATTTGATACGGGTGCAGACTATTCGTATGCTACCCCTAAGCTTCTTAGATTGTGTTGTGTGAATCTCGAGCCATCAGAACATCCTTATGAGGTGGATACCGCCAATGGGCGAGTGTGGGTTAGAGAGTTTGCAAGGGGTTGTACTATAGAGTTAGAAGGATGCCTAGTACCCGTAGTGTTAAGACCTATACATATGGAAGGTCTGGATGTAGTGTTAGGTATGGATTGGTTTATTAGAAATAAAGCGAAGATAGATTGCAAACAAAAGATGGTTCAAGACCAATTACCAGATGGGAGGACGACAGTGGTATATGGTGTTAAGAGGAATAGGAGTACTAAATTGATCTTGGTGATTAAAGCAAATCGATGAATTAGGAAGGGATGTGTTTGGTTTATAGCTTATGTCATAGACTCAGGAAAGGACAAGTTAGAAGTGAAAGACGTCGAAGTTGTTCAGGACTACCCGGAAGTTTTCCCGGAGGATCTAGATAGTTTACCGCCAGATCGAGAGATCGACTTTTGGATTTATTTGGTACCCGGAGCGACGCCTATCGCTAAAGCACCATATCGACTTTCACCATCGGATTTGAAAGAGATGTCGGTGCAACTGCAAGAACTACTCGACAAAGGATTTATCCGCCCTAGTACTTCACCTTAGGGAGCGCCAGTGTTGTTCGTGAAGAAGAAAGACGGCACCATGAGGATGTGCATTGACTACCGAGAACTCAACAAATTCACCGTCAAGAACAAGTATCCACTACCAAGGATTGATGATTTGTTTGATCACCTATGTCTAGCCATAATATAAGTAGCATAGGACTTATAAACTGATCATGTTGTTAGTATTTAGAATTGAGAACTTCCTGAAATTTCCTGAAAACTGTTGTCCCATAAAACACAAAGAAGATGAAGAAATGGATGGAAATCATGAATGTGTGATTGAAATCATATAAAGAGCTTGAAAAGTGTTCAACAATGGTGATATAGCCCAAAATGGTAAAGTATGAAATCAATACCAAAACCCTAAATATCCTTTACCTTTTATAGGTAGAAGGAAGTTACAAGAAATGTCAACACAGGCCCCTGAGGTTCCAAACCTCAACAAGGGCACAAACAAAAGATGTTGTTTACAAACTAAGGAAGTTAAACTAGAAAGCTATTAAAGATAGTGAATTCTGACTCTTCACAACAAGAGGTCCTACAATCTCCCCCTTTGTGAAGAAGTCAGAATGGTGGTGGAAGCTCCAGAGCAGGCTCCCACTTGGACATCTGCAGGTATTCCTCCCACTCGCCGATTATCCGCGCTCTCATCTGCATCGCTGCCTCGACCCGTCTGTACATCAACCGTTCCTTGAGCTTCCTCTCGATCAATCTCATCGCCTCCAGCAGCTTTCCTTTTCCGTCTATGATTCTCCGCCCGGGTATCTGATCCGCCAGTAGTCTACTCTGCATGCCGTTGTAGACATAAAGAAGGGTCCCATCGCAGAACTTGGAGAGCTCGCCAAATCTCATAAACCTGTGCTCCCTCTTCTTCTGTGTGATGTAAAGAACCCCATGCTCAGGTATCCTGGTTGGCATGTACGGAGCGTAAGCATCGATACCAGGAACGAGCAGGTTTGGTCTAAGCAGGTTGACCTTTGGCTGGCGGCTTTCGATTGCAAGCTGGTAGTCCGTCACTCTCGCGAGAGAGATTGCGTGACGGACGTATTTCTTCAATATCTCTGTGCCATCTCTGTAGTGTTCTGGTCGGAGAATCGGGCCTTGGAGGTACTTGATGAGCGAGAGAAGATCTTCTAGATGCACCTGATCCAAGTCAGCTTCCGTGAAGGTCCAGTTCTGCAATTCACCTCGAGGAACACCGGTGCCGTACATGCGGACATCGTACTCAAGGAATAACTGATGGCCATGTCTGTAGGGGCGCATAGCAGTTACCTTGGTAAAGCGACGTCGGATCCTCTGGCGTCCATGAGTGGCCCAGTTGCACATCCGCTGATGCACGTAGGCTGTCCTTCGTCTCTTGGTCTTGATGTGAGAGATCCCGAAGTAGACCTTTCGGGACCAGGCATGCAGCTTCTCTTGTTGGTAGATGCGGGTGAACGATTCCTCAAGGAATGGACGAAAGATGACTGAATGGTTCCAGTTGAGCTGGATGACGGTTGGAGCGGCGGTCTCTGGGTCAGTAGTGTGAATAGTTCGTGGAGCGTCTGGAGTGGGGAACACAAATGCCGCGGAGAGGTTGGAGTAGTCAGAATCCCGGACAATGTCGTCACCCTTCTGGTATATCCTGAGACTCTGAGCAAGCGACCGCAAGATCTTCCGGGCTGCTTCCGGAATCTGGAACTCTGAGGGATCCGTCGGTGCTGCTTCTGGGAGAACGGCTTCAATCTGAGCCGTGTCCGTCATCTGGGGAAACTGTACTGACTCCCCTTCCGGAATCCGCTCGTATCTCCAACTCCCCATGTCAGGAATGTCCTCCGTGTCTGAATCGACATAGGGAGCGTCGGCGGCAGCAGACTCTGTAGGGGCACTCGAAGGGGCGGCCGTGGAAGCTGGAGCTGGAGTAGAGCCGGAACCAGAGGCAGAATGGAGGTCGGTGCGAGGCCTTTTGGATGAAGCCTGCACCTCCCCCTCATGAGGACCCGGTGCCGAGTCATCAGGGTCATCATGCCTCCTTTTGGAAGGCTGAGCCTGAGACCGACACATGGCCTCTAGTTCCCGGACTCTCTGCTGGAGGATCTCGATCTGGGCTTCCTGATCTCTGACTTGGGCGGAGAGGCGATCGTTCTGAGCTGTGTATGAGGAGATGACGAATGCGTGTTCCGTCTCAGTAACGTAGCCCGGCATCGGAGGTAGTTCGCCCGAAGTCGGAGGGGCAAGCCTGAGGACGTCTTCTGATGGCCTGGGAATGGGAGCTTCAGTAGATGGGGCAGCCTCGGAGTGTTTGCCCTTCAATCGCCGTTTGAGCTCATAGAGCTCCTCATCCCTGTCTTCTTGAAGCTTGCGTGACGCCTCAAGATCGGCCAGTCGTTTCCTCTCCGTCTCAGCCAAGGCTTTCTCAAGTGCCTCGACCCGTGCATCTCGAGCCCGGTTGGCTTCCTCCACCGCGAGTAACCTGCTTTGGACGACTTTTAGGATGTCGTCCGAATCCGTCGGACCTAAAAGTCCCGTTGGTGCAGGGGTGGTTTTAAGGATTCCACCCGAATCCGTCAGGCCTAAAAGCCTCGGTGTTGCGTGAGCATCTTTAGAGACTTTGCTCGAGTTTGTCGGACCTTGTCCCGGAAGTACAACGCCCGGTGCCACTTGGGCTCCGGTTGACGAGAAGAGTCCTATTGAGGTGCTCTCTCGGCCCGATGTCACCGCTGGTATGATGTTGACGGTGTCGGGGCTTCCGGTGGATCCTCGAAGGGCGTCCGTTGACGCACCGACTCTCCCCGTTCCGGCCTCGCCACTTGGGCTGGCAGATGAAGCTCCAATAAGTGTCCTATCCAAGTGAATGACCCTAAAGGTCTCAGTAACAGGCTCTAGGACTACTGGTGCACGGAAAGAAGTCGAGAGGCGGGGCGGTTCCTCTCTCATTTCAACACCAACAGACTCCAAGTGAGTGGTTGGTGGAAGTTGAGCTAATTCCCCGTGTGAAGATGAAACGACCATCTGTTGAGAGATGGCCGAGTGGTCGGTTGGGGTGTGCAAATGCGCTAGTTGGCGGCTAGCGTCTTGACCCGACGTCAACGAGTGACCGGTCTGAGTGTGGGTTGCCTCTGTGGTGGATGGACTCAAGGTATGAGGAACTACCGTTTCTAACCTGTGTGGCTCTACCTCTTCGTCCACATTTTCTAACTGAGCCCAAGGCTCCCCTAGTTGGACCTCTACATCTGCGGTCTCTTTTTCTCTTCTCTCTCTCTCCTTTTCTCCCCTCTCTCTCTCTTCTTCCTCACTATCATATCTCCCCCAGCCGGTAGCAACCTCGGCCTCACCTTCTTCCTCACGACCGACGGTCCGATCGTCTGATGCTAGATCCTCGGCAAGTACTGGATCGCCAGAGATTCGGTCGTCATTGAAGGAAGAGGTGGCTTCATCCACATCGATCACCTGGGCCTTTCCGCCCTTCGCTGGTTCAGATAACTGGAATTCGGAGTCTGATCCGTAATCCACCTGCTCTGATTCGGTGGCCTCGTCATCGGGCTCACGACGGTCCGAGGGAGTATGTTCTGGAGACTCATGACCGTCGGAGTCATCGCCGGAAGGATCGCCGGAGGGTTCTGCTGCTTGAGTAGTGACGGCCGCCGAAGGTGGTGGTGGAGGGACGTGTGCTTGTTCTTGTGGGGAAGCTTCCACGTCCTCCCCAGTCGGTTGAGGTTGTTGCGGCAGTGTCGGCGATCGGCGCTCTTCCGTTGACGAGTGTACGGGGGATTGATGAAGGACCCCCATGTACTGTTTCACCCGGAAGTGACTAGTGTATTCACTTTCGCGGGCAGCTATGGTTGATTCTTCTACAACTGTCGGTCTACGGGCACGAGTGGCTCGGTTCCGAATCATCGTCTGATAGGCTCCAGCTCGAGACGTGTGTGGAGTGGCGGACGTACCAACGATTCTACCCTCTCCTCCCCTCACGGCAACGCTCATCACTCCCGAGCCAGAAGCTCCCCCACTGGAACTCTGGCCCGCCGTGCCTGAGGCACGGCCTCTAGAAGGGACGGGTTGCACGTCTTGGGCAGGGCTCCTCGGTTCTGAGGAGTCCGTAGACGTGTCTTCTAATCCTATTGACACTCGGTACAACCTAACACTCATAGCCCTACGGTCCGCCATGTTGAGCACGTTCTCGGGAATCGCCATCTCGACCTGTCCAGGGCGCATGTTCTTCTTGTTGGCGCGGCCAATCTGTATGCTTTCGAAGCGGAGATGTCTGGATCGGCGTCTGACTTCGCGATTCTGATCCATGTGATCACGAATGAGTAAGCTGAAGAACCGCATCCACGGGATGGATGTATGGCGAGTCCTGCTAGGTCCAGCTCGTACGTCGTTAATCATATCTGCCCAGAGCTGTTGGGCAAAGTCTATCCGTCGTCCATAAGCAACAGCATGGATGACGTGCCAGAAGTGGGTGGAGGCCTTGTCCACGCCATGTGTCTTTGATGAGAGCGTCCGGTTGAGAATGTTGTAAAACGAGTACCAAATCGGAGGCAGCATCCCTTGAGCGACTTGGGAAATTCCTTTTGGCCGGTTGTTTGCAGTGAAGTGGACCCCGAGAGCGAGTACTTCGCTGAAGAGCTCGGGTCCAGAAACTAGAGGGTCGAACGGGGCCTCAGGAGTGGCGGCCGGTAGACGAAGGACTCGTCGAAGATCCTCCACAGTAACGACCAGGTTAGTGTTGTCCACCCGGCCGATGATGGTTGGTTCGCCGTTCCGGTTCTCGACACGCGAAGTGTGCCAGAACTGTTGCAGATAGATCATGGGGATCTGAGCAGTGGCTTGCATAGCGTATGCAAGGGGATGCGCCCGTAGGATCTCAAGGACCACATCATCTTGGACAGTGAAGTTCGCCAGGTCAACGAACCCGTTGTTCTGGATGATCTGAACGATGTTGGCCGGGTCGATAAGAGCTCGGTCAGCAGCATTTCCGGCAGGAGAAGTGGGAGCAATAGGTTGATCAGCCATTTCTATAAAATAAGTTGCGTGTTAGTAAGAATGTAGCTTGAAAAGACCATACCCTCGACTAGACGCGAGTCGGAAAAACTCGAAAACCCAAAAATGAGTGTTTCGTATTTTCCGAGTCGAAAAACGAGCAAACCTCGAGGGGAGGTTTTCCGATTCGGAAAAGGTGATTTTCCGAGTCGGAGAACACTCAACACTTAGATAAAAGAGCATACAATTAAACACAAGTTTTCCGATTCGGAAAAGATGATTTTCCGAATCGGGAAACTCCAACACTTAGAGACATTTCACACACAAAGAGGTTGGTTTTCCGATTCGGAAAACATTGTTTTCCGATTCGGAAAATGTGAGACTTAGAAAATTTTGAAAAACATCTTGGTACACACACGAGTCGGAAAACCTTGGAAACTCATAAGAGTAATTCCATGTTTTCCGAGTCGGAAAAGATAAGCTTAAAAACGAGACCCAAGATGGATTCGGAAAACCTGATAATCCGAATCGGATTTATCTGGTTTTCCGAATCGGAAAACAACATGAACGGTTATCATCTTTGGATGCGGAAAACTTGAATGTTCAAGTTTTCCGATTCGGAAAACTTGAACATTCAAGTTTTCCGATTCGGAAAACCGAAACCGTTCACCTTCCAGATCCAAAAACCACCCAAAAACCATCGATTTAACATTCTAAACTAACTACAAACGATCTATAACGATTAAAAACAAGTTTAGAAGCATAATGGGATCGATCTAACACCCCGAAATCCCATTCCAAGAAGTTTGGGTTTCGGGTAAGTTTTGAAAAGTTTAGGCCTCGATCCAGACCTCAAAACGACAGATATGAATGTTATAACTATATAAGGATTGATCGTTTACTTACCAGGAATCCGAATATGTAATTTGTTTGACGATCGGAGCACAAACGAGCAAAATCCGAAATCGAGCGCGAAGTGGGTATCGGGAGAGTTCAGAGAGAGGAAAAGATGAAAATTTGAAAATTGTGAAGATTAATCTCTTAAACTCGGTTTATATATTTTTACCGAAAAACACTGTGTTTGGGTTAAAAACACTGTGTTTGGCTCTCCTGATGACTCTTTTAACCCGACTTTCACCTATTGGCAAAAACCACCCCTGGACTAGAAGTTTCAAGAAACTTACAAAGAAGTCCCTGAACTTGTATTTTCAGAAAAATTTTCAAAACAGACCCTGGACTACAAGTTTCACAAAGGTGCAAAACGAGTCCCTGAACATCAAATCCAGAAGTTGGCAAAGTTAGTCCCCGAACTTGTAAGTTCAAGATATGTACTCTACCGCCCCCTGAACTTTCAAGTTCACAAAAATTTACAAGTTCAGCGCTCGACTCCCGAGAAAAGAGACTTACCTGGTGCATCTCGACAGGGTTTTGTGCGAGTCCTGATCTGAAGTAACCAGAAGTCGTCGTGAGGATCCATACCTACAAAAGAAAATATAAAAAATGGTATCCAAGGTGTTGTGGATCCGAGAACGTCAGTAAACTCACCAAACAAAGAAACCAAGACTTAGTACTCCCCCTTGATGCATGCAGTCGCTCAAAGATTATTAAAGACTCCCCCTACACACATGCATACATAATCATGAACTCCCGACTCCCCCTAGACCTCAGGCGGGGAGGTCTAGCATTCCTAGCTTGCTTAGGAGGAAAAAGTGACGCTTCTCGTCAAACGGCTTAGTGAACAAATCAGCAAGCTGATAGTCACTCTCAACAAAGTATAGTTCAATATTACCTTTCTCGACGTGGTCTTTGATGAAATGATATCTAATGTCGATATGCTTCGTCCGAGAATGTTGAACCGGATTTGCCGTGATCTGAATCGCACTTTTGGAGTCGCAGTAGATGGGAATTCGATGCATGGTGTATCCGAAGTCAGCTAGTTGGGTTTTCATCCACAGAACTTGCGAGCAGCAGCAGGCGGCGGCTACATATTCTGCCTCCGCGGTGGATAGGGAGACGCAATTCTGCTTCCGGGATGACCAACTTACCAACTTGTCCCCGAGAAATTGACAGGCACCAGAAGTGCTTTTCCTGTTTAGCTTACAACCTGCATGGTCTGAGTCTGTATATGCAATTAGTTCAAAACCAGAATCCTTTGGGTACCAAAGGCCAAAATCCGGTGTGCCCTTCAGATACCTAAGGATTCTCTTGACTGCAGACAGATGTGAATCCCGTGGATCACACTGAAAACGAGCGCAGACACCCGTGGAAAAGACGATATCTGGTCTACTGGCCGTGAGATATAAAAGAGAACCAATGATTGCCCGATAGGTTTTCTGGCCAACCGGTTTACCAGAAGTATCTGCAGTTAGTTGAAAATTCCTGGGCATTGGTGTGGCCGCAGAGTTTGAACCACCGAAATCAAATCGTTTTAAAAGATCTTGAACATATTTGGCTTGATTTATAGAAATGCCATCAGGGCGTTGTCGAACTTGAAGTCCTAAAAAGAACGTCAACTCGCCCATCATGCTCATTTTAAATTGGGATTTCATGGTGTTCTCAAACTCTTGGCACATCTCAGGCTTTGTAGATGCAAAGATAATGTCATCCACGTATATCTGAACGATAATTAAATCTTTACCTGACCTCTTGAGAAACAGAGTGGGATCGATTGTACCTTTCTTGTAGCCAACTCCTAGTAAGTAGTCAGTGAGAGTTTCGTACCATGCCCTCGGAGCTTGCTTGAGACCATAAAGCGCCTTGTCCAAAATGTAGACGTGATTCGGAAATCGGGAATCGACGAACCCTTCCGGTTGTTCTACGTACACTTCTTCTTGAAGAACTCCATTCAAGAAGGCACATTTGACGTCCATCTGATAGACTGTCATGTTTTTGTGTGCAGCATACACTAGAAAGATTCGGATCGCTTCGATTCGGGCTACAGGTGCGTACGTCTCATCATAGTCGATACCCTCTTGTTGGCGATAACCCTTGGCGACCAGGCGAGCTTTGTTCCGGATGATGAGATTATTCTCGTCGGTTTTGTTCCGGAGTATCCACTTGAGGCCGATGATAGTCTTTCCCCATGGTCGTTCTACCAAGCGCCAAACTTTGTTTCTCTCAAATTCAGCCAGTTCATCTTGCATGGCGATCACCCAGTCGGGATCGGTGAGAGCTTGCCAAACATCCGATGGTTCAAATTCGCTCAAGAACCCACCGAATAGGATCAGATTTTCAGTGTGCTTTGCAGATCGAGTGGTTACAGGTTGTGTGGGACTCCCGATGATCTGGGAGGGGGATGATCTTTTGTCCACCTGCGAGTGTGAGGGTGAGTGACATAAGCTTGTCGGTTGTTGGTGGCGTCGTTCTCATCTTGCACGGCAAAGACCTCTTGCTGGTTTCTACTTGATGATCCGGCCGTCGGATTATTCTGTGGTGATGCCTCCAACCGGGCTCACACACTACCTGAGCATAAGTTCTCTGAGCTGAGCTAGGTGAAGGTAGTGGAGCATCTTCTGGGATGGGAGCAAGAGCAGGATGAGGAGTCTGTTCTTGGAAGGGTTCCGGTGAGGCAGATGAAGAGATTTCAGGGGGAGAAACCGCAGTTGATTCCGGTGACACTGAGTTTGTTGATGTACTTGTAGATGGCTCAGTGATGAAGGCATCGGAAGTCACGGAAGTAGAAGTTGAACCAGCATGAGCAGGAACTACAATCGGACCCGTGAGAGTGGGTAGATTATAATCTGCGAGGTCTAAGAAGTCTAGAGCAGAAAAGTTAGTGGAAGAATCTGTGCTCGGTGGTGCGGTGAACAGTTCAGGAAAAGCTGCATTTACATTACTTGAACTAGCCACAGAATAGGTTTCGGTTTCAGAAAAATCAACATTTGAGCTTTCCAGGATTGTTCGGGTCCGTTTGTTGAAAACCCTATAAGCCTTAGAGTTATGTGAGTATCCGATGAAGATAGACTCATCAGACTTGGGTTCAAACTTTCCCAAATCATCCCGGTCGTTTAAAACATAGCATTTACATCCAAAGACTCGAAAGTAATCGATGTTAGGCTTACGCTGTTCGACCATCTCGTAAGCGGTTTTACCGGTCCGCTTGACGATCAGAGTCCGATTCTGCGTGTAGCATGCTGTTGAGACTGCTTCAGCCCAAAATGATTGAGGAACTCCAGAATGAGCCATCATGGATCTCGCCGCTTCGACCAACGTCCGGTTCTTCCTTTCTACTACCCCATTTTGTTGAGGTGTGCGCACGGCTGAGAAGTTGTGAGAGAGTCCCACGTCTTCAAGAAAGGATTGCAGCTTTGCATTGCGAAACTCGGTTCCGTTGTCACTTCTCAACTTCTTCACTCAGCGACCCAAGAGAACTTGAATCCGCTTGATGAAGGCAATGATTCGATCTGCAGCGTCTGATTTGGCTCGTAGGAATTCAATCCAGGTGAACCTAGAGAACTCATCCACGAGAACCAACATGTATTTCTTTCGGGCTAGGCTCTCGGTTCTGGTAGGTCCACAAAGATCCATGTGAATCATGTCAAGGGGACTCTTGCTGTTCGTATCCATCCTCGCTGGATGAGAGCTTCTCGTCATCTTTCCTTGTTCACAAGCGGGACACAGTGTATCCTTGGAAAGGCGAGTCTCCGGTAGTCCCTTGACTAGATTTTTCGAAACCAGCTTGTTCATGTCTTTGAAATTCTGATGGCAGAGTCTTCGATGCCATAACCAACTGTCCTCCTTTGAAGCCTTCGCGAGCAGACAGATTGCATTCCTCGGATCAGAAATTGCTGCAAACTGTGGGTGTGTCTGAGGGATTGAACGGAAGACGGTGGAGTAAAGATTGCCATTCCTTCGTGCACTAAGAATTACATTGTTATCTTCATCATTCACATTACTCCCGTATTGAAATTGCTTCACCCATTATCCGTTGTCGCAGAACTGGCTGGAGCTGAACATGTTGAAACCCAACCCCTCGACATACCTTACATCTTTAATGATGTATTTCCCATTCGTAATTTTCCCATAACCCACCATTGGCCTAAGCGTCTTGTCGGCTGTTTTAACGTATCCCTCGAACCTTTCAACATAGTCGAAAAGGAAGGATCTCTGACCAGTCATGTGTCTATATGCGCCGGAGTCGAAGTACCACACATGACTGACCTGCAAGACAATTAAGCTTGTTTAGGGACCCATTGCCAAATGGGTTCCTGTGGGTTAGATACAGATAAATCGGTCGGTGAAGTCCCCTTTTCGAATTTCTCCTTAGGCTGAGGAGACTTCACTGACGAAGAGGATTTTGCTTTTCCTCTTTTTCTTCCCCTTCTCTTTCGGGATTTGACATTAGAATTGGGAGCATAGAAAGAGTTAGGCACACCATAACGCAGGAAATTATCAAACATAAAGCACATGTCATTGCGAAAAGTATTAAAAGCATCGTTCAAGTTGCGATTAGATTTAACAGACATGTTCAAATTCTTTCCTACACTAGGCGGAACATAGCCTAAACCCGCACGGCTAGGACTATGTTTCTTAGGGAAAGCAGAAAAAGAGTTGTTCCTCCCATGATGATCCTTTCTTGGTGGCTTCACATTCGGTCCACCATCTTTCCTCCTCGCATCTGCATGATAAGCATGGTGTGAGTTAGATGACGGTTTTGTGGGAATGGAGTTGCCACCTTTTCCAGATGACTTTTTAGAAAATTACCCTTGTCAGTACCTACACATTTTCCACCCTCTGGGTTGCTTTTCTCAGAAATAGGAGCTCGTGACTCAGCAGACTGCTCAGGTTTGACAACAACAGATTTTGGCTTCTTTGGAATAAAGCCTGAAGGATCATCATCCTCATCTAAAAACACCTTCATATCATATTCAACATTTGGATCTTGGACAGTCTTGGGTTCGGCTATCCTATGGTGTGAGTTAGGGGGTTCATCGTCGTCTGATATTATGGAGTAATAGTCCTCAGTATCTAAGACAGGTTTTGGTTGGGGAGCGACTATTGGATGGTTGAGGATTAAAGCAGTCTTATCATCAACTGAGTCTGAAAAGTAGAGATTTTCAAGATTCATCACTTTCCTTTTTAAAATGGAGTTAGACACCCTTTGGTTGGTTAAAGATTGGCGATACATTATCCTTTCATCATGATCAAGTTCTTTTAAAAGTTCAAAGTGGATATCTAGGATAACGTATCGAGCCTGAAGATCCGCAACCTTGATTTGAAAGTCAGTGAAAGCTGAGGTTGCGGTGTCACATTCTGAAGAAAGCCTAATTCTTTCGGCATTTGCCTCAAGCAAGTCTTTCTCCAGATTGCGAACCAAGGAATCTTTCTCCGACACAATGACCTTCAGATTCAGGATCTGATGTTGACATGCATCCAAATCCATGGCTTTTAACCTAAGAGCAAATACCTCCTTTTCTAGCCTGACTAGGTCGGGACTCTTAGTTGCGGAAGAATCTTCGGGTGGGATAACTAAGGTCTCCTCTGAAAGTTCCATTTCCCTAGTATCATAGCTTGAGTTAAGGTCTGTGTAGTTGATGGGAGGCATTGCTACTCTAGGGGTTCTGGCCTTAATGCCTTCCCAGGTGGGTTTAGAGTTGGTTGGATCACTAGCCGGAACAAAGATAGGTCTATTGGGAGTAGGGCTAGTTGGTGGACTGCTAGAGGAGCTGTTTGTTGGACTGATGGTTGTGGTTATGGTCTCACCGTTTATGACTTCGGTGTATGTGACAGTCTGCCTAACAAATTCCTCGGTCACATGTCCTCCTACTATGGCAGGTTTGGGCTTGGAGGCTGCCATATCCTCAAAGTTGTATAGATGAGAAGGTGCTTTATCTAAAACATGGTTTTCAGACAGACCTAGGCCGGGTTTAGCTGTGTAAAAGGGATTCTTTTTGGCATGGTGAGTGAGGATACTTAAAGTCTGTTTAGATTGTCCTCTTTTAAAATTGTTGTCCTCAAGCTCTTGTATTTTTGAAAACAACCGAGTTCTCTCTTCCGAAAGTAACTGGAATTTAATGTTGAGCTCCCCATGATTACTGTTAAGTTCCTCATGGGCTTTTTGAAGACAACTAAGTTTGTTTGACAAATTGGACTCTCTAATGCCAGACTCAAGTGTTTCACGGTTATAAACTATGGTCAATTCCTCAAGAGAGTCTTTGTAAATTGCACTGTCGATTCTAAATTTCATGACAAGAGTCCTCTCCGCTTGGAGACATCTCTCCAATTCACAAATTTTAGATTCTAACATTGCCACAGTGTCAGTTATATCTGGGATAGAGGATACCTCAGACGGATCTATGTCCTGATAAGTGCTTGGTCCAACGGTTTCCGATCCCTCGAAGTCAGCCATCAAGCAGGGACCTTGCACTAAATGATCTTCCTCGTCTGAACTCTCTTCTTCACATACCCAGTTCTCTTCATCTACCATCAAAGCCACCCCTTTTTCTTTCTTCCTCATCAGTGAGGCCTTCCTCTCAAAGTACGCGGCATCCTTGTACTTGACGGAGCAATCTCGAGCGTAGTGTCCCAACTTTCCACACTTGTAACAAGTGGTAGTGGGACTTGCGGTTTGCTGAGGAGTGGGGTTCTGGGTTATGGGACCCTGGGGAGGATTTGCCCGTTGAATTCCTTGATCATTGTGAATCGGTTGATCTTCCCTTTGAACATGCTTAGAACTGTTTCCCCTGGAATCGCCTCCGTGGTTGATGCTTTTCCCGTGATTCACTCTCTCATCTTGCCTTTGATCACCCCTATTCTGCTCATACCCATATCCTGGCCCTTGATCTAGCCTTCCACTCTCATGTCTTCCTCCATACCCAATCTCATATCCCTGACGATCTATATACCCAGATTCCGGAGTGTATTGCCTCAAACTGTTCCGGTAGTTGATGTCTGAGACTTGTCCTCTCCAATCTCCTTGACTACCTTGACCTCCTTGATAGTCAAGATAAGTGTTGTCTCTTCTCGGCTGATTTCTGTATCTGCCTTGATCTTCTCTGAACCGTCCCTGGTTGTTCCTATAACCTCCTTGATCATAAACCTGCATACCCCCTTGTTGATAGCTTCCTCTCCCTTGATGTCCGTACTGACCTCTTTCTGGCTGATAGTGACCTCCTCTACCTTGCCCCATTCTTCCTCCACTGGGAAAACCGGATCCTCGTCCACGGTTGTATCCACGATTTGCGTTCAATCGTTGTACGCTATGTGAAATGAGAGCAAGGGACTCATTCACATGGAAGAGTTCATCATCAGAGATGGAAATGATCACCGGTTCGTCGGGATGTTGTACGCTTGAGCCATAGTTCGGGTTGAACTCTTGACTGTATTCTTCAGGATAGTACTGGGGAGAGACGCTGTGGTATGGCATTGGTTGGACGGGAGCAGTGTTTGGTCCTCCAAAGGGCACGGCCGACAATGCCAGAGGATCAACTGCTCTCTTGGAGCGTCCGCCGGTGATGAAATCTTCGTGTTGAACCATCATACTGAACAAGTCATGTAGACCCAAAGTTCCCAGATTCCGGCTAAGCTGGATGTTGATGGCCATGTTTTGCCATTCTTGGTTGAGATTCTTCAAGAATTTCACGTTCACTTCATACTTTGATTTCTCCACCCCGAGCCGTCTCAAGTCGTTGACGAAGGCGTTCAGTCTTTGATAAGACTCAATGAGGGATTCGTTTTCCCTAGCTTTGAAGCCTTCGTAGGCATTGAGTGCACTTTCCTTCTGACTCTCCACAGCAGAGTCACCTCCCTGCATCTGTTGTTCAATTTCCAACCAAACGTCTCGTGCGTTGGTCAGACTGTCCACTCTAGCGTACATATCATTTGGGAGAGCCATAATCAGGAGGGTCAGTGCACGCTTGTCAATGAGATGTCGGGCTCTTTGTTCGGGATTGAACATCTCAACAGGCTTCTCGACCACGTACGCCGGAAGTTCGGGACAAGTATCGGTCTTTGGTACGGCGGCAACGGTGACGGTCGGTCGGATAGGTCCTTCTCGAATGGACTTCATCAGGTTTTCATCAAGCAGGTCGAGGAAATGAATCATCCTGCGTCTCCATTGTTGGTACTCGCCCATCACCAAGACGGGAGGACGAGTCTCGGATCCTATTCCGAGGATTTCCTTCGACATCTCTCTCACTTCAGCAGATCTCCTTGTAAGACTCACTTGGCTTAAAGAAAAACAGGTTTTCGAAAAAGAGAAATTTTGAGCGCCTCGGGACACAAAAAGCTTTGAGATTTGAAAGGTTTTGAAAGCAAGCTTAGTGTCGGATTTGAGAAATAAATTTTCAAAAGTTTCGGCTCAAAGAGGCGAAATCCGATCTGGAAACAGTAGTTTTCCGAATCGGATTTGGCTCAAAGACTTGAATGTGGAAAACAGCCTTTTCCGATTCGGAAAATGTAATTTTCCGATTCGGAAAAGTTGGGTTCGGAAAAATAGCTCAATTCGGAAAAGTGACTTCTCAGAAGCGAGACCCCAAATCAGAGGCTCGTTTTCCGATTCGGAAAACAAGGTTTTCCGATTCGGAAAAGGAGGGTTCTCCGATTCGGAGAAAGTACAATTTCCGATTCGGAAAATTTGAGCTGAAAATTCAGCTCTCGTATTCCGATTCGGAAAACCTGCACAGAAGCTCCGAAAATTCACTCAAAAACACTTAAAATCTCTTAAAAAACAAGTGTTAAGAGCCCCAATTTGTAGGAAAAAGCTTTTAAAACACTAGGGAATCACTTAACACTTAATATCACTCTTTTAAAACCACTTTTTGGATTGAAAAACCCAAAAAGTTTTGAGAAAATTTTTTTTTGAAAACCTTTAAAACCTTTTTAAATCACAAAGAAAGCCAAGGAATCAACAAGGATTGGCTCTGATACCAATTGTTGTCCCATAAAACACTAAGAAGATGAAGAAATGGATGGAAATCATGATTGATTCATAAAAGTTTAAACAAGGAGCAACAATGGAGTATTTTGCCCAAAATGGATAATATGATCAATATCAAAAACCCTAAACATCCTTTACCTTTTATAGGTAGAAGGAAGTTACAAGAATTGTCATCAAAGGCCCCCGAGGTTCCAAACCTCAAACAGGGGCACAAACAAAACATAATGTTTACAAATTAAGTAAATTAAACTAGAAAGCTGATTTAAAGATAGTGAATTCTGACTCTTCACAACAAGAGGTCCTACATCGGCTTTCGGGTCGGTTCATGATTGCCGAGGATTAGTCGGGTGCCCGTATGGATCTCGGATTTCTCGTCAACTTCGTGTTTGGACGTGTGCATAAGTAATATGTCGTTAAAAAAAATACAATAATAAAATCCTACAAAATCCTTGAAATACTAGCCTTTTTCTTAGGATTCTAAAATCTTATGTTTGAAGGATGTCAAAGTAATCCTAGAATGGATTTGAAATCCAAAAATCCCCAAAATCCATTCCTACAAACTAAACGGGACCGAAAAAAGCTAATTCAGTTAACTATATAAAGTTGTATCATATGCACTCAATCGGCCTTTAACAATCTACAACTACCGTTCTACCCTTTACATAACATAAGAGGCATTGAAGGAAAAGCCTTATCAAAACTCGAGCATGCTATCTACGTCTCTTGAAGCTCGCTTCATCCAATTTCAACCATTGCATGTCATCTCCACACCGCCCTCTTCACCACCAGTCGCCTAAAGCTCTTATTTTTGTTTTCCTTCTTCTGGTATGATGGTGAGGATAAGACATGTGCTTGTTTAAAGAGGTAAAGCGGTTTTTGTGAGGTTAAAGATGATAGAGGTTGATGATACATTTTTTGAACAACAACCTAATTTTATTAAAAACTAACAGGACGTTAGAAGAAATAATTACATACTGGAAATAGTTAGTAGAGGGTTATGAAGTCAACCTACCCAATTAATTTTACACTTGCTACTCTTAATTGAAACCGAAAAATATGTCTGAGTCACAATCCTAACAGAGATACTATGGGAACCAATTATGTTCGTCATCAGCTATCTTAACTAGTAACAGGAGAAGTCATCCAAAAACAGTACATAATTTAAAACCACTTAAAGTAGTAATAGAAGAAGTCCATAAATCAGAATGAATAAGTTTAAACACACGAGAGGTTTTAGTAGAAGATAAAGAAATAGGTAATCGACAATGTTTTCCTAACTGACAAGCATGACATAAAGAAGAAGTCTGACTAGATTAAGGATAAACTTGTGAGACAAAAGAAACTGAAAAACAATAGCACCAGGATGACCAAGCCGCTTATGCCAGACGTCAAATGATACATCAATGTTGGCCAATGCAAGTGCAGACTGAGGGGAGGAAGGGAGAACGAGATAAAGATCATGGTGATCATTGTCGCAGCGCTGAAGAAAAGAACCTGTTTTAAGATCCTTCACAGTGAAAGCAAACGGATCAAACTCAACAGATATAAAATTATCAATGGTAAAACGACGAACAGAGATAAGGTTCTTGATGATTTTATCAGACACTAAGACATTTTTAAGTTGAAGAGGCCAAGGGGAAAAAGGTAAGTTACATTGGCCAATATATCTAGCAGGAACTACAGCACCATTACCAACCTTGTTAGGAACAAATTGTCCTAATTAGAAAGTTTTATTAAGGAAGCTTTGAGAGGGATTAATTAGTTTTTAATTAGCTAGTTAATTAGTAATGGGCTTGGGCTTGGGCTTTTGTGTAATGGACCTATATATAAGGTCTAGGGTTTGGAAAGGAAGAGTGTGAAATCATTTCCTATGAGAGTCGACTAGGTGTTTTAGTGTGTGTTCTTGGTGTTCTTGAGAGATCTCATAAATAAAACAAGAACTTTTGCATTTTTATCTTCTTGATTTCTCTCTTAATCCTCTTTATGTTTGATTTTTGGGACAATCAAATGGTATCAGAGCCAAACAAATCATTAGATTTGTTTGTTCCTATTGAATCAAACAACTAGAGATGATTTTATTGGGTTTTGAAACTTAATTTTTTGAAAAGTTTCATTTTGAGTTTTTTGGGTTTTTGGGGTTTAGATCTTGATGAAGATGATAAAAATGGGTGTTTGGGTTGTGTTTTGAAGCATCTTTGAGCTTGAAATGATCTATTTTTCAAGTTGCTTCAGTTTTTGGATCTGGATTGAAGATTTGGGCTGAAAATTCATGTTTTTCGAGTTGGAAAACTTGAATATTCAAGTTTTCCGAGTTGGAAAACTCATATTTTCCGAATCCAAAAAAAAAAAAAAATTTCGAATGAATAGTGCTTTTCCGAATTGGAAAACCTCGTTTTCCGAATCGGAATAGTAAAAAAGAAAAAGAAAAATTTCCGAATGAATAGTGCTTTTCCGAATCGGAAAACCTCGTTTTCCGAATCGGAATAGTAAAAAAAAAAAAAAAATCCGAACCGGATGAATAGTGTTTTTCCGAACCGGAAAACACTATTTCCGAACCGGATGAATAGTAAAAAAAAAAAAAAATTTTTGAGTGCCTTATTGTTCTCTTTTTCCGACTCGGAAAAGACGAAATACCCTTTCGGGTTTTCGAGGTTTTCCGACTCGCTCTTAAGACGAGGGTATGCTCAAATTTTGTTTAAGTCTTGAACTACCTTGCTGTTCTTATTTTCCGACTCGGGAAACATGAAATACCCTTTTGGGTTTTCGAGTTTCTCGACTCGCCCTTGAGTCAAGGTTATGTTCAATTTTTGTTAAATCTTCCCAACTCCATTTCCGACTCGGGAAACTGCACCTCCCGACTCGAGTATCATCTCTTCATATAAGCCTTCAAGATCATATTCCGCTGCGATCTAGACCCACCCAAATTCAAATACTTTTGTGTTTCAAAACCCCTGCGCTTAAATAGCCACCTTTCTTTCCCAATTGATTCGCAAAGATTACACCAGTCCCGTTTTTAGCCAACATTCAGTTTTCAATCATGAAAATTGAATTTCTCTCATTTCCCCAACTGCTCCAGATTCTTTGAAGACATGTCAGATTTGTAACGATTTCAGAACGATGGTGATCGGATTCTGCATTTGGTTAGACTACTCAGAAGCCTGACGCTCTGCAACCATTATTCTAGAGTTTTTATTAGATGGAATTATTCCTCGATGGAGTGCGAGTTGAGTTTTTCCTCTGGATGCCAGCTTCGGTGAATGGTACTATTGTTACGTGCTCAATTCCTAACCATTTTACCGTTGTGGAGGTTCAGTTGCGATCTAGAATTTTGAGTGACGGTCGTCATCCATCTGACTAAGAAGACTCGATCTGGATCTGATTACTTGACACTTTGGAAGATTTCAGGAAATCGACTACCTTCTGAGCAGTAGAGAGATCAAAGCAGAGCATCTCGTTCAGTATCTACTCCCAGTTTCTCATTCCATACGGTGTTTCGGTGATCCAAGCTTCAGTGTTTCCCAGTTGTGAGCTTATCAGATTTAAAGCTCTTATGCTGAATTCCTGTTCAACACGGGGTTAAAGACAGAACCTTTATCTTTCTTGCTGATCTGCACGGTAACTCACACATGCATCTATCCCTTTGTTTTTCTGGGCGGGAGATCAACATAGTTGGATGAATCAACATGCTCTGGTTCAAGCTGTTGTATTCTGCGGTTATCAGACGTGTCGAGTTATTTACAGGTTGAGCTGTAGTGTGTGCAATCAGTCGCGGTTATTGCAAATTGGATCTGGTCTTTCAGTTGAAACCGAAGATGAAGAGCTACAATCGAGGGGGAGCTTGGATATCAAAATGTAGCCGAACGCCACTAAGGTTTTCTCACGAAAGCTAGGGGGAGAAGATCAGAGATGCTTCCTTTATAAAACTTTAGGGGGAGATTGTTAGGACCAAATTGTCCTAATTAGAAAGTTTTATTAAGGAAGCTTTGAGAGGGATTAATTAGTTTTTAATTAGCTAGTTAATTAGTAATGGGCTTGGGCTTGGGCTTTTGTGTAATGGACCTATATATAAGGTCTAGGGTTTGGAAAGGAAGAGTGTGAAATCATTTCCTATGAGAGTCGACTAGGTGTTTTAGTGTGTGTTCTTGGTGTTCTTGAGAGATCTCATAAATAAAACAAGAACTTTTGCATTTTTATCTTCTTGATTTCTCTCTTAATCCTCTTTTTGTTTGATTTTTGGGACCATCAAACCTGAATGAAATTAGAATTACAAGAAGTTAGAGAGTGCATTTGTAACACCCCAAGAATTCCATAACAGAATAAATCATATTCAACAATAAATCCCAGTGATCTAAGTCGCAATATCATAACATACTAAATTCAAAATAAGTAGTATAGAGTGCATGCGGAACATCTCTCCTCAACTGAGATACTAAATTATTCAAGTACTAGAAAGAAACTACTTAACTACTCTAAGCATTCACCTGCTCCTTCCTCTTACGTGCGCGCTCTTTCCCTGAAAAGGTTTTAAGGTTTGAAAACGAGGGTTAGACTGTAAGGTCTAGTGAATTCTCTCTAAGCATTTATAAACAGTTTAAAGAAACAGCCCACTGGCCACAATAAGACAATTACACTTGAGTTACACCATGAGCAATACACACGTCACCTCGTGACTAACTGGGTTACCCCTGACCTCCCAGGTCTTGGTTGTAACCCGAGTGGCCGCCTCCCCCGGATGCGCATTTAAGGGAGTGACGAACAAGGTTCGTGCCTCCACACCACACTCACTCCCTAGGGATGTACGGTCCCCTTGTACACATTGCTCACAGTGTAAACTCAACACAGGTTCAAAAGATAATAAGCATGCATGAATAAGATGATCATCAGTTTAGCAGCTATTTAATAGTTCCCATCAAAAACATGTATATAAAACATTCCGTTCAAGTTCAATTTATAAAAATTTTGGGTAAGGGAACTCACCTGAGCCTATCACACAGTTCACGATCCTCCAAGAAATCCCCCTCCTAGGAAAATCTGTAACATCCTAAGGCATTAGTGATTCGCGCTTGCATGATCCTCTAACTATGATCCTCGGACTCGGGTACCAATTTCCCAATTCGGGAAACATGAATCCCAATTCGGGAAACATGAATCCCAATTCGGGAAACATGAATCCCATTTCGGGAAACGGACTCGGGAAAACGCAGGTCAGATCCTAAATCAGCCTAAAACTGATCGAAATCATTTCTAAACAGCCCCAATTGATTCTAACTTACAGATACATCAACATACAATAAATTTAAAGCTTAAAACACTAACATTACCTTGATTTTTGTGAAGAAAAGCCCTTTGTGAAGATGATGATGATGATGATGAACAATTCCTCCCCAAAAACACACACTTCACACACTAAGATTTTTCAACAAATGGTAAATTTTAGGGTTTAAGGACTTATATAGAATGGGCTTTGGGCTAAGCCCATTCCCAAGATAGTCTAATTAAATCCATTAACGTCTTTCAAAAAATGACACAAACTACCCCCAAACTCTTATATTCCTGCAAATAGGTCACATTTAACGAGGAAATAACTAGGTCATTAACTTGGAATCCGGTTATTACATCACACCCCCTTAAGAGAATTCCGTCCCGGAATTCATTCACTAAACAAGTGTGGGTATTTTTCTCTCATCTCTGACTCCGTCTCCCAAGTACACTCTTGCCCTTTGTGGAATTTCCACTGGACTTTGACCAAATCGATCTCTTTATTCCTAATCTTCCGGATCTTCCGATCCACTATAGCTACTGGTTCTTCCACGAAGTTTAACTTCGGATCAACACTTATCTCTTGCAGATGTATGGCAGCACCTGGTTCCGCCAAACACTTTCGTAGGTTCGTGACATGGAAGGTGTTGTGGACTTCACTTAGTTCATTTGGTAAGTCTAGCTTATAAGCTACGGCTCCAACCCATTCGATTATCTCATATGGCCCAATATAACGAGGGCTCAACTTCCCTTTTCTTCCAAAGCGTATCACCCCTTTCCAAGGTGATACCTTAAGCATTACCTGATCTCCTACTTGGAATTCTATATCCTTTCTCCCCTTATCATCATAACTCTTTTGCCTATCCCTGGCGGTCTTCAGCCTTTCTCTAACTTGCTGAATTTTATCTGATGTGACCTGAACTATTTCCGGTCCGGCGAGTTGCCTCTCACCGACCTAATTCCAGCACAAGGGTGTCCTACACTTTCGTCCGTAGAGTATTTCGTATGGAGCCGCCTCGATGCTCGCATGGTAACTGTTGTTGTAGGCGAACTCGATCAACGGAAGATGATCCTCCCATGATCCCGTAAAGTCTAAGACACATGCCCTCAGCATGTCTCTAACGTCTGGATCGTGTGCTCACTCTGGCCATCGGTCTGAGGATGATAAGATGTACTTAATTTGACTTGTGTTCCTAGCTCCCATTCAAAACTCTGCCAGAAGGTCGAAATGAATTTGGCGTCCCGATCTGATACGATAGATAGCGGAACACCATGTAGGCGTACCACCTCTTCTATATAAAGTTTTGCAAGTCTCTCCATTGTATAATTTTCCTTCATTGGTAAGAAATGTGCCAATTTCGAAAGTCGGTCGACCACCACCCAAATCGCATCGTAACCCTTCGGTGATCACGGCAGCTTCGTTACAAAGTCCATCATAACGTGTTCCCAAGTCCACTCCGGGATCGGTAGCTGTTGCAGTTTCCCATACGGTCGCTGATGCTCAATCTTTACTTGCAAACAAGTAACACATCTTTCGACGAAATGAGCTATGTCCTTCTTCATTCCAGGCCACCAATAAGTCAACATCAGATCACTGTACATTTTGTTTGTTCCGGGATGAACCGAATACTTTGATTTGTGTGCCTCAGTGTTGGTCCCAAAGGGGTGACATTCAAGTAAGGATAGTGTATGGGATTATAGAAGAGGGGGGGGGGTTGAATATAATCACACAATTTCACTTTTAAATTCTTTGTTGTATTAACAATATGAATTTACAGATTGTTGCGGAAATAGAAAAGACTACAAGTCTAAACCAAACAATCTAAGTTTCTTTCACTATGCACTAGAGTGAGAAGATTAGAAAAGAAAAGAGAATAGAAGGATAAAGAGAGAAAGGATCTGGATGATAAGTAGGTTGAAGAAGAAGTATGGAGAACTTCCCTTCAAGTCCTATTTATATCCCATGCATTAAATGCATGCAGACACACTTTTGTGTACGTGTCACATTCTAAGTGGTCCTATGTACTATTTACTATAAACAAATACCCTTTGCATGTTGTGCAAAAGAGGGTTCGTGTAAACAGTTGTCTTGAGGTCTGATAAGTACGGAGGGAACAGAAAAGAGACTGTCCTTATGTACTTTTGTGTCAGTAAAGGTGGATAATCCTTTTGTGCATTAGATTAAGACATTACACTAATCCTTCAGGATCAGGATACTGATCAGTGAGGAGAGTCCTGATACTGATGTAGATCAGGGGTCACTGTATCCTGATAAGTCTTCAGGATGTCATACAAAATTGAGCAGCCTGCTATCACTGAGTTCCGTCTTCAGATCACGAGCATGCTGGTCCTGTCATCAGCTAATTCTTCGACTTCGCTGATGGTTCTTTGAGTATGATCTTAATGTCTTCAGGAGGTCTTCACTTCGGCGGTCAGGATCAGTAGACTGCAGAACAGACTCGTTCATCTCCTGATCCTGATCCTGATGATTTAAAACTACAAGTTACAACATAATTAACAAGGAATAACACTGAACAAACTCAGTGATAATTCCTCAAGCTATAACTGAAAGTAAAGACCTATTCACTAAGTGAAGTTACAAGATCATTATCATTTCATCAGGTCTTAGGAGAGCTGGATCAACACTCAGCTAAGACCTTCTTTCGTAGATCTCCGAGTTTTAGGACCCAGACGCGATCCCCAAAACACTTCAAGCCTTCGGTGTTTGCTACTAGCATATCTAAAATACCCACCAATCTCTCACACTTCAAATTTTCCTCTTTTAATGCTTCCTCTTGCCACTCTCTGATTTCAGACCTGAGGTTCGATACAATGCTTATTCGTTAAGCCACGATGCCTATTCGGGAATCCACAATGTTAGGTTTGTCTTTACCCCCTTTTCGACTTAAGGCATCTGCTACCACATTCCCTTTACCCAGGTGGTAAAGGATCTCACAGTCGTAATCGCTAAGTTGCTTGATCCATCGTCGCTGTCTCATATTACGCTCCTTCTGATTAAGAAGATGTTGAAGACTCTATTGATCAGTATAAATCTGACAATTCACGCCGTAAAGGTAATGTCTCCAAATCTTTAGGGCAAAGACTACTGCCGCCAGTTCCATGTCGTGCGTTGGGTAATTGAGCTCATGCACCTTCAGTTTCCTAGATGCATACGCAATTACCTTTCCATCCTGCATGAGAACGCACCCCAAGCCTAACTTTGATGCGTCGTAGTAGACTACGAATCCGTCAGTTCCATTTGGTAGGGTAAGAATAGGTGCACTAGTCAATTTCTCCTTCAGATTGTTGAACGCGTACTCACATGTTGTTGTCCATTCGAACTTGATGTTCTTCTTTGTCAGCGCTGTAAGCGGTGTGGCGATTGCTGAGAAGTGCTTGATGAACCTCCGGTAGTATCCCGCCAAACCGAGGAAGCTTCGCACTTCCATGGGAGATTTTGGCGACTCCCAGTTCTGTATGGACTTAATCTTAGCTGGGTCCACTTTGATTCCTTCTTGCGTCACGATATGCCCAAAAAACTAAACTTCCTTCAACCAAAATTCACAATTTGAAAACTTCGCGTAGAGCCGCTCGCGCCTCAGCATTTCCAAGACTTTTCGTAGGTGCTCACCGTGCCCCTCAGCAGTCTTTGAGTAGATCAAAATGTCGTCGATGAAGATGATGACAAACTTATCCAAATACGGTTTAAACACTCTGCTCATCAAATCCATAAATGCTGCTGGCGCGTTCGTAAGTCCGAACGACATTACAAGAAATTCATAATGTCCGTAATGAGTCCGGAAGGCCGTCTTTGGTATGTCTTCTTCTCTGACCTTGAGCTAATGATACCCAGACCGCACAGCAATCTTTGAGAAGAACTTGGCTCCTTGTAGTTGATCAAACAAATCATCAATCCTTGGTAGTGGATACTTGTTCTTGACGGTGAATTTGTTGAGTTCTCGGTAGTCAATGCACATCCTCATGGTGCCGTCTTTCTTTTTCACGAACAACACTGGCGCTCCCCAAGGTGAAGTACTAGGGCGGATAAATCCTTTGTCGAATAGTTCTTTGTAGGACCTCTTTGTTGTGAAGAGTCAAAAATGACTATCTTACTTGCTTTCTAGTTTAATTTCCTTTATCTGTAAACATTTAACTCTGTTAGTGCCCCTGTTTGAGGTTTGGAACCTCGGGGGCCTTTGTTGACATTTTGTATAACTTCCT